>PTEX01000325.1:600653-722530 GCA_003342815.1 Eudromia elegans
CGGCTCCCCCTGACCTGCCCCCCCCCAGCTGTGCTGCGGCTGCAGCCCCTGCCGCGGGCTGCGCGTGTCCACGGGCACCCGCCTGCTCTACACGCTGCTGCACGTCCTGTCCTCYGCCGCCTGCTGCCTCGCGCTCTCCCGCACCGTGGCCCAGGCCCTCCGCAACAAGGTGCAGCCAGGTGCCCTGGGTCCCGGGGTGCTCGGTGCTCTGGGGTCCCGGGGCGCGAGGCCTCCCGCGGGCACTAGGGCTATGGGAATGTGGGGTTGCCCAGGGGTCCAGGATGGGGGTCTGTGGGCACAGGGAGTCCAGAGTTGCAAGTGGCCCTAAGAGTTCTAGGGTAGGTCCAAGGATATTAAGGTTTCCAAGTACACCAAGGTACAGGGATACTAGGATTACCAGGGATCTCGGTGGTCCCCAGGAGTAACAGGAGTGCCAGGGTACTGAGGATGCTAAAGATCCTGGGGTGCTGGGAATGCTAAAGGTATCAGGAGCACGGGAGCTGTTGAGTGAACCAGGACAGGTGTAGGTACCAGGGCTGTCATGGGTGCCAGAGCCCCCGTGGGTGCTGAGTCTCCTTAAGGTACTAGGCCTCCCATAGATACTGGTGCTGCTGTGGGTGCTAGGGCTCCTGTAGGTACCAGAGCTCCCATGGATGCTGGGGTTTCCATAGGGACCAGGGCTCCTATGAGTGATGGAGTTCTCATGGGTGGGTACCAGGGCTCCCATAGATGCTGGTGTTCTCCTGGGTCCTGGAGCTTTGGTGGGTACTGAGGCCCCTGTAGTTAGTGGGACTCCCATGGGTACTGGGGCTCCTGTGAGTGCAGGGGATGCCGTGGGCACTGGAGATGCTGGTGTGCTGGAAAGGCCGGGGCACCACGGTGCTGGAGGAGGCACTTGTGCCCCGAGCAGTCTGTCCCGCTGCGCCCGCAGGTGCCCTTCTCCGCGGCCCTGTGTGAGCAGCTGGCCGCTGGCACCGACTGCGAGCGCCTGGCGGGCTCCTCAGCCGTGTACCGGCTCTGCTTTGGCACCGCCTGCTTCCACCTGGCACAGGCTGCCCTGCTGCTCAACGTGCGCTCCAGCACAGACTGCCGTGCGCAGCTGCACAACGGGTACCGCCACCACGGGCACGGGGCGCGACGGGCTGCTGGGCGCTCTGGCTGACGCCYTGCTCTGCGCTGCAGGTTCTGGCTCCTGAAGGTGCTGGTGCTGGTGGGGCTCTGTGCTGCCAGCTTCTTCATACCCGAGGACAACTTCATCCCAGGTGCGTCCCCTCCCCACCCCACACAGGGCTGACCCCAGGCCCTTGCGCTCACCCACAGCACCCCTGTCCTTCAGCCTGGCACTACGTGGGTGTCTGCGGGGGCTTTGCCTTCATCCTAGTGCAGCTGGTGCTCATCACCGCCTTCGCACACACCTGGAACAAGAACTGGTGAGCACGGTGCTGGTGGTGCCGTGAGGCGCCCGTGCGCCCACCCACCTCACTGCGCGCTCCCGCAGGCTCACGGGCGCCGCGCAGGACAAGCGCTGGTACGTGGCGGTGCTGCTGGCCACTGCCGCCTTCTACACCCTCGCCGCGGCCGCCTTCTCCTTCCTCTACAAGTACTACACCCACCCGGCCGCCTGCCGCCTCAACAGTGCCCTGCTCACCGTCAACGGCAGCCTCTGTGGCGTCATGTCCTTCGTCTCCATCACGCCCTGTGTGCGGCTCAGTAAGTGCCACATTGTACAGCCGGCCACGGTGCCGCACAGCATGGCACAGTGTGGCATGGCACGGTGCAGCACTGCATGGCACAGTGTGGCATGGCACAGTGTGGCATGGCACGGTGCAGCACTGTGTGGCATGGTGTGGCACTACATGGCATGGTACAGCACAGTGTGGCAAGATGCAGCAGGGCCTCAGTGGGGCTGGCAGCCTTCCCAATACCAAGATGCAGGTTCCTGAGGAGGACTCGGCGGGTCTCCCGCCAGCCCGTCCTCRCCCTGCACAGGGCCCGTCCGCCCGCGCGGCTGTGGCGAAGGCTGGCGCTCTCCTTGCAGAGCAGCCGCGCTCGGGGCTGCTGCAGGCCTCCATCATCAGCTGCTATGTGATGTACCTCACCTTCTCCGCGCTGTCCAGCCGCCCCCCAGAGAGAGGTGAGACAGGGGCCTGCTGCCGGGAGCCGCTCCCACTGCGACCGCCCCATCTCGCGCTGCCTCCTGCAGTGCTCTACCAGGGCCAGAACGTCACCGTGTGCTTCCCCGGCGTCCGGCAGGACGAGCTGCAGAAGGAGGACACGACCGTCGCTGTCCTGGGGGCTGCCATCATGTACGCCTGCGTGCTCTTTGCATGGTGCGTGAGCCTCATCCCGCCCTGGCCCAGCTGCGCGTTCCTGATGGGCACCAAGGCGGCCTGGCACGGCCTGGGCTGCGGTGTCCCTGGGCCAGGCACAGGCTGTCGCCTGCCTTTGTCGTCAGTTCCTCCTCTGTCCTGGGTGCAGCAATGAAGCCTCTTACCTGGCCGAGGTGTTTGGGCCCTTCTGGATGGTCAAAGTCTACAGCTTTGAGTTCAAAGTGAGTCACAGTACCCCACAGAGCCCTGTCCCTAAGCCTGGCCCCCGCTTACCCCTCGGCCAGCCGCTGGCCTAGAGAGGCTCCTGCGAGCAGCATGGGGGCTCCCTGGCCCTGCCACATGCCCTGCACCCTCCCTCCCTGCTCCCAACCGTCCTGCAGGAGCCCTCCTGCTGCTTCTGCTGCCCTGAGAAGATGGAGGAGGCGCTGCAAGGTGGGTGCAGAGGGAGCGGGTGTCCACTGCATGGGTGGTAGGTAACAGGCTGCCCTCGACTTGCTCCCAACACTGCTCTCCAGGGACGGAGCCGGCGGACGAGCAGTTGGAGGAGCCCAGCGGGGCACCCTGCATCATCCAAGATGAGCAGGACCGTGTGGTCTACAGCTACTCGGCCTTTCACTTCGTCTTTTTCCTCGCCTCGCTCTACGTCATGATGACCCTCACCAACTGGTTCAGGTCGGGCCCTGCTCTGCCAGATGGACCGGTTGTGCTTTGCCCCTGTGCTGGTGTGAACAGAGGTGCCTTGGGCTGCTGCAGGGCAAGCATTGCAGCGAGGAGGGGGTGCTGCAACAGGACGGAGGGCTGCAGTGCAATGGGCTTTGCTGCAGGAGGGGGGCTGCAGCAGGAGAGGTGGTTGCAATGGGACAAGATGCTGCAGCAGAGTGGATGCTGCACTGGGAGCTGTATGTCTGTACTGGGTGGAAGCAGGCAGTGGCACTCAGAACCCCAGTGGCTGCAGTTGTCACTGGGAGCCCTGTTGCCACCTCCCTTGCATGTCTAACACCTGCACTCTGCCAGCAGCTATGAGGATGCCGTGCTGGAGACCACCTTCACGCATGGCAGCTGGTCGACCTTCTGGGTAAAGGCGGCCTCCTGCTGGGCGTGCATCCTGCTCTACCTGTGGCTGCTGCTGAGCCCCCTGTGCCTGCCCTGCTCGCCGCGGCGTCGGCGCAGCAGCCAGCCCCTGCGCGTGCTGCGGCGAAGAAGGGCCCCACAGCGTGTCAGCGCCTCTGCGTAGCCCCCGGCCCTGCCACCAGCTCCTGACATACCGGCCTTGGCAAAGGCAGTGTCTGGGAGCTGCTGTGATGGAGCTGGGTGCTCTGCTGCATCGCTGCATCGCCAGGGATGCTGCTCCGGCATGGAGTGATGGTGGTCGCCTGCGGCCACTGCACTCCCTACCCTTCGGGACATGGGTCCCTGTGGACAGTGGCTGGGTCCCTGCTGTCGAGAGTGGCTCTGCCCCGCACCAGCACCAGGTCCTCTGGGCCTGAACTCACTGTAAATAGCTCCTCAAATAAACTTTTATATATAATGCTGAGCTGAACTGTGCTGTGTGTAAAGCAGCAGCCACAGGGCTGGCTGCAAAGGAGACCAGCTCTGGCTCCAGGCAGAAGTGCCACCATAGCCCGGGAAGGCAGGTGCACCGGGAGAGGTTGAGCCCAGGGCCAGTTCCCCCACTGCCCCCCATCCAGCCCTGCAGGAGCCCTGGTCTGGACATAGGGATGCCCAAAGCTCTGGGATCCTGTGAGACACCTCTGCAAATGCACCTATAGCCACTGGGGCACAGACCTCCCTTCCAACCCCGGGCCCCTCATCCCACCCCTCAGCACCTGGCCCGCCCCTGCGCAGGGGCGTCCTGATCCCCTTGCCCAGGCTCGAGCGCAGCGGGGCAGGCTGGGCAGGCGGCCGGGTGGCCCCGCAGGAATGCAGCACCCCGCCCGCAGAGCAAACACAGCCAGGGCRGCCCCACGGGGTCCAGCCCAGCCCCGCGACGCTGCTGCAGATGGACGGGGCAGCTCGGGGGTCCTGCTGCCCGCCGCAGCACAAAGCCCGGGCCCCGGAGGAGGTGAGTGTGGGACCCGCCGAACCCGATGGGGCGTGCCTGGGCAGGAGGGGTGCGCAGGGCTGTCCCAGCGCGGGGCTCCCAGCAGAGCTGGTGCTGACCTGGCCCCGTTGGGGTGAATGCAGCAGCGGGGCCACCCTGGCGTCTCCCCTGGCCCCAGTGGGAGTGATGAAGACTGATCAGGAACCACAGGGGCCAGTGAAGTGGTTGCTGCTGGTGCAGGGTCAGTGAAGTGGTTGCTGCTGGTGCAGGGTGTGGGGCTCATGGGGGCCACAGCGCTGACCCCCTCCCCTCCCTGCAGGATATGCAGGGACATGCACAGGGCTCTAGCGACAGCATCGTGTGGCTACAGCACCAGCTTGGGGATCTTGCTCAGGTGAAGCATGGGGACAGAGACACACTGGGACGTAGCTGTGCGCAGAGATTACAAGCAGCACCCCAGAGTGCTGGGCATGCAGGCAAGAGCCACGATGGCACAATGTTGCCCCATGCAGGAGAATGAGCAGCTGCACTGCACCCTGCTCCAGGCGAAGGGCAGCGTCTGCCAGCTGCAGTTGGAGCTGCAGCAGCTGCGCAGGGACCTCTTGAACCAGGCCAGGCAGCAGCAGAGGTGATGAGGGAGAGGCAGGAAGAGCAGGGTTGGAAATGTTGACTCCCTTGAGACACAAGCACGGTGCCGGGGGAGCCTGGCTGTGGCTGCCATGTGTCCCTGCAGGTCCCTTGCAGGCATCTCCTGTCAGCCTGGACTCTTGCACCAGGATGCCACAGCTCGGGCAGAAGGGATGCAACATCCCTGCAGGGAGCAGCTGGTGCTGAGGGAGATGGCGGAGGAGAACCTGGCCTTCACCAGCTATGTCAGGATGCTGCAGTACATAGAGGCTGGTGGCTGTGCCACTGCGGCGCAGGTGCCTGGGGGCGAGGGGTGCAGCTCCTGTGGATGCTGGGTCCAACTCTGCTCTCACCTGATAGTGCGACCAACCAGAGCCTGTGCGAGAGCAACAACTGGCTGCACTCAGCGCTGCTGCACAAACCCAGGCAGGTGGGAATGCAGAGCTGCCCACACTCCTGCAGCCACCACCTCCCACTGCCGCAGAGGCGCCATGGTGCCTTGGTGACCAGCAGCCACTGCCCCTGGCTCAACAGCGCAGCCCTCCCATGTGTGGCCTCCCCCAGGGCACTGGCAACAGGTGAGTGACCATGGCTGCGGCAGGGCCACCACCAGCCACCGCAATCCCCTTGACCATTGCCCTTGGAGCAAGCACCTGTCCCCCCTGCGCAGCCAAGAGAGCTTGGCTTCCAGCATAGACACGGACACAGCCTCATCCTGCAGCGCTGCCACGAGCAACAGCCTGGAGGAAGCACTGGTCACCAGCCCACACGAGGACACAGAGCCTCATGCTGTGCTCCTGGGCAGGAGGAAGCTCCCAGCCTTCACGCCACAGGTAGCTGTGCTGCCCAGGCCAGGGAGGGAGGAAGCAGGTGGCACTTGGGGCACCGCAGCCATGCAGCCACCACCTCTCTGTGCCACCAGGCTGCAGAGGCTGCCGGGGAGTCCGTGGCACCCTGCCCCATCCTCCAGCTGGTGCTGGCTGGCGATAGTGGCGCAGGGAAGTCCAGCTTCCTCCTGCGCTTCTGCAGCAATGAGTTCAGTGGCAACATGCCCAGCACTCTAGGTACCAGGGCCAGGGTGGACAGGCGCATGTTGTGGGCTGGTCCTGACTGCCTCCTTGCAGGGGTGGACTTCCGCATGAAGCGGCTGCTGGTGGACGGGGAGCAAACAACGCTACAGATCTGGGACACGGCCGGGCAGGAGAGGTGTGGCTCAGTGCGCTGCACGGCACCAGCACCGCCCCGCAGGAGCCATGTGGGCCCTGTGGAGCCAGGCGCAGCCACAGTCTGAGCCACCACCGTCCCCAGGTTCCGCAGCGTCGCCCGCTCCTACTTCCGCAAGGCACATGGCGTCCTGCTCCTGTACGACGTCAGCTCCCAGAGCAGCTTCCTCGGCGCTCGCCAGTGGATTGAGGATATCAAGGCATGGGCAGGGTCCGACCAGCCATAGTGCCTCGGGGAGCGGGGCAGAGTTGCAGGCTCCCCCCAGGGCAGAGGCTGCAGTACAGCAGCAGCAGCTGGCCCATTGGCAAGGTCCAGGGGCAGCCTCTGGGAGGAAATCCCATTTGATGTACGGTTTACTGCCGCMCTGCTCCCCAGCTGCTGGGGAGGGCTGGGGTCACTGCAGCGCCTGCAGTGGTCCGAGCTACCCTCCGTCCTCACAGGATGCCGAGGGGCCTCTTCCACTCATGCTAGTAGGGAACAAGATTGATCGGCGTCCTGGGCTGCCAGCGGAAGTAGGAGTGGACAGAACCCTTGGGGAGAGGCTGGCCCTGGTGAGCAGGCAGGGCCCTGGGGGGGCGCAGGCAGTGGCAGGGACAGTGCTAGCACCAGCATTTCTCCTCCGCAGGCCCATTCAGCCCTGTTCTGCGAGACCAGCGCCAAGGACGGCACTAACGTGGTGGAGGCCGTGCTGCACCTGGCACGGTGAGAACCTGCGCCCGCCACGGCATGCGCCACTGCACACGGCACCTGCTCATGCTGCTGCTTGTCCCACAGGGAGGTGAAGAGGAGGATGGACCGGGGCAGTGCCTGCTCTGCACTGGAACTGGGTGTCCGTCCGCAGGCAGCACAGGGCTGCWGCAGGATCTAGTGCAAGGCTCCTCGGTGGCACCAAGACCCACACGCTGTATTGTCCTCCCCTGCTCACACCCGGGGCTGGTGGGGAGCAGGCAGCTCATCCTGTGCCAGCTCTGGACTGGGCTCTTTTCCCTTCCTTTGTAAGTAAATTTCCACCTCTCACTGGCTGAGGCTGCTGTCTACACAGAGCACCAGCTGGGGAAGCACTGCCTGTCTCTGCCCATGGGCTCCACTCCCCAGGCTAGCCCTGCCCCAGGCCACCCTCCCCAAGGGGCAGGGAGAGAAGGACAGGGCCCACATGTCGCTGCTTCTGCCCCACTCCCAGGATGGCCCATCACTGTCACCCGGCTGTTCACACCCCATCCCCACCAAGGCATCCCCTGGGGAACATGGGCTGCCACCTGCAGCACTGCACAGAGCTCCCCATGCTCCTCAGTGCCCCTGCCTGTCCATGCCTCTGGCTGCAAAAGAGGCTGACGTAGGGCCCAAGGCCCACCCGGTCCCACGGGCCTTGGTCCTCCCAGTCCCGGCTCCCGCCATCTCCTCCCGCTCCGTCAGGCTCCTGCTCCCAGCTCTCTCCAGCTCCCGTTCCCGGGCATTCATCCACCATCCCTGCCCACCCGGGTGCCCCAGGAGCCAAGCGACACTGACTCCGAGAGGGCCCGGCCCGCCCCCCGCACCAGGCAGGGCCTGCAGGGCTCCACAACTACTTTAATAGGAGGCGGCGCCGCAGAGGCCGCAGGGCGGACCCGGCTCGAGCTCCAGCCCCGGCGGCGGCCCCGGGGCGGCGCATCCTGCCGGCAGGCGGCTCGGCGCCGGGCTACTTGGTGCCCTCCTTCTTCTCGTCCGCCTTCTTCTGCTTCTGCTGCATGATCTCCGAGTCCCTGCGGGCGGAGAGCGCGTCAGCGCGGCGGGCCGGGCGGGCGGGCCGGCGGCGCCGGGTGGGTGCGCGCTCACCTCTGCTTGCGCGCGGCGGCCGAGAGCCCGTCGTCGCGCCGCTTGCCTTTGCCCGAGTCGCTCTGCTTCTTCAGGTTCTTCTGCCGGGCCAGTTCGCGCTGGTTCCCGCCTGCAAAGGCACAGCCGCCTCAGCGTAGGCCCGCCAGCGCGTCGCGCCGCGCCAGGCCCGCACTCACGGGTCATGACGCCGCCACTCCTGCCGCTCCGCCGCCACGTCCCGCACTGCCCCCAGCGCGGCGCGCGCCTCTCCCTATAAGCGCGCCCCGGCCAATCGCCGCGCCGCGCCCGCCCCCATGCGCCTCTGCATTGGCCCAGCGCGCCGCGGTGCCCCGCCTGATTGGCCGTGGGCTACGGCCGCCGTCTAGCCGACGGGCACCAAAGTGTCGGAAGCGGCAGCGCAGGCGCAAGAGGTTCCGAACAGCGCCCCGGCGCGCGGAGGYGGGGCCTCGAAGACCCCAGCCCTCCCGGCCCCGGGGCGTGGAGGCGGGGGCGGGGCCTGCAGTGCRTCGGAAGATGGGGCGCGGTGCGGGCGCCAGAGCGCATCTTGGGGGAGCAGCCTAGGGCGCTGAGAGCAGCAGTGCGGGGGCTGCAGCGCAGTGCAGGGCAGCCGTGAGGGTTGCAGTGACGGATGATGCAGGTTTGCAGCTCAGGGCACAGTGCAGGCTGGAACATGGTGCAGTGCCGGGAGCCTCGGGGCAGTGGGTGGTGCAGTGCAGGATGCAGTGTGGGCCAGTCAACAGTGCTGTGCAGGGCGGGCAGCGGGCGCCTTCTCCTCTTGTCCACTTGATGCCAGGTCCTGCCCTGTCCGGGGCTCCCTGGGCCCCGCGGCCTCTGTCTATGTGTGGCACCAGTGCCGCTCAGGCCGCTCCTTCCACCGCAGCTCTGCAGACAGAGCGCGGGTGAGCATGGCCTGGCTGGCCACAGGGTTGGTGGGTGCCGCCGCTGCCCTACGCACTCGGGGCTCCGCGGCTGCTCCGCATCGTCGTGGGGTTCCTCGGGGGGTGGCGGGAGCGGCCCAGGCCGGCGCTTCAGCAGCCGCGAGAGCTCGGCATGCACCGCCTGCAGGGAGGGCATTGCTGCTGCGCGGGGGCCGGGGTGCACGAGGCCGCTGGCCGCCCGGCGCGCACGGACCTTGCTGGCTGGATCCAACTGCAGCGCCCTCCGCAGCACCAGCGCTGCCTCCTCGTCGCGGCCCTGCTCCGCCAGCAGCTGCGGGCAGAGAACGGGAGTAGCAGCGGGGCGCAGGGTGGCACCAGGGTTTGCGCCGCCGGCCCCGCGCCCACCTTGCCGCGCCGGAGCAGCGCTTTGCCGTTGTCCGGGCTGAGCCGCAGTGCCGCCTCGCACGAGGCCAGCGCCGCCCCGGGCCGCTGCAGCCGCAGCTCTGCCGCCGCACAGTTATTCAGACACTTGACGCGCTGTTCCCGCAACTCCTCTTCCTCCTGCGGCCCGGGCGGCGCTGCAGGGAGGGCCGGCATCAGCGGAGCTGGGCCCACACCCTGCTGGACCCAGCACCTCGGCATGGGCCACCTTATCCCGGCCCCCTCAGGCTGCTGCCACCTTCCAGCACCCCTGGTCCGCAACCTCCCACCCGCAGCCATCCCGCATTCACGGCCCCATCTCCCCATGAGTCCCCGCCATCCCGGCCCCCTTTCCCCACCTCCGACCCCCTCACTCGCGCCAGGACCGTCGAGGGAGCGCAGAGCCAGACGGTAGGAGCGCAGCGCTGCCGCGAAGTCGCCTCGCGCAAAGTGGAAGTTGCCCCGTTCACGCTTCTGGGCGCCCAGGCGAAGGCGGGCGGCGGGTGACAGCCACTGTGGGTCAGGGTCGTCGCGCACCTCCAGCAGCGTCACCTCGAAAAGCAGCGGCGCCTCGGGTGGCACGTCAGGCTCCCTGCGGACACAGCGCCGCTGCCTCCGCCGGCCGGGCCGCCCACAGGCCGCTCCCATGGGCCGCCCCCTCGGCCGTCCCTACCTGCCTGGGTGGCCGTAGCCGTAGAGGGGCGCAGCGAGGAAGAGGGAGACCTCCCCCAGCTCCATGGTGGGGACGCCCAGCTCTAGAGCCTGCGGGCGGCATGGGTTGGGGTGCAGCGGCTCCCAGGCCCCACGGGCACCTGAYGGCTCCCCAGGGCCGGCTCGGTTCCCCCGCCTGCAAACCTGCACCACGTCGCCATGGCCTGGCACAAAGGTGAGCCGCGGGTCCCGCTCCACCAGGTCGCCGTCCTCCAGCGCACCCAGCGCCTTCACCGACACCTCCTGGCCTGGCCTCGGCCGCAGGCCGCCTTGGCCATCCCGCACCACACGCTTCCGCAGCAGCTGGTCCCCTGCGACAAGACACAGCCGTGAAACTGGCCCCACCGCCACCACGGGGCCCAGCAGGACCACTCACCAGTCAGGTCGCTCCAGCCAGTAGCTGCAAAGAGTGGCCTGAAGCTGCCGGGGCCAGGGGCCACTAGCTCGTCCAGCCGGTGGTAGAAGAGCGGCTCCTCCTCACGCATCGACGGCACCGCGATGGTGGTGTGGGGCATGTGGAACCGCACCGCTCTGCCACGGCCGGGTGCCCGCGCCTGCCCCCCATCTCCTGCCTCCCCCTCCACGGGGCTGTCGGGCTCCATGCCTGCCCGCGGGTTGCTGCTATGAGCGGCTTTGCCGCCCCGCGCCCTCTCCAGACTGCCCCRCGCCAGGGGCGCCGCCGCGCGCCCCCCACTCCCGCTACATAAGGCCGGGAAGCCGCTAAGGGGATTAGCGGGGCCGGCTGGGGCTTTACGGGCTGCGGCAAAAATAGCCAGCTCAGCGCGGCGGCCGCTGCAGGGGCTCACGGGCCCCGGCGTGCTCTGCCACCCTGCACGCGGCCCCAGGCCCCACGCCCCAGTGTCAGGCAGCCCCGTGTCACCTGCCCGAGTACCGCCCAGGTCCCGCCCTGATACCGCCCAGGTGCCGTCCTTGTGCCACCCCGCCCCAGTGTCTCCCTGGTGCCAGGCACCCGCTGCCGCTCCGCCCCGGTACCGCCTCCGTGTCCCCCCGCCGCCGCCGCAGCGCCCGCACTCGGAGCCATGCGGCAGCCGCAGCCGGAGCTGCGCGGGCGGCTTCGGTACCGGGGCTGTGCGCGGGGCCCGCGGCTGAGCCTCCTGCACGTGCGGCTCTCGGAGGCGGCGGTGCGGGCGCTGCGGGGATGCGAGAGGTGGCAGGTGCAGCCGGACGGGTCGAGCCGGGGCGGCGTGGAGCAGAGCGGGCGGCCCGAGGCTCACCCAGTCTCTCGATGCAGGGGGCACCAGGGCCCATGATCTCCTTCCAGGGCAGCCAGGGGGTAAGTAGGGCCAGCGGCGGAGTGGGGGAAGTGGGGCTGGCAGTGGAGCAGGAGAGCCCAAAGGGCACCAAGGCGGCAGGACCGGGACTGCCGTGGGGCAACAGTGTGAGGGAGGCCCTAGCCCCAGCCCCGGGTGCCACCTGCACSAGCAGCTGCTGATCCCCGGGCAGGGGAGGCGCCTGCAGTGGCTCCCGGTGGATCCCTGGCTGCCCAATGGGGCGGGCACCTGACGGTGCGTCCCTCGTGGCAGAGCCTGACAGTGCCGTGTGGCCCCGGGGAGCCCCCGCGGCTCTTCGCCTTCTTCCTCTCACGCTGCAGGAAGGATGAGCCGCAGGCGAGCTTTGAATGTGCACGGTTGGCAGTGCCCAGGTGAGCCCCCTGCACACACTGCACTGGCCAAGGTTGTGCGGAGCTGAGCACCGTCCAGTCACTTCACCACAGAGCAGCCCTCTCCTCTCCTCCCTGTCTGTCTGCTGGGTGCTCGTCTGGGCTGCCTGCTCTGACCTTGGCTCTGGTCCTAGCCAGGTGCCCCCGCTCTGCTCACTGTGCCCCCTGCGCTAGGCCAGCAGCCTGCAAGCTCAGAACAGCTCAAGCAGCTCACTGTGCTCTCAGTGCTGCCCTGAGGGCACCTGATGCACTGGAACTGGCTTGAAGGCAGCAGCAGCCCTGAAGACAAGGCCTTGGGAGACACTTTGGGGACAAACTCCCTCCTCTCATGCTGGCTCAGGGTCTCCTTGGCACCATGGGGTGTGGGGAGCAGGGCTGGGCCTGGCTGGTGGGAGGTGTTCTCTGCTCCCCAGGTTAGGTGAGAGCCGGCTGGACACTGTGGGCAGCATCCAGGAGAAAATCACCATCTGTGCCATTGAGGGCTCCCACCCAGCGCTGCAGGAGCAAAGGCCCCAGCCTGAGGAGTCCTGRGGCCGAGCAGTCACTAAGCTCAGCCTAGGTAGGTGGGTGCTGGGGAGTGCTGCCCTGGGTGACACGGGGCTGAACTCACCTACAGACTGGGACGTGTCACTCCAAGGACCCTGCTGCACGTGGCAGAGATCACAGTGGGTAATGGCTAAAGGGGCCCTATCTGGCAGCCCCCAGGGCACCAGCACTGCCAGCACAGCTGCAGCAGGGAGGCAGCTCTGCATGCGTCAGGGCAGCAGGTGGTGTCACTTAGCAGGAGCTGTCTGCAGTATTGAATGAGCTGGCACAGTGCCCTGGTCCTACCAGCAAGGGGACAGCACAGGGTGAAGACCACGTGCTGGTGGGGAGCAGACTCCTCCATGGCTCTCCATGAATATTGACACTTCTACCTCCACATCTGCACAGGCAGAGGCGTCACAGCTCAGAGGGTGGCGGATGAGAGCTACCTGCCAGGGAAGGGCTCTGCTCACCACATCCTAAAAGACACGGAGCGCTGGGCCACCGCTGCCAGCTCCAGCACTTCTGTTCYGAACCCGGTGCAGCTGCTGGCCCTGAGGCCCCATGGCAAGCATGAGTTTGTGAGGCGGCCGCCAGGGCTGCTGAGCGGGCCGGGCCAGGGCTGGCTGCCAGGTGCGCTGCAGGAGGTGCGTGGGTGCTGCTGCGGGTGCTCACGGACGCCTGGGCACCGCTCACCACGGAGAGCGCCACAGACCCGTTCTGAGCTGCTGGTGCCCCATGCAGGTGGTGGAGCAGGACTCCACGGAGAGCTGCTGCTGCCTGAAGGAGGGGCCGGCGGGCGGCCCGTGGGAGGACCGGCCAGGACACACAGCCCCACAACGGAGGCGCACGGCCTTGCTGCGGCACAGGTGGAGTTGGGCACTAGGGCCTACGGTGGGGAGCCATGGGAGCTGCACTGGGTGCGTATTCCCCAGGTGCTCAGCACCCTTTTGGCAGTGTCAGAACCATCTCCCACTGACCTGGGTGTTCAAAAGGGCTTTAACCAGTACTGACCTCTGGTCATGTCTGCCTTTCTCATGCTGCAGGAACCAGTACAAGGGGCCCACGGCCTGGCCCCTCCTGGTGCCTCTGCAGCAGTCTGCTGATGGCTGCTACCTGCAGGGAGCCAGGAGAAGCCACCGCGGTGTGGTGAGTCCCGTAGGTGTAGGCAGTGGAGAGCCCTCGAGGGAGTGCACAGGAGAGCAAGGGCCAGCTCAGCCTTCTGCCTCATGGTACCTGCTCTGCAGCTCCCGGCTCTGGGTGCTGCTGCTGCCCTGGGTCCAGGCCAGCTGTGTAGTGTGTGGCCAGGAGCACCACGGGAGGAGCACCTGCTCCAGCCACCTGGCCCTGAAACATGGAGGGGGGGTGACCTTGGTCTCATTGCTCTCACTGGTGCCTCTGGGCATCTCTGGTGACATTGACACAGAGCCAGGAATGCAGCAGCCCCAGGCTGGGCAGTGTGAAGCTGCTGAGGTCTAGGGCAGATCCCAAGTGAAGCTGTTTTTACCTCAGAAACGCCTGGCACTCCTGAACTCCTCAGATCTGAGAGGCAACGAGAGATCGCGGGTACTGGACTCTGTCCCTGGCCTCTGGGAGCGGCACCGTCTCCAGGCAGCCAGCAGGGAGCAGCTGGAAGCCCAGCACCCTCAGCACTCCAGGCCCCAAACCCCACACAGCCTGGAGCCGTGGAGCCCAGAGGATGGGGCAAGCACAGAGGAGTCAGAGGAAGCCTGGAAGGAAGGAGACGTGCACTGGGAGCTGCTCTGTCCTGCTCCTGGAGGTGAGGAGGTGCCCAGCCACACAGGCGGCCCTGAGGCGCATGGTCCGGTCCACTCGCAATGGGAGGGAGCAGCACCCTGGAATCCTAGCAAGGAGGCAGGTGGCCCAGAATGGGGCTTTGGGGAAGCAGAGGGGTCCCAGCTCTGGAGACCACAGCGAGGAGCAGGGACTACAAACCTGAGTCCATTGCCCACAGCCCAGGACTGCCTCTCCATAGTGCCCTGCTACCCTGGGGAGCCCTTTGAGGCTCTGAGCACAGCTCTGCCCTTGCGTCTCATCCACTGGGTCCCCAGCCGCCTGCAAGCTCCCCACGGGACACAGGGCTCTGTATGTGCTGGTGCCACGTGGTGAGCCTGGCCCGCGGGGCTGCAGGGAGCGCAGGGCTGTGCTGGCTGTGGAGGAGGCTCCATCTGGGGCTCCCTAATGCTCGTGGTCTCTTCTCCTGCCAGGGGCCAGGTCACAGCCCAGCAGCTTCTCCGTGGTGGAGGTTCCAGATTACTTGCGGTAAGTGAAACAAGGCCACTCACTGCCTCAGGACTTCCTTGTTTGGAGCAGTTTAGAGGCAGTCCAGCAGCGGTTTGTAGAGGGAGACGGAGCTGCTTGCCGAGACAGCAAGGTCACAGCAAGGAGGCAGTGCAATCATAGCACTGCCTGTTCCTTGCTGCACAGCCTCGGCCCAGCACAAGGGCTCTTCTACGTGCAAGGGTTGTGTGGGTGCAGGAAGAACCAGCCTTTTTTCTGGTTGTGGCAGAAAATACGGCATCATCCGCTCGGCAGAACAGTGCAGAGCCTATGAGGCAGCGTTCAGCGCGGACTACGCCGAGTATCGCTACCTTCATGCCCGCATTGGTGGTGTAAGTCAGAAATTCATTCAGCTGGGAGCCAGAATGAGGACTCTGGAAGCAGGAACGCAGGAACGCAAGGCAGGTGTGGGAGCCCGGGGCAGAGACCATGCAGCTCGCCCCTTCCTGCTCATCCACAACTCTTGGGTTTTAGGCACTCGAAGCTACGATTCTGCATGAGTACGCCCACTTCAAGAGGGTAAGAGCGGGCAAGGGACAGGGACTCGCTTCCCTGCAGCTGACCTGTGCTTTCCCCTGCAGACCTGTCCCAGCTACGAGCAGGAGAAGCTCCGCTGTGAGTACCTCCACCAGAAGCTGTCACACATCAAAACCCTGATCTTGCACTTTGAAGAAGGTGGGAGCTCCTAAGCAACCTGCTGAAGTCATGTCTCTGTCAGCTCCTCTGGGCCCATGCCCATGCTGGAGCATAGAAGAGATTTCTGAAGCACCCAGCAAAGTGTATCTGACCAAGAGTTAGACTGGAGAATCCCACGGATGCTGGTGGTCCCCATGGTGTAAGGCTACCTGGGTGCCACTTGGAACAAGTTGCTCCAGCTGTGCTGGGGGACCTGTCGCAAACAGACTCGCTGCTCCCTGTAGGAGAGGGCTGGGGTCCTGGCTGTCATCCCTGTGCGGCCGGTACAGAGCAAAGGCCATGCAAGGCGTTCACACAAGGGGCCCCTTGCTGTGGTCTGTGCCAGACCAAGGTGGCCTAAGGCACCTGGGCAGGGCTTTAGATTTTACTCTATCATCACTATAATCTTTCCCTGACATCCAGTATCCTAAAATTTGCTCTGTGACACAGAGCAGCTGGTACCCAGAAGAATCAATATACAAAGATGCAGATGCAGCTGAGGAAGAAGTTTGGGTATTTCAGGACTGGTTCTGCACAGTTGCTGTAGCCACAGGACCATGTTCCGAATATGGTGTCATCTGATGTACCCAGAGAATTCAARCAGCACTAACAAACTGGTATCCAGCCCTGCAGAAGAATGGGAGAAACCCCCAAAGCAAATGCTTCCTCTTACCCTGGTTACTGCTGCAGGTGTAAGGTACCAGTCCCTCAGTTCTCACACAGCCCTACAGGGACCCAGGACAGGGGCCTCAGTTCACCCGCAGCTTTGGTCTTGACCTTTCCTGCCAGGACCTTTTGGTCTCAAAACTAGGAAGGGCTAGTCACAGCCCAGTACAGCACAGCATCATATTCCTCTCCCTCCAGGAAAAAAATAAGCCATGATAGGGTGGTTTTCTCCCACCACTTCAACTAAAATAAAGRATTTATAATTAACAGGTTTTAATTGCCTCATTAAGTGCTACACACTCCCAGTTTGTTGAAAGAGCATGAGGCGCTGTCAGGCCCAGGGTGATGACAGGAACATCACTAATGAGAGGCCTTGTGGCCCAAGCCCCTAACACGCTGCACTGAGACACTTGTTGCCACTGCACCTCTCTAAATGAGCAAGAGAGGAAGAGAGGGGAGGCCGAGCTTGTGGTCTTGAAAATGAAGCCTTCTGAAAATTCATTAAACTAGAGTCACAGTAGGAATTTCTTGCCACCACACAGCAGAATCCTGTATTTGAGAAGTCTCCAAAGGACCGAGACATTTAAGGGGGTCATTTTATTGTTTCACTTCTCCAGATGTACAAAAAAAATTAGAAAATAACCCTGCCCCCCACCCCCTCCCAAACCACAAAACAAGCCAGTCTGGGGAGCCCACAACAGTGCAGCTAAGAGACAGCAAGGAATTAAACAGAACTAGATACAGCAGCTGGGTCCCTTCAGCTCACATGGCACTGGTCACTGGTTCTCCACAACCCAGACTTGACCCCAGGCTGCCCAGTGCTCCTTCAATTCACACAGAGCTCATCCTGACTAGATGGCAAGTGGGCTCTTTACAAATCCTCCTTTGCCTTCTTCTTCGATTTCTTGGGTTTATCTTCCTCTTGCAGCACAGGGGTAGTGGTTGCCTCTCGCTTCAAGTAACTAATGAAGTCACTCACTTCTCTGCCACCCTGCAGAAAGCACAAAGAAATAAGGCAATGCTTGCAGTCTTTGTGGACTTCTGCTTTGCTGGGGGAAGGGTGGGGGAGGGAGTAGGAGTGGAGCTCAGGTGCCAGACAGAAGACCAAAGACACAGGTAGCAGAGCTCTCCCTCTGGGTCTGTGGCAGAGCATTCCCAGCAGGTACCATCAGGTAGGTTTCCAGGGCAACAGGGCTGGAGTGCAATCAGCAGATCCAGGGAGGCACCCAGATTCTGCCTCGTCTTTTCACACATCCCCACGCTCCTAGAGCAGCCAGATACTCACCTCATACTTCTTTGGACTCTGTTTGTTGCCAGCCGGAGCAAAGTAGATGGTTGGGAAGCTGGGGAGAGGAGAGAGACATCTCAGTTCCTAATGTGCTCAGTTTTCTTCAGACTCTACTCTTTCAGAAAAATAATTGCACCATCTCTCACCAAGGAGACCTGCACCTCACATGCTCCTCCTACAACACGGCAGCAGGGCAGGCAGCTCTGGCACACCAACCCTCTGCCAGTAGCCCAAAGTCATTTTTACACTGCTAAAAACAGAACTACAGCAGATTTGAAAGCAGAGGAAGTTGTCAGCAAGACAGGCCTTTAGCCAAGGTCAGGATGCTAGAATCCCAAGGAAGCAGGGCAGATGGAAGTCACTCACTTCACTTGATTTCTTGATACTTTACTATGCAGGAATATCATGCCAAAAGCCCGAGAGATCTTCAGCTCCCCTGTAGCGGCTCCTGGTCAGATAGAAACCTGGACCCTTCCATTAAGGCAGCAGTAAATCAACAGGGTCACCTACCCTCTAACTTCATATGGAGAAGGCACATCATTGGCTGTAGCATCCATTTTGGCAATGACAATGTTGGGGTCTTTGCTGAGCTGTTGGTGGAAAGAACATATTAATAACCAGCCCAAGGTAATTGCACTAGTTATTGATCTATCAGCACCTCCTAAAACAGCTACATCAAAGACAGCACGTACTACACACGGAAAGGTGAGCAGCTTTCTTCTGAGCAGTTGTTTACTGCATAAACAGGGGCATAGGGTACATGTTCTCCCTCACCTGGGTGTATGCAGCACACCACCTAGTGTTACCTGCTGCATCAGTCTGCCACAACTGGAAAACACTGAGCCCAGAGCAACTGCATTCGTCCAATCTTTTAGAAAGTGAACTGTGAGGAGAAAGTGCTCAAGTAGAAAGGATGCCTGACAGCCTAAGAGAGAAATACTAGTCAAATCCATGATAAAGTTTGTCACTATTAAATCCTGATAGAACACTGTAAGGCACTTGTTCCAGGCTAGCAGGGACTGTAACAATGTGCAGGGCTCACAAATCAGGACTGAGGCTAGTGAAGTGTGCCAGTAAGAATCATCCTCAGCCAATGTTTCTGACAAGCCTGTAAGAGTAGAGCGAAACAATAAGCAGTAGCTACATGACCATGCTTCAAAAGAAGCTCTTTATTTGTCTATTGAGTAAGGGTTTATGGTTGGACTTGATCTTAAAAGTCTCTTCCAATCATTATGATCCTATTTTAGAATTCTAAGAAATTGAGAGGTAGCACTGTCCTTGACTGAACAGGACACTATAATCATGCAAGGGTCAACAACCCAAAAGGGAATTCTGCCATGTGACACCAGTTAATCAGGGAATATTTGTGTGTCACAGAAAACGGACCCACCAGTGACTTTGTTACCATGCTTCAGATCCTGCTAATTCACTTCTACATTCACAGAGTTGCCGAGGAGCTGCCAAGCCTCAAAGCGCACAGGAAGGCACAGTTATGCCATGTTATGTCAGATAGAGCCCATGGGACTGTTTAGCGTGTAAGATTCTAGTTTGTCTTTGCAGAAGTCCTGGACCTACCTTCTCCCCCAGTTCTTTGTATTTAGGCTCCAAGTTCTTGCAGTGGCCACACCAGGGTGCATAGAACTCTATCAGGACATCTTTGTCTTCCGCATTAACAATTTCATCAAAGTTCTCAGCCACCACCACCTGACAGTATTTGATCGCACAAATTAGTATTTCGTTAGTCAACAGTAAAGTGACAAAATGACATGGCCCATTCACTCTGCCCCAGAAAGTTTGGCCTTCCACAGCAAATAGTTATCATCAAATCACAACTACTGAACAAGCGTCAAAATGACAAGACACACAGTTCATCACCTAGCTGTAACACATACTACTTGCAGATGAAAATCTGTCACAAGATGTAGGCACAGCATACAAATGAGGTTTAAGGGAATGAGGGGGAAGAAGGGAAGTTGGCCTTTTTTGTTGTTTTTGTTTTAATCCAAACAAAGCCCACACCAAAGAACCACTCTTATCACTCACGTTGGATAGGCCAAAGACATATTCACTCACACAAACAAGCAGCAATTTCCACTCTTATCAGGCTGTTACAGAACCATGACATGAAACACTTTCACTCAATACAGAATTTACCGGAATGGATAAAAAGTAAGACTTTTAGTAACACATAAAAGCCACAGTCTGCTTGCAATCCATGCCATGAGGGTGTACAGGCAAATGCAGCAGACCTGTGTCACTTCCAGGGCACAGCAGTAGTGTGCCCAAGCAGCAGCTACTAACACAGGAAATCAGAACTGCAGCTGCTTTTCTCCTTTGGCTTAGAAAACTGCAGTACAAAGGTAAAGAGCTCTCCTAAGCATCACAGCACAGATTTCCTCCCGATACCACCACAGAGCACACTGTGGGATATAACCCCATATCTAGAAGCTACTGCCAGACACTGCCCTTCATGCACTGGTAGATGCTGCTGCCATCCTAGTCCCAGGGGTACTCACCTTCACAGGCCCATCATTGCTTTCAGGGATAGGCTCCGATTTCAGGTATTTCTTCAAGTTTCCATCAAAGTAATCTTGCAAGAATCTTTCCAGAGCCTTTCCATCACGGCTGAAAGTAAAATGACATTTTATAGTCCTCATGACACATGCAGAAGAACAGAGGATAAGTTTCAAGGCTGAATTAAGCTCCTTCCACCCACGGAACATATGTCACCTGAATCTGAGAACACCAGTCTGGTGCCAGCTTAGAAGACCCTGGAGCAGGCGTGACAATGTCAGGGTCCTGACAGGAGGCTGGAAACACATGCCATTCCAAGTTTTAGGCCCTCCAGCCCCAAAGAAAGGTGCAGCCTTTTCCACGTGTATCCTTAAAGGCATCTAATTTCTTAAAGACTTGATATATCTTGGACTAAATTCTCTACTTTTGCATTAAAAAAATAGAGGGGCCTGCAAGTCCTGTACTGAGCAGTAAAGCACGCCCGACAGCTAGGAGATGTTTGATCCAGCAGTCTTTTTCCCTACAGAAACATCCAGCTTTCCCGTTTCTTTCAGGATAATGCAATATGAGCTTTTCACAGATCACAGCCTATCTAGTGAGAGGCAACACTGCTAAGTTCAACAACTTACGAAAATTCCTCCTGCATGACGTATTTCTCTCCTTTGGCTGTTCTGATAGCAACAACAGGAGCCTCACCCGTGCTGCTGTCTAGACCAAACTCTGAAAGCTCATGGCCAAAGGTTTTCCGACTAGCAACAGCAAAAGACAGTTTGTGGCCAGCATCCAAGAACTTCTTGGCAATCATCATAACTCTGTGGAGAAGAAAGAGGTGATTCCCATGAACACTGGGCAGAGTACCTTCTGCATGATATAGCACCTTTCAAACTGAGGCAGACACTGAACACAGAATGCCTTGATAAGAAGTGATGTATTCTGCAGAGAAGTCCTATAGAAAAGCCGCTCAGAAGCAGAGGCTCCATAGAGAGTGGAAGCAAGCTCTGTGTGCATTCATTCTCCCCCTACCACTGGCTTGATCATCAATGTCCCAGCTCCCAGGGATGCAGAAGACAGTTTCACACCACCTCAATAAGGAACCTTCTCTTCTGAGGTCTTGAGCAGCATCCAGTGACTAGAAATCTAAAACCCTAAACAGGGAGTTTCAAAGGATAAACACACTCCATACTTTGGGCTGGGCAAACAGCAGCCATCCCAACAGTTGAAGTTTACCTGGAAAAGTAAATTAAGGTTCTTCATTTTGTTTACACGTAAAACTGAACTATGGAACAACATTAACACATGAAACACAAAAGAAAGGAGTGGGAAGATGCTTTTCTGCTTCCTTACCTGTTGCGCCAATAATTGGAGCCCTTTGCATTCTTCTCATAGTCCACATCATAGTATGCCACCAACAGGTCCTTCCCTTGTATCAGATCTTTGTTGTCCTCAGTCATGTGTGGACAGATGCCAAAGCTATCAGTGAAACAGCTGTTAGTAGGTTCAGTCTTACTCCCCAGAACCCAGGCCCTCCCAGGAACAGGCCTGATCCAGCATAATCCTGCTTCCTCCCCCAAGGAGAGCTTCACATGTCAGCAACCAGCAAGATCCAACACTGTACAGTCATGTAACAGTATAGGAGATTAAATCTGCACTTCCAGCCACAACACATTTAAAGCTAATTGAGATCAGAGCTGATATATCTCTCTGAAAGTCCACTGTACTTTAAACAGATGTGTGGCTGGTTCAACATGGACAGTAAATGCCAACAGCCACATAAGGGTAACAGAAACAACATGTTACTCAAGGGAGATGACGCTTGCAAAACACACTGTGGGACAGTCGTTGAGCAGGAGGTGGCAGTAATAGCAGTTACAGAGAACAAGCTCAGAAAGAGCTGAACCTCACTCAGGCCACTATCACATGTCCGAGGCATCACTCACATGTTCTCCTGGATAAATTTCTTAATCTTTCCACTGGTGATTTTGTCTTCCGGGTATTTCACAGAGTTGTCCTCAAACTTGTTTGCCAAACGTGGAGGACGGAATAACACTATGCCTCTGAGGGGAAACAGAGATCACACATCAGTTTAAAGCATCTCTGAATTTCCCAGGAGTGCCAGCTAGAGAAAGCAGGAATTCAATCCCTAGTGCCTGCCCAAGTCACTCTTCAGAGATTCAGCGAGATTGTGCAGTTGTTAGTGTGGCAACCGCTCTATGGCAACCTAGCAGGTCCTGTTCCATTATTCAGAGAAGCTGTGGCCTTCAAATTTGAAAATTTAAAGAAAACATCCACATAAACCGCACCTGATTATTAACCCTCCAAAGCCTGGAACAGCTTGTACCAGACGGAGGATACCTTCCTCAGGCAATTCTGCCATGCAGAAACAGCCCAGACAAAGAACACTGACTGAGCCAGAGGTACTCAGGGAGTTTTAAAGGCCACAATAGCAATTTTAACAAGAAGCAGTTCCATTGTTGTTCTACCTTTATTCCACAGGAAGTGAAAGGAGTTAGTGGTGGTGGGGAACAAACAAGAGAACTTGTGAATGGGGAATATCTTAAGCTATGCTCAGAGGGTAAACCCACTTCAGAAGTTATGTAAAATCCTCAAGTTTGCTCTAAATGTCCTAACAGCAAGGCATGTTTACGTTGAGTAACTTACTCTCCATCTTCCTCATATTTCTGCACCAGTTCTTCCTCACTGGTGTGTGCAAAACGATAGTTATCCCTTAGGTTGTTAGCAGCTTTCATGAATTCTGAATAAGCATCACCAGATGTATCGCCAAAGAAGCCTGCAACAGAAACACAGATGGTGACCCCAAACCAACTCAGTAGCAGTTACTGTACAGTTCATACCATTATCTTTGTAATGCACGGGGACATCTCTAAGTTCAGTCTTCAAATGCATGTCCATGCCCTCTTCTTTTGACAGGCTCTCTTCCACTTTTCATGTCTATATGACCTCCCTTTAGCAGCAGGCAGCTGCTAAACGGTTTGGCCGGCTCAGCAACCCAAGCTGACATCCACCCACTCAGCATGGGAAGCAGTAGTCTTCCAAGCACAAAGATTTGTACTGGCAACCAAACGCGATACCACTCGTGACAACTGCAACCAGGGATACACAGCAAGTTTAAAGATGCTGATCAATTCCCATGCAGTTGTGCTTCATCATCACATCTAATTCACACAAAGGAGAGCTGCTGTTACTGTGTTCAACCATGATGAAACTGTACGATACGGTTGACAACCTAACACCTTGAGATGTCACCACTGGATAGCTTCACATTTCTAATCTGTTGTCAGTCAGGCAAAAGAGTATAAACTTTTGAAGGACACTGAAGTGACAGGCAGTCTGACAGTCAAAGAGCCACAGAGAATGAATGAAAGAATGAATAAAGTCAGAATGGAAGGAATCCACACTGGCATCAATTCCAACCTCCTGCTCTAACCAGGACCAGCCCCAAAGACTGGGTTGCTCGGAGCTTTGTCAAATTGATTTTTTAAGACCTCCAAGACTGAAGGTTTCAAATTCTCCTTGGGCGTGTGTACGAGTGCTTTGTCATTCTTAAGAACAACTTGGTTTTGCTCACATCCATCTCCAATTCCCCTTGTCACTGCATGCAATACTGCACTTCTCTCATGGTGCATCGCCACGGGATCCTGCAAAGCTGGGCACCAGCACTCGCGTGCTGCAGGGAGCCACTCTACTCACCTACCACAGAAGCATCCTTATCGCCAATGAACTTCTCAAAGTCGGTCGCAGAGGTGAGCGCCACTGAAGCAGGTCCTGCCTGCTTCTTGAGGTGACTGACAATCCCATCTTAACAAAGATGATTCTTAATTATTAAAGGGAGCAATACAACATTCCAAAAGGCTTTTTCAAGTTTCATAAAATAAGAGCTGGTTCTTTAACGTCCCTAACTCCTTCTCCCACAAAAGATACTACATGAACTGATGTAGCACAAGCATCAACTTCATGCAAGAAATGATCTAAGAGGGAGAGGTTTTCAAAAGACTGCAGTTCCAAAATAAATAAATCTTTCCAACATTCTCATATTAAGAGCTTCTGGTTTGCTACCAGAGCAGGTTGCACTGTGAGAAGTCATGTTTTCCAAGAGGCCTGATCAGGGAGACAGGGATTCTCTAATTCATGCAACTCAGAGATTAGCAAGGTGTATGTATCAAAGGATTACATATACAAGGTCTTTCTATCAACAATTTCCCAGATACTGCCCATCAAGGATGCTATGGCTCAAATATAACCTTTAGAGGTGCCTTTTAAGGGACAAGAGGCACCCAGGGCTCTCCCAACAAACTGCTGGGGGAGGTGAGAAGGGCTCCCTCCTTTGCACCCCTCAGTACATTTAAGATCACAAACTGTTCTATACAACACAGAGCTCCTCATAGCACTATTGTTGGATGTACAGAGATTGACAGGTTTCTACCTGCTGTTCTGGGTCCATCATAGGTTCCTGCCTCTTCACCATCTCGAAAAATCTTCAGAGTGGGATAGCCACTCACTCCATACTTGTTACAGGTGTTAGAGTTTGCTGTACAGTCAACCTGAAGGAAGAGAAACATTGCTGCTCAGTGTCCTTAACTGTGTGCATGTGTGAACAGCAGCTTCACTGCTTTCTCCTAGCGTCGTTATCATGTTATGTAAAAATGAAGGCTAAAGGCCTTGAAAGTTAGTAAATGTCTTTGAGCAGGGCTGGATTCTTTTCCATAAAGCACAGGGATGCAAAAACTATCCAAAGCCATGTGTAGAAGATCAAGCACCTTCAAGGGTATAACACACCAATCAGGTGTCCCAGGATGGATCTGCTACACAGCACCCAAGCACAGCACTGCAGGGAAGGAGGAAGGTTGGATGCAGTAACAACACCAGAACTTTGGGGGGGCGGGGGGGGGGGGGGGGGGGGAGGGGGCAGGGAAAGAGAGGTAGTACCGGAAAAATCATGGCGTCTTGCATGACCAGACTTGGCAAGACAGCAAGAAGGCCGTTTTGCTTCGTCTGTGAGACGTTTCATTGAAATTAGCCGTTTTCAGGCCCATATCAGTCCTGGAGCTCCTGCAGCGATCGGGATGAGCAGGATGACCCTGTTCACGGGGGAGACTGGGCTGCGACACCACATTCCAGGGCATTTCCCCAGAGGCAGAGACCCCAGCTCAGAGACCCACGCAGTTTCTGGCAGGGAAGGGGGCCTGGCTGCTTCCTCTCAGCTTCACATAGTGGGGGCAGGAGGCACCTACACCCGCCTGAACACACGCGTGTGGAAGCAGCTGCTACAGCACAGTGAGGCGGGCTCTCTGGGGCCTGGTCGCAGCCCGCGGCCCTTCCCGTTGCTCGGCCCACCCTCACCTTCACAAGTGGCACAATCCCCTTCAGCCTCGTCGCTGCCGCCTCGTACTCGGGCGCCAGACGCTTGCAGTGCCCGCACCTGCGGGACGGCGAAGGGGGAGGGTGAGCGCGCCGCGCGGGCCGAGCCGAACCTAACCGCAACCCCCACCCCGCCCCAGGTCCGCCCTCACCAGGGCGCGAAGAACTCGACGAGCACGAGCCCCGGGCGCTCGGCCAGGCCGCTCTCGAARTCGGCGTCGCTGAGCTCCACGACGTCGGAGGCGCGCGCGGGCCGCGCCGCCAGCAAGAGCAGCACCAGCGGTGGGAGCAGCGGCCGAGCCCGGCGCGCGGACATGGCGGCACTCCCTCCTCGGCAGCGGCAGCTCTGCAAGCGCTGCACACTCGCGCGCCCGGAAATCCCGCCCCACTCTGCCGGATCTGCCGTGTGGCAGATGCTCGTTGGCCGCCCCGAGGCGCGTCACGAGAGGCTGGACCAATGGGCTGATGCGACGCAAGGGCGGGGCAGAGGAGCGGCACCACTTCTCCTCCCCGCGCGTCCATCGCAGGCGCTGGGGGGGGGATGGTCCGACCCCGGACCCGACCCGACGCACTCCCCGCCTCCTGGGCCGCGGATCCGACCACCTGGGGCGCGTGTGGCCACGGTCGGCTCCGGCCGGCTCCGGCCGGCTCCGGCGTGACCGGGAGGGTGACCTGTGGTGCGGTTCGACCCGGCCCGGCCGCTCTTCTCGGTACTCCGCCCTCTTCCTCAGCCTTCTCCACTAGGCTGTGTGTCCCCAGCACCGTCTCTGCTGCGCACACTGCCGCTCGAGGGCCGCCGGCCCCTCTGCCTCCCTGGTGGCGGTGCCTGGGCCGGCCCGGCCGTGCACGCAGCAGCAGCAGCCGTTGCTCTGCCAGCCCCGAGCACGAAGCTCCGCGAGGGCGATCCCAGACTGCAGGGCGAACACCCATGGATGGCCTTTCCTCCATCAGGGACAAAATAATCACCCGCTGCTTGTGTTGCCTTACCGAAATTGCTCTTAAATGATCCAAAATCACCATAGAGTGACAATAATTAAGGAAGGTGAAGGGGAAAAAAAAATCGAGTTGGACATATTTGGTAAGGTTGCAAAAGCCAGAAACACAGGGTGATTTATGAATGGAGGAATGGGGAAGGAAAGGGCTCTGGTGTCAAGGGTTGTCCTCAGCCTGTGTCCTCAGCGCATGCGCCTGGCTGCCTGTGGCAGCACCAAGGAGGGTGACAGGGGCAGGAGACCAGGGCTGCACAGGCCCGGTCAGCACTGCTCACGCTGCTCACAGCCCAGCCGCACCGGGATGTCCTGGCCCCCACACTGGCTGTTCCACATGGCTCCCGCACTCTTCCGTTCCGTATTGTGAGGTCAGTCGTGTTCTGTGCCACAGCGCGTGGAGCAGAGACAATGCGGAGGAGCGCTGGAGCCATAAACCCTCAGGCCAGGCTGCCACTGGTCATGGCCAGCACGGACCCTGTCCACGCTGCCTCTCCCCCTGTCTTTCCTATCACGGAGGCTCACAGGGGCGCTGGATGCTCCCCAGTGAAGCTGCTTCCACGGGCAGAGGCCATCCGCTCCAAGTTGGTGTGCATGTTCTACCTGATGGATCACCTGCAAGGCCTGAGCCAAGCCATCCCCCGGCACAATATTATGGACTTCCTTGGTAAGCAGAGCTTGTGCACCCACCTCACTGCCCCATGCGTGGCTCCGAGGAGGCTGCGTGTGAAAGCCTGGCAGCATAGGGGCAGGGGACAGCTCCTGCGGGCATGCGGAGATGACTCCCCCCCACCTCACACCCAATTGCCAACAACCATCTCTCTGTCAAAAGGAAGGGCTTATGGCAGTAGTATAAACATTGAAGACCCCTCATATCTGCCAAGCTGTCACTCTGACAGAGTTGAAAGGGGCAGATTAAGATCTGTTCTCCTCACTGCTCTGTTGGGGTAGGTATTGCTCCAATGTGGCAAGTCAGCCCAGCCTGGGAATGTGTTTATCCTGTATCCTGTAACCTGAAAAGCAAGAGCTGGAGTGCAGCAGAGTGCAGTTGTATCCACCATCAAAATACCCTGTGTGCCTCTGCTTTTACATCCTGCACTGATGGCTGCAGTGCAGAAAAGCTTCCCTTACTGTTCCTGCACAGCCCTGCGTAGTCACTAGTAACCGCTGCTGCACACAGAGAGCAATCAAGGAGGCCAGGCATGAAGTGCTTGGATGAGAGCTTGTGCTGACACAGGGAGCATTGTGGCAGCTGAGGGTTGCCCAGGCTTTGGTTTAAGGCAGCTTCACAGCTGGTCCTAGCTGTGTGCAACTTGTTGTGATAGCCCCATATTCAGGATGCTGCTCAGGGCAGGGCAAAGTCTGTCCTTTCTGTCTCCGGTGCCCTGTCCCTGGTGCATGGAGGGTTCTGCTTGGGCAGCCCTTGTGCAATCCCACTGGTCCCCCMGCATGTGCATGTCACCCCTGCTGAACATGTGCAATGGCAGTTTCCCCTAGGAGTCTCTCCACAGATGCCAGAAAGCAGAGGAAGCTGATGCTCAGTGATCACAACCAGCTGGTCCGTTTCAACATCAAACCCATCAAGAAGACCCTCGTCACCCCAGAGAAGCACCTGCGTAATCGCATTGAGGTCCGCAGTAGCCGCTGGCCTCCCCTCGCCCTGTGGGCATCTTGGCTCCTGCACAGTATCCAGAGCCATCTTGATGTCTGGCAGTCACGGCAGTACCGGCCCACAGGGCACATCACCCTGTGGACCAGGGGGGAAGCTCTGGGTATGGGATGGGTCAAACTGAGTTCCTGCTGGGAGAAAGGCTCCGGATGCTGGTGCCCTGGATGGCCTTTGCCTAGCGATCGATGAGCAGGGACTGCACAAGCAGATTGGTGCTGGAGGGCTGAAACACCGAGGCCCAGGTCCTCCTGGAATGCTGTTCTCTGGTGAGTGGCTGCTGCTGAACAGCTTTCCATGGGGACCTCTTTGCAACTTCTCCAGTGCTTGGAGGCACTTTTCACTGGCAGAGCTCTGCTGCCAGGGCACTGAGACCGAGCCGAGCCGCTCTGTGGAGCAGCATGTCCCACAGTGTGTCTCGGGGTCCCACTTTTGGTTGCTCCTGTCCATGGAGTTTGACAGGCATTTCATACCCCTAGTTTTCCTCAATGGCAAACCTCAGGCATCTTCTTCAGAAGCTTCATCATCTTCCTGATCTTCCTGAACACGCTCATCCTGATGATCAAAAGTGGTGAGCAGGAGCAGCCTCCCCTCACAGCACACAGCACACCACAGCTGCAGCAGGCCAGAGTCACCTCTTGTTGAGTGCCCATACAGTGGGGTTGCTGTGGCTCCAGATGTGCTGTGGCTGTGGCCTTTGGGCAGCTACCGAGGGATGCTCTGTGCCCAGCGGTTGAGCAAGATGTGCCCACAGGTGCCAGCACTAGCACCAAATTGGTGTCAGTGGTTAATCTCAGACCCTTTTCCCTGCCCGTGGCCAGGGCAGAGCAGCAGCCTCCTTTGCCACTGGGACTCATCCCACCTGTTTGAGGACTGAGGACTTCAGAATGGGCTGTCCCATCAACCTTTGCCCTCCAAGCCCAGCCTCTGAGCTCCCGCTCCCACCACAGCTGGGCTGGATGTGGTTCAGCATCTCCCCCTCAGCCCTCGTGTCCTTTTCAGCAGCCTCACTCCTGCCCTGCTGTAACCTGTCTCCCCTTGCTGAGAGCAATGTCACAACTGTCCCCTCTGCTTCTCAGAGCTAATGAAGGTGGCCAGTGTGAGTCACAACATCACCATGGCCCTAGAGGTAGCAGTCTGGGTCATTGCTATCATTTTCATTGTCGACATTGTGCTGAACTGGCTCGTAAGCTTCAGGGGCTATTGGAAGAATGGCTGGAACATCTTCGACTGCACCATCACCTTTGTGGTAAGAGGCCCTGGGCCAGCTCCAAGCAGCAACCTGAGCGCCTAGAGGTGGCACCAAGGCATGGCGTGGGGGCTCTGATGGGGAGGGGTGATGCCTCACTGCCCTGCAGACCCCACCAGTGGGCTCTGGCTGCCTCTGCCAATGCTGTGCCTGCTGCACACTCAGGGCTGCTCAGAGTTGTGCCCCGCTCTCCTACTCAGCCCAACTCCGTGCCACCCCATGTTTCCCAAGCTGCCTGAGCTCTCTGCAGACCTTCAGGGTCACCTGCTTGCAAGGGCTCCGCTTCTATTGATGAAGAACATTGGAGATTGGGAAGCAGGGCTACCCCAGGCCTAAACTAGACAGCATGGACATTTGTGGAACCGATGTCTGTTTTGGGGTCTGGCTTGTAGTTTCTGAATAATTGGTGCAGATCCTTCTCTCTCCATCCCCACAGCCAGGGACTTTCTCCACAGGCTGGGGCTCCTGGGGTCCCTGCAGCGCAGGGAGATGGCTGGGCTGCTGCACTGGGGGGTGGCTGCGGTGACAGGACCATGGCTTGGCTCTCAGTCTGAGCCCTTTGCAATGTGTCCCGCCTGCAGTCGATCATCCCTGAATTCTTGTACCTGTTCCACATCGCGGAAGAGTCTGTCTCCAAGAGAGTCCGACGTGTCTTCCGCATCCTCCGCTCTTTGAAGATCTTCTGCCGGTTCCAGCAAGTCCGGCTGATCATCCGGGCCATAGCGAAGGCCTTGAAGGTGGGCTGGGATGCAGCAGCAGTGGGAAAACCACTGCTGTGCCACATATATACTGCCTAGCTCCCCTTCATTGCCGCTCCTTTCCCAACAGAGCGTCTGTCATGCTTGTCCCCTACCGCACAGCAACACTTGCCCTCACCCACTCCCTGCCCCAGCACTCGTGATGCTCCAGGCCGGCTCCAAGCATCTCGGAGCAGCCACTGCCCCAGGGCAGCCGCGCTCTGAGCTCCTGTCCCGACATCCCGCCTCTCCCACCCAGGCCATGACGTATATCCTCCTGTTCCTGCTCGTTTTCTTCTATGTATTTGCTGTCTCTGGTGTCTTCTTCTTTGAGAACTATACTCACTCCAATTACGCAAATGAAAACTACAAGGACTATTTCAGGTAAGGTGCTGCTGTCACAGGGGTTTGGTGCCCAGTCTCTGCCCTGCAACATCTGCTCTGCCTGCTGCCCTGGGCTCCTCCAGTCAAGGAGGGCTTCTCTCCAGGGTGTGGGAGCTTCTCTCCAGGAACTTCTCTCTTAGTGCACTGGGATGATCCCAGGCACTGGCACCATCCTAGCTCCAGGCACCACAGCAGCATCCTCTGCAGCACGACCTGTGCACTGGCAGCATGTAAGGAGGAAGAGCTGCTGCTGCAGCTCCGGCTGCCCTGAGTGCTGCTTGGGGCTGCCAGGTGCACATGGGGTGCCAGGGTGCAGGGCAGTGCAACGCTGGGGAGGAAAGCTGCTTCTCTGTGGGGTGAGATGCGCACTGCCATGCTCTGCCTTCTGCCACATGGGCAGGCCCTAATGAGATCTCTGCAGGAGGCCTCATTGGTTAGCCCTGCCCTGGTAGCAGGAGCACTTGCCCACTCAAAGCAACCCAGGACAGATGAGCACTGGGGCATGAGGCAGGGTGTTCTGCAGGTGGAGCCGGTGGCAGCCAGGCTCTTGGGTGGGTGCTTCACCCAGCCCCAGTGCACACGGCTGGTGGAGAGGAGAGCACAGACATGACACAGGACAGAGCCGCTCTGTCTGCAGCACCTTTTCCAATGCTGTGGTGACTGTCTTCATTCTCTTCACCCTGGACCACTGGTATGACCTGCTTCAGGACACCTGGAAGATTACCAATATGAATAAGTTTATCAGCGGGATCTACATCATCCTCTGGCTGCTGATTGGGTCCTTCCTCTTCAAGAACATCATGGTGGCCATCATGGGTGAGCATAGGGTCAGGCCCAACTATCATCCTCCTTCTGCAGGGCCCCCAGACAGCTCACAAGGTGCTTTTCTGTCCAATTCCTGCTCCACTGCAAGGGCAGCATTTGACTTTGGACAGGGGAGGTGGGTGCTGCCCTTTCCTTCAGTGAGCACTGCTGCTTGCAGTGGGACAAGCGCCCAACAGAAGGCAAGAGGGGCAGGAGGCCATGGCTGACTCTTGTGTTTGCTCTAACCTGGGCTCTCTCGCAGATGGAGAGCCTAGAGACCAGTGCCCAGCCGTGGTTTCTTGCTTTGTGCGCACTGGGGAGCCTCCCCACCCTCCCAGCTCTCTAGGGTGCACAGGAGCAAGATATAGGGGCAAAGGGTGCAGCACACAGCTCTTTACAAGCAGCCCCTTTCCCTAGACCAAGCAGCCCAGAGAAAGCCCTCTTCTCTCCATTTCCAAGACCCTCTTCCCAGCACTCACAACTTTACTTCCTAGTGAGTAACTTCCAAACCATCCGGAGTGATCTGATGGAAGAAGCGCAGCAGATAGAAACCCAGAAGCAAGTGGATTTATTTAGAATACAAATTAGAGAAAGGTAGAGATGAAAACATCCGATCACATCCCCTGCCAAAGAAAATGCTCCTGCAGCATGTGGTCTCTGTGGCGCAAGGAAGATCCTTCCCTATTGATGCTGTCTCTTCTCTTCTGCAGGAGACACAGCCAGTCCTCAACAGGCATCAAGAGCTCACAGAGTGGCTCTGGCAGGTGAGCGTGGACATGCTGGGCCTGAGCAGGAGGAGCTGCTGCCTGCGTGCCCTGGGGCTCCTCCCGATGTGGAGGAAAAGGAACCCTATATCAGCCATGTCTGATGTCCCCTTCCCCACTCCAGAAACAAAACAGATTTGACAGTTTAGATTTGTCATTGCTCTGATCCTAATACCGAAACAAGTGGTGGAGGAGCACGGCTAGGGATCAGCCAGGCCAGTGCTCACCAGTGGCTTCTTCCCTGCATTAGGGTACTGGACCAAGAGGCTGACCATGGCAGCAAAGCCTTTTCGCTGTCCAAGAAGAGCTCTGAATTCAAGCTGCCCATAGACCAAGCCACAAAGGACTGTGAGTTCTGCTGCCCTGCACCCTGAGCCAGGCAGGAGGCCTAGGGGAGAGCAGAGAGCCTGTATTCCTCCTCATGCAGCAGGAGTGTGCATCCCTTGCCAGGGCTGGCAGAGGCAGGACAGAGGCAGGGGCTATTTGGGGACAGGAGAGGGGAGCTTCTGCCAGCCCTGAATCTGAGGCATCTGGCAGCGGACTGGGAGACATATATACAGAAGAACTTGAAAAGACTCATTGACGAAAATGAGGATGTACAAGTGCTGTGGCCCCGTGATTCCCTCTTCCGGTACTTGGAGCTGCTGGAGGAGCTGCAGTATAACCTGGAGGACCGCAAGAGGCTGCAGAATCATGCAAGTCAGTGCGCATGGCCCTGCCAGCCCCTGGCGTCCCCTGTCCCATGCCGCTGTTGCACCGGCTGCACAGCCGGCTCCGTGTGCGCGGGCAAGCCCTGTCCTGCCGTCTGTCTGGCTGGGCAGGGCTGTGCGGGGTGGCCGTAGCCCACGGCTCTGCCCTTCCCTGCAGTGCTGATGCTGAGCAAGCTGCAGGACGTGTGAGGAGTGTCGCGGACACCACGCACAACAAGACCGGGTACCCAGACGTGCCGCCTGCCTTCCATTCCTCTGCTGCGCCACCGAGCGGGACTCCCGCGGCGCCGGGACTCCCGCGCGCACCGGCAGGGGGCGCCGCAGCGCCCTCCGCGGCCCCGCGCGCCCTCCGTCCCGGCCCCGCCCGCCCCGCGCAGCCGGCGCCGCGGCTGGAGGCGGCGAGGGCGGGGCCCGGGGCTGGGCCGGGCGCGCTGCGGGGCCCGCCCCGGGGCTCTGCTCCCGCCGGGGATGCCCACGCCAGGGCCGGATTGCGGGGGCTGTTCCCTGGCTGGGGAGTCTGTCCCGGGCGCAGCCGGGGGACGTGGCCTTGAGGAGACCTCTGGGAAGGCTTCTGCCCTGCAGCCCGTGGCTGACCCGGTGCGTGGTCTGAGCTCCAGCGGTTTCAGGTCTCGCACCAGTATGCAGGGCACCACGTGGGCGGTTTGACGGTTTTAGTAATTTATTGTCTGGGCACAGGGCGAGTGACTGGGCAGGCTTTGGGTTAGAGCCTGGGCTGGGGGCTGCTGCATCTGGCCTGGTGTAGTGCTGGGCAGTGGAAATGCTGCGAGCAGGATGGTGTGGGGCTGGAGCTGGGCAGGCAGGAAGCAACTGGTCCATGGTGGCCAGACGGGTGCTGCGTGTGGGGCAGCAGGTCTGTACCTCACTTGGGAGCAAGTTGGAGCCTGGTCTGCAGGGGCATGAGACAGGCTTGGGCTGGGGCCATCTGCAGCACTCACAGGCAGAGCAGGGCCCCTGGGGCCACTTGTACTTCTCACTGGGGCTCCAGTGCCTCCCGGCACCTCACATGCCCCTCCGTGGACCAGTGGAAAGTGTGAGTTGGGCCAGCCCTGCCGTGACTGCGGCAGGTGTCAGCTCTGCTGCAGCCGTCCTGGTCTGCAACACCAACCAAAGGTGCCTCATCGCCACCAGCTCCTGGGCTGGGCTGCAGGGGCTGCCGCGGGAAGGCGCAGCAATGGGCACTTGCCTGTGCTGTGACACTGCTGTGCTGGGAGCCCGTCTCCGGTAAGCAGGCACCCTGCACGACTCCTGAGCCAGGCTCAGCACTCTGAGGGGTGCGGGCTGTGCAGCAAGGCTGCAGGCTGGGCGCTGCTCTGCGGTGCTCCCACAGGAGATGGGTGCCTCAGCCGCCCTGGACACCAGGCAGGGCTGTGGGGTGCTGAGCGCCGTGGGGCTGTCAGCAAGCTGGCGCTGGTGTGAGGAGCAGGGGCTGCACAAGGCTCTGCTGTGGCACAGGGCTGTGGGGCAGGACCGCTGAGCTCTGCATGGCTGGAGGGGTGCAGGTGCTTGACAGGGGCTGGGGGGCAGTGGGAACCGGCTCCGGGGGCCCCTGTGGGGCGCTCGGCGGTGCAGGCAGCTGCACACCAGCAAGCTCGTCCTTCCGCAGGAGCTGCCTCGGGCAGGGAGGGCATCGAGACCCAGGAGCCCGTGTGTTCTGGAGGTCTGGGGTGGGCTGGTAGCAATGATGCTGCAAGCCCCTGCATGGCTGCTGGGGAGGAATGCCAGCCCTGGTGCAGAGCCTAGGGGCCAGGAGAGCTCCCCACACCGCACCCTGGACTATGCTGCCCAGCTTCCCTAGCGCCTCCCTGGCATGGAGCAGCCCGGTGGGGCAGCCCCGGAGGCCATGGAGACACTGCAATGGAGGCGCTGCAGTGGCTGGCGGAGCAACATGGGTGGCCCTGCTGTGCCAGGCCTCACTGCTGCTCCCTGTCCTGTGCCCGCACGGTCCGGGGTGTTGCCCTGCGGGTGAGTGGCTCCCATTGCCCTGGCCCCATGCTCGCCTGGCCTGTGCTCGGCCAGCAGGGACCCTGCAGCAGCTCCTACTGTGCTGAGTCGCAGCCACCGGCGCTGCGCTGGCAGCAGAGGAGCGCGGCCGAGGTGCCTGGCAGCTGTGGGGCTGGAGCAGCGTGCTGGGGGTGGCTGTCTCTGCCAGGCCAGAGCTGAGAACCCCCGCGCCCACATCGGAACCACAGCACGTTGCCGACTGCCAGCACCAGCAAAGGCTGCAAGGGAAACGGCAGCGCTAGGCTGCTTGTGGTGCTGCTGCGTGTACTGTGCAGGGCAGGATGGATGGGATGGGCTGTGTGCGGTGCTGGGCGCAGATGCGGGTGTTGCAGCCCTGGGCTCTCTGGCCAACAGGGCTGTGGGGACTGTGCCAACCCTGATCGGTCTCTGCCCTCAGGAGCTTCCAGCACAACATCAGCTGCAACACCCAGGCCCTGGACTTGGCACTGGGGCTCTGCTGGCCCCACTGCCCCTCACTGGCCACTTGCAGCCTGAGCCCCAGTGGGCAGCTGTGCCCCAGGCTGGGCCCTCTCTGATGCCGCCTGAACTGGAGGCCATGTGCGATGCCAGCCCCCCAGCGCTGCCCAACGTCTCCAACTTTACCGTCCGCCTCTACTGTGGCCTCCTCAACAGCTCTGGGGACCCTGGGGACCTGGATGCTGCATGCTCTGACCTGGGCTGGCTCCTCTCTGGGGGCCCAGCATGGGCCTGGGCCTGCCAGGAACGTATCCCTGTCTAATCCCACACTGTTACCTGCAGCAACATGTCCCTGCAGGAGGCCCCGGGCCACTGGCAGCTCCTGCTGCAGAAGCCGAAAGCCCTGCACTGGCATTGCCCTGGAGCCAGAGCGGGAGTGGGAGCAGGATGAGGAGCAGGAGTGGAAGGAGGAACATGCCAATGTGATGCCAGTGCTGATGCCGCCCATGTATGCTGCTTGGGTGCCCACCCAGGGACTCGCTGCCTCCTGCAGCAGCTGCTGCTTCCTGGGCCAGAGGCTGCTGGACACCTGTGGGCACCGGCGTCACGGCTGTTGCAGTGCCCAGAGCAGGCGCCCGGCTGGGCCTCCCACACCGACTACCTCCCGCATCCACTCGATGCCACCGTGCCCCGTGCGGGGATGGCAGCCACGCGGGAGCCACTGAGTGAGGCTGTGCTGCTCTCCTGCCTCGCGGCCACTGGCTCCCTGTGGAACATGCTGGCATTTGGTGCCGCCAGCCACATCCTGCAGACCATGGGCTCTGGCAGCAATGCAGCCCCTTCTGCCCCGGTGCGCTGCTCTGCTCTCTGGCGGGACTGTCTCTCCTGCAGGCAGGAGTGGGGTTGTCCCAAGGCCTGGCCTATACCTGGCTCTGCTCCTCTGCCTGCCCCGCAACGTGCTCTGAGCACCTAGGCAAGAAACCCAGGCAGCTCCCACTCTGCTCCTGCTGCCTAGAGTAGCATGTGGCTGCCAGTGCCTTTACCCAGCCCAATGGCTCCCCATGCCCGCAATGAGCTGCCCCAGCCCCTGCCCCATGCAGCCCTCCGAGTTCCCAGCTGGGACAGCAGCTCTGTGGAGCTCCTGGCATGGCCATAGGCAGCGTAGAGCCTGTGGGCACTTGTCTGCAGGCAGGAGGAGGATGTGGTGGAAGGGTTCCAAGAGCCCGGACATGGAGCAGACAGAGCCTTGGCTGGAGCTGCCTGGGTTTATAGGACTGGCATGGGGTKTCACGGGCTACGGGGCATCAACATGCTGGGCATGGCGCTCATGAAAGCTGTGGGGAGGAGCTGGGCTGCGGCCAGCACTGCGCGGCACTGGCTCAGTGCCGGAACTGTGGCACCGGAGAGGGGATGCGGATGTCCTGGCCCTTCTCCAGCCGCCGCTCACAGTCGATCAGGTAGTTCACGCCGTCTATCACCAGCTGCACCAGCTCCACCTGCGTCAGGAGCACACAGGTCCCCACTCGGTGCCTGTCCAGCCGTGTGCCACAGGCTCGCGCTGCCACATGCCTGCAAGCACTGCAGCGCCCAGACCTGCCATGGCCCCTGCTTCCCCAGTGCCCACCTCGGACTTGCCCAGCCGATCCAGGTTGGAGATGTCGAAGATGCTGCCACTAGCTGCCGTGTCTACCCCACCAGTCCCACGCTTCTGCAGTCGGAGGTTCTCCAGGATCTTAGGGAAGCGGCTGTCCTGGAGCCGAAGAGGGAAAGTCAGTGTCTGGAGGAGCCACTGGTGAGGGAAGGGGGGACCCCAGGGCTGCAGTGATGGGGTGCATGAGCCCTGTGTCYACCGACTCAAGGCTGGAGCCTAGCCCCTCCACAAGGCCCCCGCTCCTCCTGCTGTCACTACCTTRCTCAGCAGCGGCAGCCTGATGTGGACGCCAGCCCGGAGTCCTGTACCCAGGTTAGAGGGGCAAGTCAGGATGTAGCCCAGCCGCTCGTTCCACATGAACTCCCAGCCACGCTCCTGGATCAGCCGCTCCACCTGGGCCAGGGCAAAAGTGGCAGATCAGCCTGGGGCAATCGGGCAGGACAGGCAATGGCGAGGGCCCGTCTGTGCGTTCGTGTGTGCAGCCAGGGCTGGCAGCGCTCACCTCCTTGAGGCCACGGCAGAAGCGCTCGAACACGCGCTTCATGTTGCCGCCCTTCTCCATGGAGATGATGCGCGTGTGGTCTTCCTCATTGATCCACACCAGGAAAGTCTTCTCATTGTTGTGCCTGGGAACAGTCTGTCGCTCAGTCATGCAGTGCCCATGAGCCCCAACCTGGCCCTGGGCCCCTACGCTCCACTCCTGCCCCAGAGTTGGGACAGCCTGAGGGCAGGCAGAGGGGGAGGGAGCATAGGGGATCCAGAGCAGAGTGTGGCTCTGCTCACCAGATGCCACGGGCGTCGGGCCAGTCACGGGCCATTCCTGCTGCCGTCAGCAGTGGGGACACGGGCTTGTCAAAGAGGAAGTGGTCCTGGGGGAGGTGGCAGGTGAGCCCGGCCCCTGCCCACCATGGCACTCACAGCCATGGTGCAGCATGGCTGCTGGTTCCCGCAGCGCCGCATGGACTCACATCAATGAGCTGCTGTTGCTCCTTCTCGGTCATCTCGCCCAGGCGGTAGTAGCGCCCTGCCAGGTCGCCCCGCAGGCCGCCCAGCGCCTCCACTGCCACCTTCTCCACCTCCCGCCTCTCAGCCCGCGTGCAGGCGGGCGGCAGGCTCAGCCCGCGGATGCTGCGCCCCGTCCGCACACGCGACGACAGCACATAGCGCTCGTCGAACTGCCCAAACTTGATCTGCAGCAGCAGCAGCTGCCAGGGGCCAGCACCACTGGCACAGGCCCCGACCCGCTTCCCCCACCAGTCCCCTCCTGCCCCCACTGTTCCCCATTGCCCCCCATCACCCCCTCACCCTGAATCACCCCCATCATTCCCATTACCCCCACTGCCCTCCATGTCTCCCATTGCTCCCATTGCCCAACATCACCCCSTTGCCCCATCATCTCCCCTCACCCTCATCATCCCCATCAGCCCTCAGCCTATCACCATTTCTGCTGGAAACCATGGCACAGCTCAGTTTGCACACCTTGCTGGAGTCCAGGTCTGTGGTGTGCTTCATGGTGCGTGGGTCATAGCCGTTGTGTCGCTCCTGGATCACCGGGTCGAACAGATCGGAGAATACCTGCAGGCAGAGGCACCACACGGTGCGGGGCTCTGTGCCACCTTGCTCAGCATGGGCAGCGCTCGAGGGATGGCTGCTGTGCAGAGCTGCAGGGCACACCCGTGCTCACCTCATAGGTTTCCTCGTCGCCTGCTACCATGCCCACAGTCTTGATGAAAGGGTGGCCAGGGTTGTCCACACCGGTCTGGATGCACTGGTCCAGCGTCCAGCCGTTGGGGGTGGCCTTGTCGCAGAGCCGGGCGTAGATGGCAGGTGTTAGGTTGCTGGCCATGCAGTTGTTGTGCTTCCGCAGGTCAGGGTACTCAGCGCTGCGGAGGGGACACTGGCAAGGCCCAGCCTGGCAATGTGGTGCCTCCCCTACCCGGGGCCCTGTGGCACCCACAGGGTGGCAAGGGCAGCTCTGGGCAGGAGGAGTGGCCAGGGGCTTGCGGCATGCAGGGCTGGAGCACCCCATGATGCTGCACACAGAGCACGGCTGCCGTGCACAGAAAGATGCATCGTGCACGGTGACACAGCGGCCGTGCTTGGGACACAGGTGGCGTCCACAGCGACACGCCTGTGTGCATAGTGATACGGCTGGCATGCACAGCGATATGGCGAATGCCAGCAAGGGCAGAGAGTGTCCCAAGGTGAAGGCTGGCATTGCTGCAAGGACATGGAGCCACAGGAAGCCCTTTGGGCTACTGGTGTGCTGGTCATAGCCCTGCTGCCCAGCTGGCTGATGCTTCTGTTACCAGGAGAGGGTCCTGCTGCCCTTCTCCCCTTGAGCTTCCCAGAGCCCCCAGGGTGGCTGCTGCCCTCTCAGCCCCTTCTGCCCTCTGCCATGTGCCTGAGGCAGGAGCCCATTTCCAGCACAGCAGCTGGAGCAGCCACGTGCAACCCTCTGGCTCCACTGCTTCCACCTGTGTCCCTTGGCACCTTGTGAGGCAGGGGCTGAGCCTGATCTGCAGCTGGCGAGACCCCAGCACCAGGGCAGGTTATTGCATTAGGGGACGCTTGTCACTAATCCGCTTGGGGGTGGACCTCTCCTGACCTCGTTGCCACTTTAACCGGCTTTGTGCCTGCTCCGCACAGGGGATCGGCAGGACAGGACCGGTAAAGCCCTCAGCAGCCAGGTCCAACAGCAGGGGTGGGAGGGCCTGCCCGCCCCCTGCATGAGACCAGATCCTGCCAGTTGGGCACCCCAGCACTGGCCAGGCCATGGGGCCACGTGCCTGTGCCCGGGCTGCTGTGCAGCATGCCGTCCTGCCGCCTCCACTGAGAATGTCCCGTACTGTCCAGCTGCCATCTCTGTCCTGTGCCCACAGGCCAGGAATGTGCCTCAGCCTCCCACCCGTGGCGGGGCAGTGCTCACCGCTCTGCAAGGATCTGTGCAGGGAATCAAGCACCGGCTCAGCCCAGCCCAGCTCTGCAGACTGGTGCTGCCCCAGCTCCCGGGATGGGGCATGGGACAGAGCGTGCCCCACAGCACCACCCTGCACACCCCACCAAGACACACTCAGATGTAAATGCCGCTGCGTGGCATGGGGCACTGGGACATGTTGGTGTCCCTGCAGTTCCTGGAAGTGCAGCTCCCTGGGGGCTGCTGGGGCGAGTGAGTCTGCTGCCAGTCAGTGCAGGACGCTGCCAGCCAGTGCCCTGAGGTGCCCTGAGGTGCCCTGATGTGCCTGGTGCCCGTCTAAACTGAGAAGCACTTGGAGTCCCTGGAGTCCCTGGACTGCGAGTCACGGCCCTGGCTCACAGCTGCAGCCTGGCCTGGTGCGTGGACGTCCCTCCTACAGCACTGCCCTGGATGGTGGCCAGCAACTCTGGGGAATTTCTTTTCTGCCTCCAGGGCAGGCTGGAAAGTGCCAGGGCAGCAGAGGTGCTAACACTCAGGGCTGTGCTCAGAGCGGAGCCTGGAGTGGGCATGGGGGCCATGACTTTGGGATTCTCCTGCCTGGTGCAGGGAGATGGCCCTGTGGCAGCCTTGGCCCTTAGATTAGGTCCCAAAGCCCACACAGGGCTGAGCAGCGACTACGATCGTTGCACCCAGTGTTGGGGGCAATGTGGCGCGGTGCCCCTCAGCCTTGCTGCAGCTACTCCTGCCGCTGCCACGTCCCCATGCCCTCCAGACTTGGTCCCAGGCAGCTGCGGCTCCGCACATGTGCTTGGCAGCAGGAGACCAGCCCAAGGACCCCAGTGTAGGGCCGGGCCTCCTGTTCCTCCAAGGGGGCCTCTGCCTGCCTTGTCCTTGGGGAGGCCAAGGAACGCAGACATCCGTTATTCCTTCTGGCCGGAGTTTGCGGCTGGCTCCTTCCTCCACAGCTCGGCACTGACCGCACCACRTGCCTGGGAGCAGCTGCACCCTGTCCCTCTGCCCCTCTGGCCTCTGTTGCACCTGGCCCTGATGGCATCAGATTGAGGGAGATGCTCACAGAGCCACCCAAGAGTGGAGGTTGGCAGTGACCTTGGACATCACCTAGTCCAGCCCTTTCTCTTGATGCCCTCCCTTAAGATTCCTCTCGGGCTGAACAGGTCCCACTCTCTCAGCCTCTCCTCATAGGAGAGCTGCTCTAGTCCCCTCATTATTCTCATAGCCCTACACTGCACTCCCTCCAGTAGTTCCATGTCCTGAGAAGGCCAGCATGGAACACGGGACTCCAGATGTGGCCTCACCAGGAACAAGTAGAGTGAGGATCAACTTGGCTGCTCCTGGCAAGGCGACTTGCAGGGAGTGACGCCAAAGCCCCACGCTCGAGCCTGAACCTTGGCACCACGCAGCAGCCGGCAGCGCTTATCTGGCTTAAGGGATCAGGTGCCGAGTGTGCAAACACAGCCAGCSGCTGCTTCAGGCGTCCCAGCCACAGCCCCACTGGCACCCCAGGCTCCAGCCATGGCCCTGTCTGTGCCTGCACCTACCCATGCTGTCAGCACCCATCACACACACCATCCTGCCACATGTGATGTTCTGTCACACGTCCTMTCCCTCCCTGTGCCCTATCCTTCCACATGTCCTTCTGCCACATGCCCCATCGTCGCTCGCAGCCCAGGACTCATCTGCAGGCAGACTTTGCCAGGACTGGTTGCTGTCAGCCCAGCACCTGCAGATGCACCTCACAGCATGCTGAGCCGCCCCAGGCCCCCATACTCCTGCACCCACCATTGCAGCAATAAGGATGGGGCACTCATGGAAGCGACCTCGTGTGTACTCAGGGCTGGACCCAGTACTGCCTGGGGAACACACGAGCCCTCTCACTGCACGCTGAGCCGCTCTGCTCCCTTGGGGCCCAGGGCCCCTCTGACTCCCCCGTTTAGATCTGTGCCTGAGTGGAGCCAGTGTGGAGCTGCCAGGGAGTCTTTTCTTCTAAGCTTATGAGAAATGCCTGTGTCCAAGGCAGGAGGCTGGCACAGACAAATGGGATCTGGCCAGGAGCTTTTGCCAGCCCTGGGGCTTCGGGAAGGGTCCTGCTTGAACATGGACTCTCACAGATGGAGCTCCTGGGGGCTTTGCCAGGAGAGAGGATGAAGCCATTTGCTCTGTCCTGTTCCCAACAGGATGCTGGTGGCTCTCCAGGGCTCCTGCACGGCGAGCTGGGACCGGGCACGGCCTTGCTCGAGTCTGCAGGATCTTTCCCGCCGGAGGAACAGTCCCTGCCCCGCCCGCCTGCTGCGCGGCCTGGGCAGTCACTCTCCCTGGCCCCGTCGGGGCCGCTCCCGGGCTCCCCTCTCGGCTCAGAACTGCGATACCCGGCCCGGGGACACAGCGGGCTGTGATTCGGGGCTGCAGCGGCGCCCATGGCTCTGGTGCGACTCTGAATCGGGTCCGCAGCGCAGGCGGGAGGGCATCGGCACGGGACACGGGCTGCGCTCGCGGGAGCGCAGCCGGTAGCGCGGCGGTGCGGACTCAGTGCGGCTCAGTACCCGGCTCGGAACCGTGCTCAGAGAGGGCTAGGTGTGGGCTCGTTACGGGCTCGGTGCGGGATGGATGCCCAGCTCGGAGTGGGCTCACTGCGGACTCGGTGCCCGTTGAACCGTCCCAGAGCCGCGAGGACCTGATCCCCCCGCCGCCCCCGCCGCCGGTACCTGGGCGGGTAGCGCCGCCGTTGCCGTTCGCCGGCGCTGACCGAGTCCCGGACGAGAAGGAAGCCAGCGGCGAGCGACCCGGCGCCCACCATGGCCAGGAGCCCGGCGGAGCGGCGGCCCGGGAGGGCGCGGGCGAAGGCGCCGGCCATGGCGGAGCGGGGAGCGGCGGGCGGGCGCGTTGGGAATGGGGACGGCGGCGGCGGGGGGCGGGGAACGCCGGGCAGGGGGGAGGGGGACGCCACCTGCCCGCCCCGCCCTCCCCCCCCCCGACACCGGTACCGGGGCTGCGGCGCCGCCTTCAGCACCGCGCCCTGGACAGCGCCTCTGAGCACCGCGCAGGGCCCCACGCTGCACCGACAACCGGGCACCGCAATGCACCGTGCTGCATTGCTCTGCGCCGCAATGCACCGAAACAGGTGCCGCACTGCACCTTGCTGCACTGCACCGCATCGGGACCCAAGCACCACACTGGAGCGTGCTGCACCGCGCCGCGTAGCGCTGCACCTCCCTGCACCGCGCTGCACGCGCTGTCTCGCACCGCACCCCGCGCAGGGCACTGCCCGCAGCGCCGCGGCTGCTACAGCGCCGCGCATGGTGCCCGGCCGGGCCGGGAGGGTGCGGCGGGTGCGAAGTCCGCGCGGCGACGCGGGCGGGGCGGGCGGGGCAGATGCAGGGCTCGGCCGCTCCGGTCCCCCCTGCTCCGCATCTCGCCCCCGCGCGCGGCACCGCCCGTGCCGGCGGTGGCGCCGTTGCCGTGTCGGCGCGCGGGACTGTTGTCATAGCGACACGCGGGGCCATTGGCCTGAAGATGCCCGAGTCCGTTATCCTGACGGCACGCGAGTCTGTTGCCGTGACGACGCGCGAGGCCGTTGCCTTGGCGACGCGCGGGGCCGTTGGCACAGGTGGGGCCCGATTCATGTGCGCGCGATAGCGTCCCTCTACGCCGCCAGAGGCCGCCCGGCCGCGCGCAGCCTCACACCCCCACGCCCCGCCCTCGCTGCCCATTGGCTGGCGGTGACTGCGCACGGGCCGCGACTGGCCGGTGGCGGTGACGACAGCGCCGGGTGCGCCGGCGGCCGCAGGTGAGGGAGCGGAAATGGCGGCGCCCGGCGCGGCGCCCCCTGCTGTCGCTGGGTGCGGCGCGGGCCGCCCGGGGGTCTCACGGCGGGCGGGTCGGGAAGGGAGTAGAGGCGTTGGGACTGCTGCTGCTCAGGGGGCTCCTTGCGCGGGGCCTGCGGCCGCCCCCGAGCTTCGGCCTGTCCCGACTGCGGCGCCGCCTACGGGGGCTCTGGGTCCGCTATGGCCTCGCTGCCCGTCCCGCCGCCGCTGCTCGCGCCGGTGCCTCGCGGTCCCCTGATCTTGGCGAGGCCCGGCCGCACTGTCTCCCGTGGGGGGAACCGCGGCCCGTGTTCCTCGCGCGGAGCGAGCGCTGCCTGCGGAGCGGGGCTATCGGCGCGCCCGGTGGCTGCGCTGTGCTCTGTGCCCTGTGCCGGTCTCTGTCCTGGGCCGACTCCCCAGCTGGTGGGGGAGGGAGCAGGGCAAGCTGGGCACAGGGGAGTCACCGGGGCTTGCCCTGGAAGGATGGCAGGAGGTGACCGCTTTTGAGGGCTGGTGCCTCCACGGGCTGCAGTTTCTGCACTTGCAAATTAAAGTCAGCCAGTGTATTGATCCTTCTAAAGTTAATGGTGTGCATGCTTAAGCTTGTTTCTGTTACTTCCTGTTTCAGAAAAGGGGAATTTCTTTCATGCTTCAGTCTGTTACTAGCTTTTTTTAATGGAATCATTGAATGGTTAAGGTTGGAAGGGACCTCTAGAGATCATCAAGTCCAACCCCCTTGCTCAGGTAGGGACCCCTAGAACACGTGGCACAGGGTGGTACCCAGGCGAGTTTGGAAGATCTCCAGAGAAGGAGACTCCGCAACCTCTCTGGGCAGCCTGTTCCAGGGATCCGTCATCCTCACAGGAAAGAAGTTCTTCCTCACATGGACATGGAACCTCCTGTGTTTCAACTTATGCTAGTTACCCCTTGTCCTATCACTGGCCACCACTGAGAAGAATTTGGCCCCATCTTTATATTCGTCCTGCAGGTACTTATAAGTATTGATCAGATCCCTTCTCAGTCTCCTGTAGGCTAAACAGGCCCAGCTTGCTAAGTCTTTCCTCATGCAATAGATGCACCAGTCCCTGAATCATCTTTGCTGCTGGACGCTTTCCAGAAGCTACAGTGTCAGAAAACTTGCTTCTGAAGTTTCACATTTAACAAATGAAAAAAAACACAATTAGGTCTCACTCCGKCATCTGCTGTGCGAGTGATGTGCAACTTGCTCAGGAGTGGAAATGCTAAGTCAAGAGCTGTTACTATATCTGCAACCTGCAGCACTTTCAGTGGGAAGTACTGCTCCCTGTCAAGAAGCCGGAGGTACTTGAACTGTGGATGTGTCTGGAGCTGCTGACTGACCTGGTGTTACAGAAAAGACCTCTCAAGGAGGCAGAACTTTGCTTCTGGAATTGCAGCTTCAGTATCTTGGTTTTGATCTCATTGCACTGTGCAAGTGAAGCATGGCAAGGCTTGTATTAATGTAGTAATTCCAAATAGCTTGTAATTATTAACTTTGCAATACTTTTGTTTTGAAGCAGTTAAGAGTTTATACCACTTAATTTTTGATAAGAGGACAATGTTGCCTTTTGTATCTAAATGTGTGATTAATCTTTAATGCAGAGTCCTTTCTCTGTAAGTCCTTACGGAGTAGGATTACCTCTTTGAGCACAGGTATGTCCTGATGATGCACACTGATGAAGCCTAAGCTTTTGTGTCTTCTAATGCAGGTAGAGTTCAATAAAACCTTTTAAACATTAGTATTTTTTTAAAATACCAACCGCATGTACTCATAAAGATTGCAGATGCTTCAAGAGTCTTAGATGAGGCTGAGGCTCTGTAAGCTGCTTTGCCCTCGCTGCCCGTTTGCACAGCGCTGCCCTCAGTTCTTTTTGCCTTGGTCGGATGCCCTGGGGCTCCCTGGAGGGCCCTGGTCTCACGCCTAGTCCCACCCCTGCCTCTCACCCTTGCGTGCCCCGGTTTGCTGGGGGTGTGCTCGCCCTGTTTTCTGCATGTCCTAGGGGGAGGGCAACTCCCATTCTTTGCCCCTCAGCAGCAGGGGCTGCGCTCACAGATTGTGTGGCTGCACTCAATATACGAGCTCCATTAATAGCATTAAGGACCTTTCACTGATCAGTACCACGTGGTGAGAGAATTCAGCAAAAGACCTGACTGTACTCCCTTCTCTTCCAAACTTCTGGTATTTCAATTTGGGGCACGTGGAATAAATCTGTGAACACCTTTAGGTCAGCAGCACGAGAGTGACCTGCCGGGGAACCTGTTCACTGTCTTGTCTGTCGTCCTTAATGCCGGGCAGCCTGGAGAGTTACTCCAGAACCCTGAGCGCAAAGCTTCTGTCTCAGTTTCAGGCTGTGTCAGCAGCTAATGATTGCTATTAGTTAATTTCCCTAACCTTCTCTGGGGCTGTGTAGCTAATCACCTGTGCCTTCCTTGGGAGGCAATGCAGGAGTGTTGGTAGCCATAAACAGTTGGTGGATGTTTCCTTGTGTATCTGTGATGGGGTTAGAAAGCCTGAGGATTCCGTACTGAAGACCTTCCTTCCTAACCTTTCCTTAGCTGAGTATTTCTCTGTTTGTTTTCCGTTTGCTTTTGTGTGTGTGTCAGGACTACTCTAAAGCTCTAGAGTCTTTCATAGAATTTAGCCAGCAGTATTAACTCAGTGCTATTCTAGCTCAACTCTACCTTTTTGTATGGTAATAGCTGGAATGTATGGTAATGATAATTTGTATGGTAATTTGCATGGAAATAGCTATGGAGCAGAGTAGGAACTTTTCTATCTGGCTAGAAAGAGGAGTGGAGAGAGCCTGTTGCTTTCTTAGTTTGTAGGGCAAAGGTTCTTGGAGGAGAGAGGGGAGGGCAAGGGATTGGAGAGAATAGCCCTCCCCTCCTTGCATGGTTTATTTCAGGAAATCTCTGGTCCGCAAGTGAGCAGGGCTTGCTGAGGTCTCGCTCTGTGCCCACATGCTGAGCTCAGCAGTGGAAACAGTTCCTGAATAAGTTTGGAATCCTGCTCTTGTGTTCTGTAGCAGGGCTATCCTGAGCAGGGGAGTGTTGCGGCACTGTACTGGCCCACAGAGAGCACTGGTGGTGAACAGCAGCTCTGACCTCTGCTATCTTTGCAGTTCCTCTCCTCGGATGAGCACCCGGCACTGTGTGCAAGCAGATCACCAAGTGACCCAGCAATGCTGCCGATGGGATTGTCCTTGCTGCGATAGGAGCCAGGTTTGGTCTCTGGTTCTGTCTGGGTGGTGCGGGCTCCCTGGGGAATGCAGTATGTTAACTTTTAAACTACGGGCTGTGGCAGCTGTTTGTCTGCCTGGTACATCTCTGCTTCGGTGCTCTTCTTGGACAAGAGCCTGTTAAATCCCCTGTCCTTCCTGAGAATAGGCACAGCCTTCTGCATAGAGACCTGCTTTGTTTTTATACTTCTTTCCAAGGGGATTTCACAACCAACTGGGTTGCTGTGTGTTTGATTCTTTTGCTTTGCCCACCCTGCTCAAATAGATTAAGTCAACCTTCCTCTCTGTCTGTGAGAGAGTTCTCCTTTCCTGTGAAACTGCACTGCCAGCATGTGAGTGCCATTTGGGCTGTCTCCTGTGCTTGGTGAAGAGCTGGCAGACATGGTAGGGAAATGATGGAGCTGCACACAGCATGGTGTCCTGGATGCCCTGGCCACAGAGGAGATGTGGTTCACAGCAGGAGATGCGGCAGCTGCCAGTCTGAGTGACGCTGGAAACCATCTAAGAGCATGAGAAGTAGCATAATGTGTCTTGTTCACTCTTAACAAGTGCTTAGTAACATAAGGTGTTTACAAAGTCATAGGTGACAGTGTATATGTAAAGTATAGGTTATATCTTGATAATTCATGGTAACACAGTAAATCAGAACTAGCTTGCAAACCTAAAACCCTGTCTGTAGTCCTAACTATTGCTGTTGCTTTCTCCATGTCCTCTTTTCATATTTAAAAGTTGTCACTTCTTCCTTTTCCTTCTTCCCCCAAACTCACATGCCTCTCAGACAAGTCTTTCTGTTATTTTAGGTCTTCTTGAGCTAAGGGAATGAAAATTGGGGATTGGAAATTCACCTTTGCTCTCCTAAGCTTCATCCTAACTTTTGGAGTCACAACTGAAGTCTTTGGGTGTGCAAGGCCACGAGTGTATGCACTGTCCTGGTCAGCAATTTAGACAACGGATTGGAGCATGCATCATTGTAAGGTTTAAATTATTTCAGCACTAGAGGTGACACTGTCCCTTTCCCACTTGCTGCACATGGTTTAGTTATGCAGTGGGGCAGCCTTTCTAAAATGGTTTTGTACCCCTTGCAGCCCCGAGAGTTTCTTCTGCCCTACTACTGCCTAAACACTTCCTTCCCCTCACCTTACTGTCCGCTTTGGTGTGGGATAGCCTGTCCCTGCTTCATCGCACCGCAGCGTGTCTGACGTGCCCATGGCAGCACCAGCCTATGGCAGACCTTCCTCAACTTTGTATATTGTGATTCCAGAGCGGGATGGTCGGCCACCAAGGCTGCAATGTCGTCCCTGACGACCTCCAGTGAGGGAGAAAACTCTGCTCCCAGGTTTGTGGTTGGTTCCAGGGATGATGAGACAGACTTCCTTGGATCAGACATGAAGACAGATGAAATTGATTTCTTTGAAGATGAAGAGGAGGAGGAATCGGTAAGGAGGTCTTGTGTTCTTGGCTGGCGCCTTTGTGCAGAATTCCTGGGTCAGAGCTGATTTTGAGTGGCTGCTGTGGCAACCACAGGCAGTCAGGACCTTAGGAACTCGGCACCAGCCTGCATGGTACTTGGTGGGGAGATGGGGTCTGCTGCATTGTCCTACTGCCAGGTGCAACAGCAGACAACTTTGTCCTGGCAATTTAAACCTCTTATGAATTTTCCTGTTTAACTGGGGAAATTTTGGGGACAACTATGGGAACTGTGCATAAGGCAAAGAAGTGTCTACAAGTTTGAAGCAGTTCCTCTTTTCTGCAGCTTACAGTAGGATGCAGAATCTCTTCCAGCATCCGTCTGCTTTTGGCTCTGATTAACCCACTCCTCTGGTCCCCTACAATGACCTTTGCTAGGGGCACATGTTCGGTGGTCTTTCTGTTCACTGAGGTTCTCTTGCCTCTTGGTGGCTGAGTGGTCCTTGGTTTGTGCTAAACTGTGCTGGCACAACCTAGGATAATATGTTGTGGCTTTGCAAAACTTTAGTCTGCTGTTTTCCTGACTTTTCTGTTTGGTAGGTGAGCAGTCCATGAGGGCCAATGAGGGTGTATCCTGTAGCATAGACAGCAAATGTCACGGGCAGTGTGTGCTAACCTGCTCTTTAAGGGTGGTAATGTCGCTCTCTAGAGCTAGTGCAGAACACTGAATAGCAGGGGCTTGTCTTTGCAAGACCTGCAGGCCAGAGCACTGCAGTGGGATAAAGAAACTCCTGACTTTCTGTTGTTTGTTGTTTTAAGTTTGGGGTGGGGGGAAGTTTTGTTTGTTTGTTTTTGGAATGCGTTGAGCAAATTATTCCAGAGTGGGGTGGAATGTGCTATAGTTTTCTTCTGAGGAAATCATCTGTCCATCTCAGAAAAACTCTGTTTGGTGCCTTTGGCAGGTTACAAGTTCCATTCCCTCCTCTCTGAGTGGAGGAGCTGCTTTTTTCCTATGTGGAAACCTTGCAGTGCTGCCTCTTCCAATACAGAATTCCAAACAGAAAGTACATCAAGATGAAATAAATCCACAGTCAATGGGAATCCATCTTTAGGAAGAATCCTGTGATATAGTATTGATGCTTCAGCGTTTGGAGTGGCCTGTGTTTGTTACATTTTTAGGTGGTTGAGACTGCCTTTTTTTTTTAACCTTTTCCTTTCCCCTCATATTTAGTTCTTTCTCCCTAAGTTGTGACTTGTAAGAGAAAGAGTAACTATTTTTCAAGGAAATGTCAAACTGGAAAACTAGCCAGGACTGCTGGAGCCAATCAGTCTAGCTGAGAACTGAGGAACGGGAGCAAAGAGGCAGTGAAAGCAGAACGAGCCTGGGAGAAGGATCACAGCAAAGACTGGAATCTACTGCTTTTCTGCTTTGCACTGTGTTCTGCACGCGTGGCTTACAGCAGCCTCACTCCCACTCATGTGAGTYACTGGGCATGGCAGTGCAGCCATTACTCTGCTGCTGCTGTGCTCTTCCGTCTCCACTGCAGTTGTGTTATTGCCCAAGGAGCCAGATGGGCTCCCTTCGAAAATGTGCAGTGTTACATATCTTGCTGCTCAATAAATAGCAACTTATCTAGTGTAGTAAAGGAATTGGAAGCCCTTAGCCTTCCTAGATACTCTGTTTGGTGTGGAATCTGAGCCCTTGGCTTTGGGAGTTGGTGCAGAAACTCTAGAAGTCTCAGTTTATAGCCTGCAGCCATCATTCCGCATCTCGTACATCTGCAGTACTATGTTTATCACTTCAGACAGTGGATTTAGTCTTCCTTGGGTTGGAATTAAACTATTCAAATACCCAGTCTAAGTTTAAAAGTTCAGTTTTGGAAAATCTACCACAGACCCTAACCTGTTTCTCATGAACAGTTAGCAGTGCTTTCTAAATGCATGCCTTTTCTCTATACTTTTATTTAACTTCCTCCCACCTGATCTTGCTGTACCTTTGTCTGGTAGATTGGTGCGTCCTCGATACTGCTTTGCTTCTACTTATAGCTGTCACTTTTTCCTTTTTTTCTTTTTCTTCCCCTTGAATGAGAGATGAGACAAACAGGTTAAGTTCCTGGAGTCTTTTTCTATACAGCATTTGTGGCTCATTTTGGAATCCTCCTAACTCTGTCAATGTTGTTTGTGAGTTATGGCCCAAAGAACAGAGTACAGGATTTTAGACACTGCTGCTTGTTTCTTTCTGAGCTTAGCATTAGTACCCAGAAAGGAGTTATATATTACCTTGAAAAGAAGTGGTTGTTTTGAGATGTTTCTTTACGTGATCTGCCAGTGAAATCTAATGGGAACTGGAAGCGTATGTGGATTGGAATCTAGCAAGACCTGGGAGTGCATGTGATTAAAAGAAAATCTCTCCTTTGTTCCCAATTGCTATATTTCTGTGTTGTCACAATTTGAATCCAGTAAAGTACCTGACCTTGTACCAAACTGCCTTGTGTCTTCCCTTAGCCACCTGAACGGCAGATTGTGGTTGGAATATGTGCTATGACCAAAAAGTCCAAGTCAAAGCCCATGACGCAGATTCTGGAACGTCTGTGCAAGTTTGAGTATATCACAGTGGTGATTATAGGGGAAGATGTTATTCTGAATGAACCAGTGGAGAACTGGCCCTCTTGCGACTGCCTTATCTCCTTCCACTCCAAAGGTAAAAGTCTGCATGGCAGGCTGTATCTTACCTGAGATCTGGGCAAGTGGGTTTCCATTCATCTTTTTCTTTTTTCCCTCCCCACCCCTACCACTCTGCATTTCAGGATTCCCACTGGATAAAGCAGTTGCTTATGCCAAGTTGTGCAGACCGTTTTTGATTAATGACCTTGATATGCAGTATTACATCCAGGACAGGTAGGTGTCTGGGATCCTCTAAAGTCCCTTCCCTCTTCAGCTTCCCTCTTCAGCAAGCTGTGCAAGCTTCATCTTCCTGGCTGTAAGCAAACGAGGAATGGGGGACATGACACTTTGGCAGTGGATTTTAGAGGTTATTTCCCCCTAGCATGAGAGAAATAGGTTTCAAGGTGAAACTATTGAGACATGGTGTATTTTATCTTCTAATGCATATGCACTGTAAGGAAGGACTGAATGAATTAAAAGAGGACGTGATATTATAGGATGAGACTGGTATGGCTAAAACAAGAAGACTGATCTCTGAGGAAGAGAGCCAAGTAGTGGGATGACATTCTGGGGCAGAAATTGGAAGTAGCAAGGCCATTCTGAAGAGGGAATACTGGAGGCATATAACCCCTCCCCCATTTGAAGACAGTGTGTTGGTAAGACACTTCAAGACGCTTTTCTATCAGTTCTTCATAAATCTTCATTAAATCGATGAGTTAAGTCAGTCGGAAATCAAATGCCAACTTACAAGCATGTGCTTCAGTTCGTGTGGTCAGAGTGCTTTGACTACAGATGAGTAGTATTAATATCAGACACCAGAATTCACACATGCTTTTGGATTGTAGGCAGCATTCCTGTGGATGCTGATAAGCACCATACATTCTCTAGCAGGAGAAATTCTCCATTGACGTTAAGCCAAAGTAAGGCTTGGGTGATGGATAGTTGAGTGTGACAGCCTTCTTCTGGGTAGGGGACTTCTTCTGTGACAACCCCCACATCTGGGTAGTGGGCATTTGCTGGGTATATTGCTGTGAATTGGGCAGGTGCTGGCAAACAGGCATGCCGGAGTAGGCCAGGCACGGTTATCTGCTCCGTTACAGAATAGGGATGAGGCATGCCCTGTGGCTTGTGGGTCTTGTCTGGAGAATGTGTGCTGACAAGTATTTGCACTCTCTCAATACTTTCTTGTATTCATTTGACTTTATTTTGCATCAGTGAAAACAAAGCCTTTCCTTTGGTGTGTGCTGAGGACTTTCCAGATTTTTCTGTTGATCCTCCCTGTTTTTGTCCTCTATAGGCGGGAAGTGTATCGGATTCTTCAAGAAGAGGGGATAGACTTGCCTCGCTATGCTGTGCTCAATCGTGACCCTGATAGACCAGAAGGTAAATGCCAGGCTCTACTGAAAGCGATTTTTGCATTCTGTACTATTTAAGATACTCTGCAGAGACCTGCATTGATAATGCGCTTGAACAGATCTGATTCATAAGTCTACCAGTTCAGTTGGACACTGGTCAGAGGGTAAAATACAGAAGCTGCTGACTGGCCAGGACTGAAAGGCCTCAGCTCTGCAGTAGGCCTGTTTGCCCCGTTATCTAACATGCTCTTGCTGTGCTTTGTCTTCAGAATGCAACTTAGTGGAAGGAGAAGACCATGTAGAAGTAAATGGGGCAGTTTTCCCAAAGCCATTTGTAGAGAAACCAGTCAGTGCTGAAGACCATAACGTGTATATTTACTACCCAACGTCAGCAGGTGGGGGCAGCCAGCGTCTCTTTCGGAAGGTGAGGGGAACACTGGTTCTGCTCTGTGTCTTCAAGAGGGAGTTTTGGGGAAGGGAGAAGGAAAGCTTGGTTTTGGGGTAGTCTGTACCTTTATGAAATTTATAGTTGGGAATTGCAGACAGGCATATTCTAGTGCTGACTACACTTCCACTATCCTCTGTTCGACCTGTCATGTTTAGCAGCCCTTGAGAACTGTGTCCTGTATTGAACTGCACATTGTCTTTTCCAGATGACTTCTTTAGTTTGTCAACATGATATTTTTCTTCTATTCTTGTCCTCTAACAACCTTGCTGCCCTTCTCAGTTTAATGTAGCTTGTAAATGTAATAAATCCAGTATTTATTCCTATGTTCCACAGGAAATATATGTCTGCTTTTACTTCTTCCTCTTTACCAGTGAACTGTTAGTAACTATGGAGCATGATTTTCCAGCCAATTATACATCTGCTGTTAGTAATCTTAAAGTGATTGTTTCCTTAGCTTTTATGTATAGGTATGTTACTAAAAATCATATCCAAAGGTTCACTAAAAATGAAAACAATATTAACGCCTTTCTAGAAGGTCTGTTGCGCTATCTTAAACTGATCTGTGATTTGTCATTGCTTGTTACAATTTGCTTATTAACTAGGCTCCTTACCTTCTCTGTCTTTATTTTTGTTCCATATTCTTCCAGTGATCGGAGTTCACCTACTGATCTACAATAACATTTTCTTCTTTAAAGCTTGGAAAAGGACATATTCAGTATCTGCAGTTTGGAGTCTTTTCTGTCCCTCATTAATGATTGTGCTATAATAGCTAGGGGTCCTGGAGATGTTCAATCCTTTATGTATAGGATTAAATTTATGCTCTTTGTTCTTTCCTTTTAAAAAAACCGTAATCTGTCTGTTTTGACTCTGTGCTTTCAGATTGGCAGCCGGAGTAGTGTGTACTCCCCGGAGAGCAGTGTAAGGAAGACAGGCTCATACATTTATGAAGAGTTCATGCCTACAGATGGCACAGATGTAAAGGTAAGGAAAACCTGGGTAGCTGAAACTCAGGTAGTACTACTTAACACTCCAGAATCTGAATCTCTCTCTCTTTTTTTTTTTTAACCTATGAGATGCTGATTTTGCAGCTTGGATTGCAAAGTGAGGAGCTATTCCTCTGCAGATCCTAATAAGAGCAATGTATGAGAGCTTCTAATCTTTTCTTTTATTCTTTTTTTGTTTTGTTTTGTTTTTCCTGTGTGTGTCTGCAATAGAAGTTCCTTCTGGAGGCTACCGTTAGTCTAAGGGTTATGTCAGGTGTGACTGTTTCTCTTCTCAGGTTTACACTGTTGGACCAGACTATGCCCACGCAGAGGCTCGCAAATCCCCTGCTTTGGATGGGAAGGTTGAACGAGACAGTGAAGGGAAAGAAATCCGTTATCCAGTTATGCTGACTGCCATGGAGAAGCTAGTTGCAAGGAAAGTCTGTGTAGCCTTTAAGGTTTGTGTGTTTCCTCTTCTATCCAAGCAGAATACTTACAGTGATGTCTGCACCTGTAAGGTGCACGTGACTCAGGCACCTGTATTAGCTCTATTCGGTTGCCTGAATRTATCTGAGATGTGACTGCCCTGTGTCTGGTGCCAGCTCTGTCTGCCAGCTCGGTGCAGCATGTTCTACTGGCCCTGGCAGTTTGCTGGTCAGAGGTGCCTGGGAAGGCTGGAGGGCCTAGTGCAGATGCTGTCTGTGCTGGCAGGTGGCTGATTGTCAGCTTGCATTTGAGCATTTAATACTCAATTCTATGCATGCTGCTGTCCATCTGATCTGCACTGATCCCTCCTTTGCTGTTTCACGTTTGTGCAGATAGCCTGGTTGGCCTTTTCTTGGCTGCCCTCATTCTCTCCTTGCCCTGGCTTTGGTCTGCATTTATGTTTTGCTTATAGGCAAGTGGAGTCAGCATGCGTATGAGTCTTGGTACAGTTGCACGATCTGCTGTGCTTTATCGGTAATGTCAGCAGAAGCAGCATCTGCCTACTTGTTCCTGGAGCCACTGCAATCTGCATCCCATGTAGTTGTTGCAATACAGCTTTGGGTATATTCTGCATTACAGCCTTTTGCATGCATTGGTGAATGTCTGTGCATGCGCTGCTTGTTTTCTGTACTTCTGCAGTGTGGTTCATAATAGCTGAATTTAGAGGAAGGAGCTGCCTTCTTATACCCTTATTGCTCTTTGAGGTAGCAATAATTTGCAGAATACAGGAGGTCATATATTAGACCCTTGACAGAACTGTGATGGTATAAAGATTCCGCTAAAAGGCCTGCTACTGCTAACTGCTTTGGAAGTAGTGGCACAGCAGCAGTGTGTCACTGCAGCAACTATTGTAGCAACTACCTTTGGAGACATCAGTGTTGCTGAACTGGACAGTATATTTGAGGTCTGTGTGACAGGACCTTGTCTGCTGTGTTTGGCTCAGGCATCTGCTGTTCTGCTTGCCACACTTCCTCACAGTTGCGTATGAATCCTATGTCCTCTGTTTCCTCATGCAGCAAACTGTATGTGGGTTTGACCTCTTGCGAGCAAATGGCCACTCGTTCGTTTGTGATGTGAATGGCTTCAGTTTTGTGAAGAACTCTATGAAGTACTATGATGACTGTGCCAAAATCCTTGGGTATGTAAAATTTGATTTGGTAGTGGGAAAGAGAATCTCTAGCAAAATGTAGTGAATGTGGAGTCCTGACCAGTGTGTGTGCGAGATGTCAGCATATGGTTCAGATGGGGATGTTTGTTCAGCACAGGGATGCCTGACTTTGGCAGGAAGGGGTTATTATTCCTAGCACCCCATAGTTCATGCCTGCGTTGGGATTGAGTATGGATGCTAGGCCCAGCTGCGGTGTTGATGGTGTGAGTGCCTCTCTTTTGGGTGCCCTAACTAGCCCATGGTGTATTAGATGTCTCTGAAAGAAAGGTGAAGAGAAACTGGCCTATAGGAAAGGGGAAGGAGAACTGTGAGGATTTGATTTCTTGTGAACTCTGATTCTGATTTCTTCTGTTTCAGAAACATAATCATGCGTGAATTAGCTCCCCAGTTTCATATTCCTTGGTCCATCCCGGCAGAGGCAGAAGATATTCCAATTGTCCCCACAACTTCAGGCACCATGTGAGTACTTAGGAGTTTCAAAAAAGGGATCCCTTTAATAAGTACATAAGGGGCAAAGTGCATGCCATGTTCAGGAGACATGCATCATGTAGCATCTGTGTTAGTTGAGACAGGGAAGACAGACATCCGTGGAAAGAATCAGTTGTGCTTAAGGAACAGGTAATAGATGGTAAATGAGTTGTAGGAGTGATGAATGCAGAGGAGCATCCTTTGAGGGAATTACAGAAACTGCTCATGGTTTTCGGGAACCCTCAATCTTCCATCTGCATGGATAAGGGATTAAGACATCACTCTGCCTGCTTCATTGGAACTGTCTTTATTCAGTAGGTAACTGCTTAGAGCAAAGGGTTTTGAAGCTGCCAATGTAATGGGTAGAAAACTATTAGCAGAGATACTCACATGAAATGTACAGTTGCAAGACTCTYATTTCAAACTGTTGGCCATAATAACCTTCCACCATAAAATGCAAACAGATGAAGACAGATTTCTCTGTGTTTCTGATGCGTTTGCATGAAGTGGGGAAAAAACAGGTGCTACAGAAGAGGAAAACTGAGAGTATAGGTTCCTCCTTGTAGCATAGAGTAATTTGGATAAAGTGGCAAATGCTGTACACTTGTGACCCTATTGGCTTCTGTTAGATTTTGTGACAGTGAAATGAATAGAATCAACCCCTAATTGCCTGGGGTCTTATAAGAGATATACATTGATAATTTAATATTAAAAAAAAAAAAAAAAGTAGTTGTATAGCCAGCCTAACTACTGATCCCTGCAATTGGCCAGTTGCTGTGAAATATCTCTACATATGGTTGTTACTGATTGATCACAAGCAGGATCCTGACTGTATAACCATTCTTCAGGATCAAGCTGGTGTTTTTGTTTGTTTTTTTTTTTTTCCCTGTCTTTCAAAGTAGTGCTATGAGGGTTACATAAGTTGGGCTAATTGCCTTTTTTGGAAGTAGTTTGATACAATTCAGAATGCTCTATTGGTAGATTCTATAACATCTAGCCTGGTTCCTATCTGCCATAGTTTTTATTTTTTTTGTGTGCCATATCATGATGCTGTGTTGCTCATGAGCCTGGTAGTCCCTGTACTACCTTGATTGCTCTTCTAGCCTTAACACTAGTACCTGTTTTAGACTAGAAGGATTTCTTCACTGTTAAGGAAGCAATAGCTAGTTTCTGGTGGTAATTCTTGTGCTTAAGCATATACTTGAGGTGTATCTTTTTTTTTCCAGGATGGAACTTCGTTGTGTTATTGCAGTGATACGGCATGGAGATCGAACCCCAAAGCAGAAGATGAAAATGGAAGTTAAGCATACACGGTAAGTCCCAAGGCAAGAAGACATTGTGTTGCTGGTAAGTGAGGAGGGCCCACCTGCTGTATCCACAAGCAGAGCAGAAGGGATAAATACATGGGAGGGAGAGTTTTTCTGTGTTTCCATTTAGGAAATGTTTTCTGCTTTATTGAAGGCACCTTTTTTCACCAAAGACATCCTGGCACCTTCTGTATGAATGCTGGAAGAAAGAGCAAAGGTTTGCTAGGTGCTGCAAAGTGAAGTGTCTCACCACAGGGAGCTTGTGGCTGCTTCTTTTTCTTACCTGAGGCTGAATTAACTTGTTTTTTTGGGGGATGGTGGATCTGAAGCATAGGGAGGAGTCTATGAGCCTACTGTGATTCTCCTGTAGAACAGAACACTAATGCATATGTAGGGGTAGAAGTCTGTGTAGCACTGGAACAACAGAAACTGGATTGGGGTTCTTTGTTGTCTGTTCAGGTTCTTTGAATTATTTGAGAAATACGATGGCTACAAGACAGGGAAGTTGAAGCTGAAGAAACCAGAGCAGCTGCAGGTGAGGGGAGCCCTCTTTGGGGTACTATGTGGGAGCTGCAGGTAATATAGATGCCAATGCAAGGGAATTCTTAGGGGGGCGGGAAGGGAGTGAAAACCCTTGAAGGGGCAACAGTCCATTGCACAAATTCTCTGGATCCTTTCCCACCCACTGTGGGTGGGTACTACAGTAGTACGAGAGCGTGATGGAGCTTGCTCCTGGCTAAAACAGCCCGAAACAAGGACAGCCTTGCTGCAGCTGACCTGGCCTCTCTGGGGAGAGAAGGCTCCAAGCTGTGGAATGGGGGGAGCTGGAGGCATCTGTTTGGTACTGAACAGGGGGAGTACAGACTGGAAAACCAGAATGTGGAAGTTTGTGCTCTTGACCTATGTCTTATGAAATAATGTCTTTAATGAGCATGTGGACCTGGTGCTAGTTGGAGCCTTCTGGAGGCCATGTGGGAGTAAGGTGGTGAGTCTGCAGCAGATTTGCCAGGCACTTGAGACTGTCTGCTTTCCAACAGGAAGTGCTGGACATTGCGCGACAGCTTGTGGTGGAACTGGGAACACAGAGCAACTGTGAGATTGAGGAGAGGAAATCCAAACTGGAACAGCTGAAGAGCGTCTTGGAAATGTAAGATTTATTGTCTTGGGTGAACACAGATTTGTCTCAGGGCTGTGCAGCTGCAAGAGATAATGAGGAAGATGCAAGGAAAAGAAGTGGTGCAGAAACAAACTTACTTTTGTTGTCTTGGCCAGATGGTTTCCCAGAGGTCAGAGTCCTGCAACTCCTTTCAGCAGCTGTACATGAAAGCTGCCATATTCCTAACTTATTCTCCTTAGCTTCAAAATGAATGGCAGTTCTTGTTCCAGATGTCTCATTTTCTTCTCCCTTTCTCCCTTTTTCTTTTCTTTCTAAGAGAACTCAAGATGAAGCTGAGCTTCTGTTGTTGCAGGAATGAGAATCCTGTGGGGAGTGCCTAGATATGTTTTTATAAACTTAGAATGAATGTGGTTTTATGTGGGGTAGTTCTGGTGCCTCACCTCTGGTGCACCTTAAGAAGATAAAAATATGTTTGTGTCCACTTAGATTTCATACAGCCAAAATAAAAGATAATATGGTGGTGTTGGCATGTTAGAAACAAAAGGAGGATTTCTGAGAAAGCAATAGTTCACTGTGGCACTCGGGCAGTGTCTGTGTTCATTATGTGGAACACAGAAGATGAGTTTTTGCCAAGATTCCTTATCGTGCTCTTCTGTTTAGAGGTGAAGGTATATTTGTTGTCATATGGCTTGTAGATTTCTTTTACTGTAACTTCATTAATTCACTTCTTAAAGATCTAAATAGAAATTATCTAAGTTTGGTTAAAGCCTCTCTGGTATATGATGGCACACAATGATGCAGCTGAACAGAGCAGGAAAATAAGTGAGTCTGAATTGTTGGGGGAAGGAGAGGGTTGGACTTTTTTTGTTTTGCCTTTTTTRTGTGTTGGCTCACAGATGGATGTTTATGTGGGTAAAGCTGATGTTCCTTGACAGTAGTGCTGCTAGATGAAGACAGTGCCTCTATCTCTGTTTTGTTGTTGTGAAATCTGGGAAGGAATGAGTGGAAATAATTTGATTTTGTTCTGTCTCTCTCACCTCCCGCCTTGTGACAGGTATGGACATTTTTCTGGCATTAACCGTAAGGTGCAGTTGACCTATCTGCCTCATGGACATCCAAAAGCTACAAGTGAAGATGAAGGTAAAGACACTTTATGCTTCTGCCATGTTGTTAAAGCCTGCTGTTCAGGAATATACAACCATCCCACCTATATAGACCTCTGGAGATGAAAGAAGAATTATTGACCCATGTCTTATCTCTGCTGCCATAAGAAGGCCTAGAGAGATGTACAGTGTAGTGTACTAATACATTCTAGTTGGTGCCACAGAGGTTGTATTTCTTTCATGAATGTCTGTGAATAGCCTGTGAATACAGGTGGAGCTCCTATAGCTTCAGACCATAGACACTCTTATGTTGGTACTTGTTGAAGCCACAGAAAAGGCCAGATTTGGTTCCTGTGGATTTTGAGCCAACTAGCATTGAGAATGCCCTGCAAGTGCTCTGATGGTTTGCCCACATGTGTACCTCCCCTCCCCAAAATTCGTCTTTGGAGACCTACCATGAGTACCTTTTGTCTCCTAGAAGCCCGCAGAGAGTCTTCCCCATCTCTTCTCCTTGTACTCAAGTGGGGTGGAGAGCTGACACCAGCAGGAAGGGTCCAAGCAGAAGAACTGGGCCGAGCCTTCCGCTGTATGTACCCCGGTGGCCAAGGTAAGCTGTCTGAATATATCTCATGTGCTGTGACTGCAGCAGAATGCCCAGCTGAGCTGATTAGTTACCAGCACATACAGGGACGCTCAGACTTCCTCCGGGCTGTTTGCAGCCTGTGGGGGACCATTCAGGGATCTTTCTCTTCTTTTGACAAAACCAACAAACACTTAAAGTGGACTTTGCACCAAAAAGACCTGAAGCTTGCTAGATGTCTGCTGCTGAGATTAAGCATTAGTGTGTCTTGAAACACAATAGCATTCTTTCAACTAATGTTCCCATGTCAGAAAAAGAGGAACCATCTAAGAAAATGTCATTTTTGATGCAGCCAAATGCAAAAGTTATGTATTGATTAGCAAGGAATTTAGATCAGATGTAGGGAACAGTGGAAATTTTCTTGTAATGCAGATAATTCTTTCTTGAGGCAGGGGAACGAAGAGAATATCTTTATATTTTCTTCCCCAAGTTTATGTGACTGACCTAGAATGCATATAGATCAACAAGAGACCTGTCTGCAGAGCTCTGGTCAAACACCGTGCTGTTACTGCTGGACCTTGAGGTGCTGCCTATGGCAATCCTGAACACTGTTCCATGTCTGCTGAGGTGCTGCACACTTGCCTACAGAAGGGCTAGGATGGAGCACATTCAGAGGGACTGAAGGCCACTTGTACCACGAATTTGGAGGGTTTTTTTTTTTTTTTTTTTTTTTTTTTTTTTTTTTTCAATCAGGCAGTCGGTCCTTCATGCAGAGGGATCTTACTTTACAGTGAGATGCTGTGTTACAGTTCCTGGATAGTAGCTGGCATGTGGCTGCTCTTACCAGATATAAGTCTGACTTCTGCCTGTTCTTTCTCATGTTTTTTGGAGTTCAGCTGAGTGCTTGGAGCGGTTATTCCATCTGCCTATGCACTATGGCTGGGGACTGTGCAAACTCATCACGGGATCCCAAGCAGTAACAAATTAGTCACTGCTGCACTATCTTTGGAGGCCAGACTTAAAGCTGCATGAGTTGCCTTCTGCCATTACTGCTCTGTATTCTGTGGTTAACTTGACAGTCACAAACAAAAGAGTATTTCATCCCACAAGATAACTGCAGCTCAACTGGGGGTCTGTTTTGGATGCCAGACTCCCACTGACTGGCTATGAGTACAGATCTGATGACAGCAGCACCTGCTTTTGCACAGAGAACGTGTAGAAGGAAAGAATGATTAGCTGCAACCTTATTCTCACAAGCGAATTCAAGCTAGCAGAGTAGTCACTACCTGTTGGGAGTGGGTTCCTGCAAAATTTAGGTAGCATCAGACCTTCACTGGTGGATTTTGACTCTGTTCAAAAATAAACTTTCCTAAGTTTCTGAGTTTCGACCTTAATGTATTAGCTAGAGCTGTCTCTTTTGAAGCAACCTAAAGGCTAGCTATGAAAGTGGTATACCTTTGATAGTATGGGAAGGTTTGCTTTCTAAAGGAACAGGGTCCTGGAGTAGACTGCTATTATTTTGCAGTTGCCAAAAGACTTCTTGTGAGTTTTTTCTTCTTCAGGTGATTATGCTGGTTTCCCTGGATGTGGCCTGCTTAGACTGCACAGCACCTACCGTCACGATCTCAAGATCTATGCCTCTGATGAGGGACGAGTTCAGATGACAGCAGCAGCTTTCGCAAAGGTCCTTCCTGTCTTTTGGGCATCTGCTAGTTCTGTTACATAAGACTTTAAATATGCTGATTCTAAAGGAAGATTTCTAGTGGTGAACAAACTGACTTAAGAGTTTTTTTCCCCTGTGGTGGGATGGTGATATGGTATGCTATGGAGCAGTGTATTGTAGGTACTGTGGCTCCATATACATGTCACCTTGGGAGTATACCCACGCTAGGAATCTGATAGGTGAATAAGTTATTTATGATGTTGCTTGGGGGTTTGTTTTAGCATAATTTATGTTGCTAAGTCACAATTCCTACACAATAAGAATGTCTTTGGTGACAGTTCAACTAAAGGGGTTATTCTCTCCCTTTTGGATGTAAAAAGGGAATTAAATGTCTGCAGCATGGTGGCAACAGTGGAAGGAGAGGTCTGTTTGCAGCTAAAGCCAAGGAGAATCCTCTAGTGACCTTGCTAGCTGTTCTTCAGAGCCTCTACTGTGTCAACGTTTTCTAGCAAGCTAAGTTATCTGTTCAAAAAAGACTAAGTAAATCTGGGGCTGCTGTTGACAAACCTCATGTTTGATTTAGAGTAGTTCCAGGAGCATACTAGAGTCATGTCTGGCTGGATGTTCTTGCTGTAAGCTGCCCTTCAAGAGCAGTTGGGATTTCACTCAAGTGAAAGGCCAAGCCTAAAGGCTGTCTGTGAAGCTTGCAGAAAAGTTTGTTGCTTGCATTGCACATACTGAAATTCTGTTGTGTGCTATTTTAGGGTCTCCTGGCCCTGGAAGGAGAACTGACTCCCATTCTGGTGCAAATGGTGAAAAGTGCCAATATGAATGGTCTCCTGGATAGTGACAGTGATTCCCTTAGCAGCTGTCAGCACAGAGTGAAGGCACGGCTGCATGAAATCATGCAGAAGGATGCTCAGTTCTGTGAAGAGGATTATGAAAAGGTAAAGCACCTTCATGACCCTGGATCTCTCTGGGATACAAATAGTATTGCTGCAATGGTTTAAGATGCAGAACCACCTGTTAGCATATGAACAGTAGTTTGGTTAGTCTGAGGTCAGTTCTGGTAAACATTGTATGGTATAAACAGAACTGAGAAAAGGGAAGGTTTTTGCTGAGTAATAATCTCTGCCCTTCTACTGAAATCCTCAGTGTTATTTCCTTGATTCCAGCAAGAGTGAGTATGGTACTTTCCTCACTCTTTAGAAGTACAAGTGTATTTTATTTTTATGAATGTATTAATAGAAAATGGATTTGACAAGTCTGATCAACGTATTATGCATTTGCGATTTTGTTTTGAAGATTTCCACTGTGTAGAATCACTGTAGGCTATATTAAAAAAAAGCTCCAAGCTGACCCCTCCAATGTTATATAATATATTCTCATATGAGTTAGAAATTGTAATAAGTAATACTTGTTCTATGTAGGTTTTTAATGAGACCTCTACAAGAGTTTGTTGATGGTGGTGGTGGTGATATAGAAACGAGTAGCCAACATAGACTGCTGGAGTGACAGGAAAACCAGAGAGTATTCCGCAAAATAATAGGTCCTGCAATAAACTGGGTGCAGATGAATGATATTTCATGTACAGCCTTGCGTGTAACTACAAAATATGTGCAGGACCAGTGCACAGAATGGAGACTCTATTCAGGAGGGCAGCAATGCTACAAAGAGCGATGAAGTCAGATGAGTAGCTGAAGAGATGTTGCTTCTCCCATGCAGCTGGGAGAGAACAGCTCCCTCACTTGCCTCTGTGCTGGATGGGAAGTGGTTCTGAGATAAGCCAACTTAGAGAGGCAGATATTTTGTTCTCCCAGTCTGCAAAGATACCAACTGATGTGTTCTGGTATTTTCTCTCAGCTAGCACCTACCGGCAGTGCTTCTTTGCTCAACTCCATGACGTTTATCCAGAACCCAGTTGAGGTCTGTAACCAAGTGTTCACTCTGATCCAGAATCTCACTTCCCAGATACAAAAGCGCCTGGAAGACCCCAAATCTGCAGGTAAATGCCAGCACTGGAAAAGACCTGGAGCAGAATCACTTTTTCTTATAAGTGTTTTTCTTATAAGTATTTTTCTTATAAGTGTTTTTCTTATACATAACTCCTAGTAGTTTGTGAGAGCTGTATGTCTTCTGCAAAGAAATACTAGAGTGAAATTAGGTATATGTTATTAATATAGAACCTCCTATTTTGCTTTCAAATAGTGTTCAAGAGAACTATAATATAAAAGAATTGAGGGCATTAGGAGGATTAAAGTGAATGTAGACAGCATCAGTGTAACCTGGAGGGTTATACCTGCCTTTATTCAGGCATTTCCTGGCGTGAGACTCAGTGCTATAGTTGGTAGTTTTTTCAATCTTGTTGACCTCTAAGAACTGTACTAATGACAGCACAATCTTTGAAAAGACAGTTGTGAGATACTCATACATATTATAGTGCACATTGGCAAAAAAAATCAAGCAGCTTCAGGTTTCTAAAGTATTTCAGAATTAATTTAGGACTGCAAGTTAAAACACAATGCAGTAGGTCCCATGACTTTTCACAACTGGGATTCCTGTGAGCAGCGTAGCAATCGGAGGCCTTCTTTGCTAGAGTCAGTCATAGCAGCCATGGGGTCAGCTGAAGGATACATAGGCTCAGGATGTGAATGTGATTGTGTTCACTGTTGTTTAGACCTGCAGCTGTATCACAGTGAGACATTAGAACTAATGCTGCAACGCTGGAGTAAGCTGGAGAGAGATTTCCACATGAAGAATGGGCGTTATGACATCAGCAAGATCCCTGATATCTATGACTGCATCAAGTATGATGTACAGCACAACTGTGCACTGAAATTGGAAGGCACAGCAGAGCTCTTCAAGCTCTCCAAAGCCCTGGCAGATGTGATCATACCCCAGGTACAGCCTGTTTTGCCTGACTGGGTCGTGATGTCTGTGCTGCTGTTTTCAAGAGAAAGCAGACAGGAAAGAGTCAGACTCATGCACATGAACTATCAAGGCAGTGTATGGCAGATATTTCTCAGATAACTCTGTCTGTATGACCCCAAACCATTTATCACCTCCAAAAGGGAAGATGAGGGGTTGATGCCAGGGATCACATCCTTATGATGCAATTTTAGTTTGGGTGAATTACGGTGACTCTGTCCTTAACATGTTTTATTTCCTGGATGAGGATTTTGATAGCTTCAGGATAAAGAATGCAGCAGCTTTTACACATTCATCCTAATGCTTTACTGGACACATTTAAGCTGAATTTGTACACTATAGCAAGATTTTCTTCATAAGAGATTATATATTGAAGTAAATATTTCTGCTGTAGAGGGAGCGCTTATTCTAGCAGATGTGATGCCCTTGTCAAACTAGACCTAGTTTGGCTTGTAAAATTACCTCCTCACAATTTTAGGATGACTACATGCAATAAATCTCTATATTCACATTGTTCTATCCTAGAAGTAGGAATAGAACTTCATAAAGGTTCATGTGCATGAGATAAGCTCTTATCAGCAAGGTCCAGTTGCACTTAGGGACAGGGGTGGTCTTCTAAGCATTTTCATGCTCTTCTGGCTGAGATGAAATTTGGCTGTTTCAAGTTTTATCTTTGCAAATAGTAGATATTATGCTAATATATGTGCCAGATTTGGATCTAAGTGTTTGTAGTAGACACTTCTTGGTAGTGTTTCTGTCCTCCATTGTGCTCCTCAATATGTGAAACAATTAAAGGAAGATACTGAATGGCACTTCCCATTTTGGCCTTGCAGAACTGCAGTGAGGCTCGAGGCTCGTGGACAGGGCTGGGCACAGTCACTACTGCTATGTCATTTTGAACATGCAGAGGCTCTCTGGGTGTAGGCAAACAGCCTTATTTTATTTAAAGATGTGGCAAAGAACCAAGACTAAAGAATATCTATTGTTTTGTTTCTGTAGGAGTATGGAATTAATAAGGAGGAGAAGCTGGAAATTGCTATTGGCTTTTGTCTTCCTCTCATTAAAAAGATACAGTTRGACCTGCAGAGAACACATGAAGATGAATCTGTCAACAAACTGCACCCCTTGTAAGGACAATACTGCATGCTGCTTCTGGAGGCGGTAGGAGGGTAGGCTTTGGAGTGATGTGGGGGGAAACATGCCAGAAAACTGTACTGGCATGGGGGAAGGCACTAAGCATATACACAGTGACATACACAGAGGAAGGCATGTTGGTGCTCCTAGAGCTCAAAAAGAAGTGGGAAGGCACAAGGAGGCTACTGAGTGGGAGCCAAACTGACACACTAGTTTAAATCCATTGTAACTGAGTGGTGATGCACTCAATCCTGTCCCTGCAAGAAGAAGCAGATGTAAGTGTGTTGAGGCTACCTCTGTCACACAATGTGCCCTTGTTAAGATATCACAGAACTGGCTGCTTCTGTGCCAAATGCTCGCTCAGTTTGTTCTGCTCCTGCTGCTCTTCGATAGTTACTGGTGTGATAATCTGATGCTGTTAAGCATGCAGATATGCTCCTGTGTGATAGATGATAGTTCATTGACAGATTGTGAATAACATGGGGCTGATTTGCTTTAGGTACTCAAGAGGAGTTTTGTCCCCGGGTCGCCATGTTCGAACACGGCTCTACTTTACCAGTGAGAGCCACGTGCACTCTCTGCTCAGTATCTTCCGCTATGGAGGGCTCCTGGATGTAAGTGTCCCAACAGTGCTCCCAGAGTAAGCCTCCTTCCTTTCTTTTCAGTGGCCCTTTCCAGAATGGACCGTGTGTCTGCAGGTTGTCCCTCTAGCTAGCTCTCCTGATAATGATGCATATGGGTGGCCTCTGGCCAGGCTCCATCTGTGCACTGTTTGCATGCTGCAGCTTACTGCCTTTCTGGCATATAGGGGGACAGTTGTTCCTTGCTCCTGATACCATGTGCCTTGCTTATATAGAGACGTGTTTTCTCCAAGAGCTGCCCTGCTGATTTTGGAGGAGTCTAGGTTACAGAATCACAGAATTGTTAAGGCTGGAAGGGACCTCTAGAGATCATGTGGTCCAGCCCCCCTGCACATGCAGGGTGACCTACAGCGTGTGGCACAGGGTGGTATCCAGGCAGATTTTGAAGATCTCCAGAGAAGGAGACTCCATAACCTCTCTGGGCAGCCTATTCCAGGGCTCTGTCACCCTCACAGTAAAGAAGTTCTTCCTCACATGGAGATGGAACTTCCTGTGTTTCAATTTGTACCCATTACCTCTTGTCCTATCACTGGCCACCACTGAGAAGAGTTTGGCCCCCTCCTCCCTACAGTCATTCCTCAAGTATTTATACATATTGATTAGATTCCCTCTCAGTCTGCTCTTCTCCAGGCTAAACAGGCCCAGCTCGTTTAACCTTTCTTGATAGGTGTTGCAGTCCCTTAATCATCTTTGTTGCTCATCACTGGACCCTCTCTAGAAGCTCCATGCCCCTCCTGTACTGGGGAGCCCAGAACTGCACACAATACTTCAGRTGTGGCTGAGTAGAGGGGCAGGATCACCTCCTTTGACCTGCTGGCAACGCTCCTCCTGATGCAGGCCAGGATCCCATTGGCCTTCTTGGCCACGAGGGCACATTGCTGACTCGTGGTTAACTTGTTGTCAATCAGGACTCCCAAATCCCTCTCTGTGGTGCTGCTTTCCAGCACGTCAGCTCCTAGTCTGTACTGGTGCCTGGCTGGGATTATTCATCCGCAGATGCAGGACCCTGCACTTATCCTTGTTGAACCTGATGAGATTCCTCTCTGCCCAATTCTCCAACCTGTCCAGGTCCCTCTGGAGGGCAGCACAGCCCTCTGGAGTGTCAGCCACTCCACCCAGTGTTGTATCATCTGCAGATTTGCACAGAGTGCCCTCTGTGCCCACGTCCAAGTCACTGATGAACAAGTTGAACAGCACTGGGCTCTGCACTGATCCCTGGAGGACACCACTGGCCACAGGCCTCCAACTAGACTTGGCCTCGTTTATCACAACCCTCTGGGCTTTGCCATCCAGCCAGTTCTCCGTCCACCTCACTGTTCACACGTCCACTCCACACTTTGGGAGCTTTCCTACAAGGATGTTGTGGGAGACTGTGTTGAAAGCATTGCTGAAGTCAAGGTAGACACATCCACGGCTTTCCCATCATCCATCCAGCCAGTTACCATGTTGTAGAAGGCTATCAGGTTCATGAAACATGACTTCCCCTTAGTGAATCCAGGCTGGCTAGTCCTGATCACCTTCTTTTCGCCCAATATGCCTAGAGATGGTCTCTAGGATGAGCTGCTCCATTACCTTTCCAGGGACAGAGGTGAGACTAATGGGCTTGTAGTTTCCTGGATCCTTTTTCTTGCCCTTTTGAAGACTGGAGTGATGTTAACTCTCTTCTAGTCCTCCGGCACCTCCCCTGCTCTCCATAACCTCTCAAAGATGATGGAGAGCGACTCAGCAATAACCCCTGCCAGTTCTCTCAGCACTCTCGTGTGCATCCTGTCCAGACCCATGGATTTATGGTTGTCCAGTTTGCCTCGATAGAATCATAGAATGCTTAAGGTTGGAAGGGACCTCTAGAAGTCATCTAGTCCAACCCCCTGCATACGCAGGGTCACCTAGAGCATGTGGCACAGGGTGGCATCCAGGCAGGTTCTGAAGATCTCCAGAGAAGGAGACTCCACAACCTCTCTGGGCAGCCTGTCCCAGCGCTCTGTCACCCTCACTGTTAAGAAATATTTCCTTAAGTTCCTGTGGAACTTTTGATGCTTTAGGTTGTGGACATTTCCTCTAGTCCTATTGCTGGCCACCACTGAAAAGAGGCCAGCCCCATCTTCCTCACTCCCTCCCTTGAGGTACTTACAGAAACTGATCAGGTCCCCTCTCATCCTTCTCTTCCTCAGGTTGAACAGGCCCAGGTTGAACAGGCCCAGCTCTCTCAGTCTTTGCTCATAGGGCAGATGTTCCAGGTCCCCAATCATCCTTGGAGCTCCGCGCTGGACTCTCTCCAGCAGTTCTGCATTTCTCTTGTCCTGGGGAGCCCAGAAGTGGACACAGTAATCCAGGTGTGGCGTCACCAGGGCTGAGTAGAGGGGCAGAATCACCCGGCTTGACCTGCTGGTGATGCTCTGCTTAATGCACCCCAGGATCTCATTGGCCTTTTTGGCCACGAGGGCACACTGCTGCCTCATGGTCAGCTTGTTGTCCACCATGACGCCAGGTCCCTCTCTGCTGAGCTGCTCTCCAGAAGGTCAGTCCCCAGCCTGTATGCGTGTCTGGAGTTATTCCTCCCCAGGTGCAGGACCTTGCACTTGTTGCACTTCTCCTCATGAAATTTACCCAGGAACTCCTTGCCCGTCCACACATGTCTCCTGCCCCTCTTGCTTGACTTCTTTCTAATAGGAATGCACTAATCTTGGTCTTGGAGAAAGTGATATTTGAATATTAGCCATCTCTCCTGGACCTCCTTTCCTTCCAGGACCCTGGCCCAGGAGATTTCTCCAAGTTGCTCCCTGAAGAGGTCAGAGTTGGCTCTCCTGAAGTCCAGGGTAGCAATCCTACTTCTTGCCCAGCTTCCTCCACGTGGGATCGTGAATCGAGTATCTCATGATCACTGCATCCAAGAATGCCCTGGACCCTTACATTTCCCAGTAGACCGTCTCTGTTACTATCAGGTCTAGCAGCGCCCCTCGCCTTGGCTCTTCAACCACCTAGTCGCTAACATGTGGGAAGATACCAGCATGAGGCAGCACAGACTGAGTGAGTTACTCTCTTCTCACCTTCATCTGTTTATTTAAAGGTCCTCACCCTGTTATTTATTGACTCCTGTCAAAAAAAAATCAGTTTGCTTTCAGAAGTAGTGCCCTAGGGTTGCAAAGCATAGAGAGCAAGTGCTTCCTAGCAGAGACAGGTGGACCAGTTTAAAGGGACTTTTCTAATCCAAGCTCTTCACCAGGCAAATGAGCTCTACCCTCAGAACCTGTTTCCCAATGGAATTGGTGGCAGGCCTGAGAAAAGCTGTTTTATGCACCTCAGTAGATCTTTTGGTTTGCTTTCCATTTTTTAAACATGGTGTTCTGAAATACCTTGAGAGTTAGGGCTTATTTAGCAGACATAACTTCTGGTGTCTGCATAAGCTCACTGTCTGCACGCAACTGCCTCTTAATTACTTGCTTACTGAATAAGATGCTGTTGTCTGTTCTAACATCACAGGAATCTGCGTTGTCAGATGCTGCACCTGGGCTTGTACCCCTGGGCTTTATTTCACATCCATCATGATAGTGAGATGTTCCCCAGCAGGGTGTACGGCATTTGGGGTATGGCCGTTCTCTAGCAATGCTGGGCAGTAGCTTGGCAAGGGCTGCCCTGCCTCGTGTGGCCCAGGGGTCTTGCATGGCTCTGTAGCCTTTTACTTCATTGTTGTGTAGAAACAGATTCACTCAGTCCCTTTTTTTCTAGTTCATCCCTTGTGCATTCCTGTGATTTCTCTAAAGCACTCCACTCTGTAGACCATGATTTGAGAATGACTGTTTTTGGGAACCTGCTGTGATTATGCTTTCTTCCAGTCAGCATGGCACAGGGTGCTTGCAGTTGGATGTGCCCAGATCTGCAAGTATGGATAGTTGCAGAGTCCTTCTATGCAACTGCTCCTTGCTGCAAGCACCCTGCCCTCATTGCAAGGTCATTTCTCTTCATGCAAGTTAAGCAAGATGTTGCTGTCCTGATGATGTTGTTATTGTGGAAAGGCAATGCCTCTTGGACCCATCTCACTGAATGCTGTGAGGTGTCTGCTGTTGCTTATTCCATGTGACTGTTTATGTGTACGTATCAGGAGAACAAAGACCAGCAGTGGAAGAGAGCCATGGACTATTTGAGTGCTATCTCAGAGCTGAACTACATGACTCAGATTGTTATCATGCTCTACGAGGACAACAACAAGGTGAGGGATTTAGCTGTAGGGTAAAATTCTGCCTGCTGTGATGCACAGTCCCCAAGAGATGAGCTCAGCTGGAAAGTTTCACCTGAGCTGTCTCAACTTGTGAACAAAGATGTACAAAATGCTTACAAAACTGTTAGCTTTTTCTTTTAGATGGGAGATGTGACCCAGTTAATATCTGTTATGTGTAGACAGAATACCACCATGAGCAGTAACACCAAACTTGTGTAACTAGCATTATCTTTTTAAAATAATTTCCTAAAGTAATACCATTTTCTATTTCATAATATTAAAATAAACACTTTGAGAAAAATTAGAACAAATTACATTTAGCAGCTGTTTCAGGATGCTTCTAGACATTGTCCAGGTATTCCACATTCAAAAAAGGCTTTTTAGTTTAAAAATACACTGATATGCTTAGGGAATTATATGTTGATGTATTTAGGAAATAATAATTTTGAAACAAGTAGAAGTGGAAACTAGTAGCGATGACTGTGAATAGGTTCAATACAAAGCTTCTGGATAAAGTTTAAGAACCTGTACTGCAGGAAGTCTTGGTGGAACACTGCTTTTGCTCCATAAGCTGTAGAACTAGAATTTAGTGCTTAGAGAATTTATATTGGGTGGGGTTTTAATGGTAAAATGAAATATTGCTCAGGGGTGTTCTTTCAAAAAAGAAAAAAGAAAAAAACAACCTGAGTAGATCTGCTAGTATTAGTGCGAGTTTGTTACCAAGTAGAGATAATGAAATTTTTGGCTTTACATGATGGAAACTGTAAAAGCCCTTGATCTCTAAAAAGAAGGTGTTGTTGTTGTTATATTATTATTATTATTATTATTATTATTATTATTATTATTATTATTATTATTATTATTATTATTATTATTATATTGAAGATAGTTACTTAAATTTTAAAATAACCTGGATCTATAAAACTAATGACATAGGAAGGAAGGAACCAAATCTGTCCCTGTCTGCAAGTGTTGTGGTTTTGCTGCAGGGAGATCAAAAAGACCTATGTTTTAAGTAAGAGCACAAAAATAAATAATATTTATTTATTTACATATACACACACATACCTATAGCCTGATCCTGCTTTGGTCTTCTGGTGGCTGTTGTGACAGAATAACAACAGTCTGAATGCCTCAGCTCTGTGCTAAAAGGGACTGTCCTTTTGGATGAGACAAACTCAAAGCCTGTTTGTTTGTGGTTGGTTTCTTGTTGCTTCCACTTCCTTTCCAAAAGGATCTGCTTGGTGTGTGTGGTACTGCACTGGCATGGCAGGGTGACCTGGGTTCAGATCGTAGCCTGTGCTAACAGTAAGATTGATTATTTGTTTATTCCCTTTCCCTTGTGTTCACAGGACCCATCTTCAGAAGAGCGTTTTCATGTAGAACTGCATTTTAGCCCTGGTGTGAAAGGTTGCGAGGAAGGTGGAAATGTCCCCGCAGGGTTTGGTTTTCGGCCTGCATCATCAGAGGTGAGTGTGGTGTCTTGAATATGAATGACATAAGCTGCCCTGTCTGTAAGGAATGTTGTTAACTACTTGTAGTTGCACCTTCACATGCTTTACTATTCTGCCAAGTTCTGGTATGGCCTAGTCTGCAACAGCAAATCTTCCTCTGACCTTTCTCTTGCATCTAAGAACTATTAAAGCGTTATGTTCCCTGCCTTGCTCTTCAGGGCATTTTCTAGGCAGTCTTTGACAATACATGATAAAACAGAATGGTGGTATCTTACTGAGCGTGGTAGAAGTCGGAGAACCAAGCCTAAAATGAATGCCCTGGGCAATGCTTGGTCAGGTCATCTGTCTGCTGGTAATGTTTCCATACTGCAGAATGAGGACAAGAAAGCAGACAAAGGCAGCCTGGAAGACTTCTCCAAGGAGAAGGCCATTGATGAGCCAGACCGGGCACAGCAAAGGTCTCCACAGCCCTCCGAGCCAGTCAGCATTCAGCGGAGGTCCCCCCTGATCAGGAACCGGAAAACAGGATCCATGGAGGTAATAACACAATGGGTCTTCTCAGGTATTCTAATGAAGAACCCTTGCCTAGTATTGTTTTCCTGGGACTCCTCTTAGCATGCCAGGGTCAGGTTTTATTCTGTGAAAGGATCTAGAGGTATTGAAARGGATTTTGGAAGGCTTACCTATCAAACTCATTTTCCTTGAGGAAAGGCAGAGGAAACACGGGACAGAGCAAACAGTGAGGAAGTGCATTTGGAAGAACAAGTAAGTAAATGCTTGAGAGGCACAAGTACGTTCAGATCACATGTTGAAAAGGCATTAACCAACTGCAAGACTGCATGCAACCTCTTGCAACCTAACCATGAGAGCTTTGTCTTCCCTCAGACTCTGGCTTTTGCATTTCACAGTTCAGTTCCACAGTTGTTGTTCCTGACTCCCATCTCTGGTCTCATGAGCATCAGAAATAGTGAGCTTCAGTGCTAATGTAGTGGTCTTATTTGCAGAGTACTTAATCTGTCATGGGATTTGCAATTGTCCCATTCTCTGATCTGCTAAAGCAATAAAGATTTGTGTGGAGTTTTTTGTTGTTTTTTGTTTGTTTGTTTGTTTTTGCTAGCCTCAGTTCTTTCCTCAAGGACTGTCCCAGTGCCATATACTAGCTTCATAGTCAGCTGGCAGCTGACACCTTCAAGGTACTCTGGAATTGCTTCTCATTCTGGTGAGGTTTAACAGGCATTTTTGTTATGTATTTTCTGAGCCAGTGAAAAATAGAATTTCACAGCTTGAGAGGTTTGCTAGCTGGCGATGTGTCATTGATGATATAATTTTGTATGCAGCACTCAGACTCAGGAGCTCTTTGTAGCAGGCACATAGTAAATTAAAAAAGATATGGTTTTTTTGATCCTAAATAAAGAAGTGTGTGTTGCTGTAATCGTAGCAGGAGTCCTGGGAGACAAGGAGCTGAGTACACAAATTCCTTCATGCTTCTGAAATCTGCTGTTCCACAACCAATGCAAACCTGAAATTAAAAATAATTGAGCATGCACTATCACAGACTGAGCTTTACCTTTCTTAAAAAATGTGATTCAAGGATACTTTAATCAAATTATAGTGGCTTTTTGAGATGAGTGGGTAAATTGGTTAGGAATCCTTAAGGCAGGGCAGTGATTTTAATATTTTCATTACAGGTGCTTTCAGAGTCTTCCAAATCAGGAGGTTATCGTCTCTTCAGCACCTACTCCAGGCAGTCCTCTGAGATGAAGCAAAGTGGCTTAGGTATTGTACTTGACCTACACACAGCCTGTCCTGTTGCACCTTTTTATTTTTGTGTGTATTTGTCTGTCTCTCCACATGTGTCTGACTCAAGTTTCATGTGTGTCTGAGCATAGTATGTCCTCTTGTAGTGTTACTGCTTAGATTACTGTAGAGCCTGTTACACAAGGAGAATAATCTGGGTTTAAAAGGACCTCTGGAAATCATCTAGTCTATTCCCTTTACTCAAGCAAGATTATGTAGAACAGGTTGTCCAGGACTATGTCCAGTTTGGTTTTGAATATCTCCAAGGATGGAACCTTCAAAACTCTGGGCAACCTGTTCCAGTGTTCAACCACCACCACCAGTGTGAAAGTGTTTTGTATTCAAATGGAATTTTCTGTTTTTCRGTTTGTGCCATTGCTTCCCATCCTGTCACTGGGCACCACTGAAAGGATTCTGATTTCACCTTTATTATGCCCTCCATCATACATTTATAAGTATTGATAGCATCACCTCTGCAAACCTACTATTCTCCAGCCTAAACAGTCCTTGGTCTCTCATGCTATCCTTATATGGCAGATGCTTCAGGTCCTTAATCACCTATGTGGCAAGAGCCTCCAGTTTCTGTGATCTTTCAAAGAAAATTGAGAGAGGTTTCACAGCGATATCAGGTGGTAGGGGAGTCATGGGTTCTTCCTGTTAGGTCTTCTGGATTTGTTCATGTGCAATATGCTTAAATGTCCCTAACCTGAACCTCTTCCACTTAGGGAAAGCTTCCTTGCTTCAGACTTTCCCTCTGGTCTCAGGACCTTGGAATTCCTGAAGGCTGGTCTTACCAGTAAAGACTGAGCTGAAGAAGGCAGCATTCAGTACCTTGCTCTTTTCAGTCTCTAGGGCCCCTGTCCCATTTAGCGGTGAGACTGCACTTTTCTCAGCTGTCCTTTCGCTGTTTATGTGTTTGTCAAAGCCTGTCTTGTCTCCACTCATGACCCTTACCAATTCAGTTTCAAATGTGATTACCCTTCTGATCCCATCCATGTATGCTCAGACATTTCCATCTCATAGTCATTACAGTCAGGGCTTCCCTGACTCTGTCATCTTCAAACAGCAATGAGGTCTAGTAGGATGCCTCTCTTTCTCAGCTCTTGGATCATGAGAAAACTGCCGTTCATGTACTTCAGAAACTCATGGATTGTTTTGTGTCTTGCTGCATTGTCCCTCTAGCAGATATTGGGAGTGGTTAAAGTCTCACATTAGAATCATAGCCTCCAAACATGAGGCTGCTGAGTTATCTGAAGAAGGCCTCATATTCCAGAAGGCTATTTCTGGAATAGGCAGTCTACAGCAGACACCCACTGCAATGTCACCCACGTTGATCTACCTGCTAGTTCTGAAGCTTTCAACTGGCTTATTGTTGTGCCCAGGCAGAGTTACCTGCCCTCCTGTTCAGTGTGTGTGTGTAGAGAGAGGGTTGGGGAAGAGACCTGCAGAGGTCCTTCCAGCCTGAATCATGCTGCGATGCTCTGTTTTGGAAGACAGAGATTTTTGCAATAAAGGCAGATTCTCTTTAACAGTAGTAACAGTTTCACTATTCTAGTTAAAAACAAATAGGCTGTACTGTCAGTTGTTTTGCCTGAGTAGAAAAAGTGGAGCCAAATCAACCTGCTTGGCAGGCTTTTTATGTTGGAAGTAAATTTTTTTTTTTTAGCAGTTTGTATTCTCAATATAGAACAATAATATCAGGCACTTTCAATAGAATTTTAGCCAGTCAATGATTTTGTCCTATTCACAGCTCCTTTCATTGGTTGAAAGACTTGTTCCCTATACCCAGGGAACTTTCACATAAAGTCTTCCTATCTAAGGACTGCTGCACCTGAGAAAAACCAAGACAAGTGCTTGCAGAAATGGTCACCAGTGCTAGGTTGCCCTCCTGTGTTTAAGACCGTTTTGCCTACCATATAGGAATATCATAGGGCAAGCTAGGCTCGATGCTGTGTGTACAGCTGTTTTTTGTAAGGGTAGTTCATGGAACACATGGGCTGACACTAGAATAGTAAGGGAAGAACAAGTGAGTGAGAAATATCTGGGCAGCAACCTGTGGAAGAAAGTAATTTCCATTTTTTTTAGTGCTTGGCACAATAATTGGTCTTCATTAGCTGATTAACAGACTCAACACTGACATTTATTGGAGCTAGACAGTCGTTTCTCCTTCTCATTGCTATATTGAAGAAGTAGTTTTCAAAGAGAAAGGAGAGAAGAGCAGAGAAATTATGTCCTGCACCTTGCACCCCAGTGACTTAGCATCTCTGGCCTTTGTGATGTGAATACGTAGGTGGGCTGACCGGAGAGCATCAAGATGTTCCACGTACATTGAGGTGGGAAAGCCAAGTGAAATAAACCCCACAAAGACGTTTGGAACTTTCTCAGAGCTGACTGCTCTGCTACCTGTCATGCATCTGGTGCTATTGAGTTTAGAGTGGGGAATACTGCCACCCCATGTTCCTCTTATACCTTTCCTGAGACTGTCTCCAATGTGGGCGTGTTTTTCCTTGTTCTTCCAGCAGCCCTACTCTTCTGTAGTTGCCTGCAGTGGAGATGTAATACTAACACCTCCCATGCCTTTCCAGGGTCACAGTGCACCGGGCTGTTTAGCACCACTGTGCTAGGAGGCTCCTCCAGTGCCCCCAACCTCCAGGACTACGCACGCAGCCATGGCAAAAAGTTTGCCAGCAGCCTGACGTACAAAGATGGTATGTATGTTCTCTCTGCAGCAGACAGTTCATTTGTGGACTTTGCCTTTGGATACTACTGAGTCAAAGACTTAGACTGCTAAGAGGAGTAACATAATTTAATGTGTGTTGATCAGATCTATGGTAAAGCGTTTTTATCGTATCCCAAGGAATCATGATCCTTTTGCATCAATCAGATCCTTACTAGAATAGGACAGGAGCTAACACTGCATGAGGAGTTTTATACTGTTGTTTGGTGTTGCTTTTATCTGATTTTGCTCAGATATTCCAATACAACTTGCTGTTGTGGCTAGGAATCATTGTTATAGATGATCTATAGGTTTGTCCTGGTACAGAAATGCAGCATATCTTGCTTGTCTTGGTGATTTGGGCTGAGCTAAACTTTTGTGGAGACAATAATTCCCACCCTGCAGAACATGGGGCTGCACTGTTGACAGACTAATGTGCTTGGCAGGGCTTCTATAGGTACTAGAACCAGGCTGAGCAGTGTTGTAGAAGAGTCAGGTGTAGCAGCCAGGAAGCAAGTACGTACGCCCAATGTGCTTGACCTGAATGAGATACTTGGACGAAATATAACAAAAGAACCGTGATGTCTACTTGCTGTGGCTAGTTCTGCAGAAAGTGCCCTAAAATTTATCCAGTCTGGTACAAAGTGTACTTGGATCATTGGTGTCCATGTTGCCCCATGTTCATTAGTGAAGTGGGTAGTATCAGCTGAGGACTAGTGTGGCATGCATCAACAAGCAGAGCCTATCCCTATCCACAAGGAAACTGGAGCACAAAGCATAGAGAAGGCTGAGGAAGGAACTGTAGGGCTGTAATGCACCACAGCAAGTGTTCCTTATTATGCTAGAGAGAAGGGCACTCAGGCTCTATAAGGTAGTAAGATACCATTTTCTGGAGCTAGCACTAAAAGGAAAGAAAAAAGAATATATAATCTTATGTCCCTTCAGATGCTGGGAACCATAAGTTGTGCAGCACTGAATAGACCTCCRGTCAGGGCATGGCATGTTGCACAGAATCCATTTGTGGGGAGGCTTGTCTCATGCTGCACAGTTCTGCTTACCAGCAGATGGAGTCTTAAGATGATCTGTTTTCTCCTTATGTTAGCTCCATCAATAAATAATATGTAAATACCTTGTTTAAGTCTTAGTTCCTATATGTCTAAGTTCATAAGCAGCGCCTGCACTAATGCATTTCATGGGGGGAGGTGGATAGAGCAGTAGTCTTGGACCTTGGAGGGAAATGAGGTTGGTTTCTTGGGATTTCTCTCCAGTTTTGAGGCAGGAAAAATGGTCTAAAAACAGGATGGAAAAGTTGCTATTCAATTCTCAGACCTGTTGAGACTTCATTAAATGCCTTCTATTGACACCATTTTCTTTACTGAGACAACTGTTTTTCTTGTCACATCTTCAGGGAACTCTCTAGCGTGTAAAAGGCTGTGAGTGACAGAGATGGTCTGGAAGGATTTAAAACTGCTATACCAGTTCTGCACTGCTCAGAACAGGATGTGCTGACTACTTACTGGTCCCAGAGTCAGCTCGTGGTGTTTGGGATGAGGTAGGGGCTGTACATACCAGGAGAGGTGCTTGAAAGGACAGTTAAGGCTCTGGCTGCTTCTCTTCTGCAGTCCTGCAAGCAGTCTGACTCCAAAGCAGCACTAATTCTCGTGGAAAAATATCAGAGACAGTTAGCTGGGTGGCACTTGCCTGGGAGCAGAACTGACTCTGCTCAGTGCTGGTGCTCTGCCACCTCTCTGTGTGGGTGGTACAGTGGGAGTCTGCCTAGAATTGGCTACCTGTAGTCAAGGCTTGGAGCAGAATCCTGCTGTTTTGGCCTTAATTCTGTGACATAGTCTCTGCATGCTGTGACACAGCTTTTAGCCTCAAGTACTTAAAAGATACGTGCTTAAATATCATGTGACTTACATAGCCTGGAATTATTCATGTTGGTATTACACTTAGTTTTYCCATGTTTCTTGGTGTGTGGCTGCACCATGTGCTACCAGTGCCTTGCTGCAGTCACTGCAATTGTGAGGAAGAAGCTGCAGGTTTGGGAAGATGAGTAGGAGGCTGAAGAGCACTTGATTTCTTGGGAGGACAGTTGGGAAAATAAATAAGTGTTCCTGCTGAAATGAGTAGCAAATGATGAGCATTAGCATTTAAGCCAAAAGTCGTTAGAGTTTAAAGCAGTGATGTAGCAGATTTCATTCTCTCAGATTGCCTCTGTTTCAAGGTCTTTAACTTCATTGAGCAAACCTTTGATGCACATAGAAGAATTCATGCAAAAATATGCTTCAAATTCTGAAGGTCTTTAAACACTATTAACATGATGACTATGGAAAAGACCTTGAAACAGAGGCAATGACCTTTATTTCTTAAATTTTTTTATTTGGCTCTAGGAGAGGGCAAAAAAAACATTCTCCAGTGAATTGAGTCTTGACTCGAAGTTGAGGAAAGATCCACTACTGCCGACATTTCTTTGAAACTGGTTTGTCTGAAGCCAAGACTCAGTAGCTTGTCTCAGCACCGTCCAAATTCACATTCTGATAAAAGTGTGAAGGAGATTCAGGGTAGAATGGAGGTGATTATCAGTTGACTGTAAGGTGATGACTTAGACACTACTTGGAAGATGCATATATATGGAAGCTTGCTATGCTATATTTGTTCAGTTTAAATAGAGACAATCCGTTTTTATGACTGTTACCCTAGTAAGGGTAATTGTAGCAACTTTGAGCATTGTTTTAAATGTTATACAGGCAAGCCAGTGATATTTTAGTGAGTGTAACCTGGAAGCTTAATGGAAATCTGACAGTGTATAAAGTGATGTGTGTGGCATCTATTCTTGGTACACTGAAATGTTTGTACAGCTTTGATTTACTAAGGAAAATGGATGCATGAAAATATGAATGAGAAATAAAAACATCCTTAGTTTCTAAGTAACAGCAGAAGGTATGATTGGCTGGGTCCTCACACAAAGTCCTGCATGCACATAGTCTGATCTAGGCCATTTTTTTTCCATGACGGCTGAGGAATTCCCAGAAGGGGAATAAGCTGGAGTCTTTGCCCTATTTTTGTAGCAAATAGAGACTAATTCCTGTCTATTAAAACTCATCTGTTTGAGATGCTTAGAACCTGTCCTTGTACTGTCTTTCTGGGGAGTTTGGCCTGGCCTGGATCATGGCCAAGATAAGCCTGAGGAGCAGTCTAAAAAGTGTACCACCAAACATCTGCCATATAGCTGTACATTGAGCAGCAGAAAGGTGGAGACGTCTTTATGGGTCTTATGTTTGTTCCCTAAATAGCTAGCTGATTTAGCTTTTTAATTCATAAATAGCTGTGTTTAACTTACATTAAGAGCATGTTCTGAGCTGCACTTATCTGTCCTAAGGATCTTCAGATACTCTGTTCTGCTTCTCTTCAGGGAGAAGCGAATTCCCAAGAATTATATTCATACAGTGCTGTTGCTTGGCCTTGTGCTCGTGTGGATGTAATTATGGCCTGATTGCATCTTCCACTATACTGAGCCTGGGCACCAAGTGCTCCTGCATGGCCCTGAGTGTGAAGGGAGGGTAAGGGGTATTTGTTGTCTGTGACGGCACGTCTGAGACTATTTGCAGTGTAAAGGGAGCCAGCGGTAGGGAGTGCATGGGAAGGGCAGCAGGCAGTGTGTGAGCACCCTTGGAAGATGAGTCAGGCATGCAGATGAAGCAGCAGTGACCATGCTCACATGCTGCTACGTGGGTCAGGCACAGGGTGAGCGGGAAAGGCTAGCTGCTAGCATGTAAAGGTTACGAAAGTCCTTAGAAGCAGGCTGTTAACTGAAATGATCTGTTTTTATTTCCTCAGAGCTCTTGTCTATGCCAGCCGTAAAACGATTTTCTGTGTCATTTGCAAAGCATCCGACTAATGGTACGTTTGCTTTCTTGATTTGACGTTCCCTCACACTTCTAACCCCATGCTCACATTCAGTTCTCCCTTCTGCACATCTCTTCCTCCTCCTTTCAGCCTCCTTGTGGTTTTTTTTTGTTTTTCTTTTTTTTTTTCTTTTGCGTGTCTGTATTTCTGGTATCTAAACATGTTTCCCTTTCCCCTTGTCTTGTTTCGACTAACTTGTTCGCTTGTCATCTGTTACTGCTCAGTGGGGCCTGTGCTCTGTGTGGGATACCTGCCAGACTGATTCCACAGAGGAATTTGAGTCCCAGGTGAAAAAGAAAGATCAATAGCTCTGTAAAAGGCTCCTAATGCAACTTTGAATTCCACTACTGACATTAAAGCTTTCTCTTCTGCCCCCTTGGAGTGGGAAAGAATTCCTTCCTTACCATGAGGTACAGGGCAGACATTGCTTTGTCCCAAGAGCATCGGTAGCTTAGGATCTGTTTCAACAACACAGATTTACGGGACTGAAAAAGGATAGGCTGGAGCTACAAGTGTTTCCTGGAAGAGTGCAGTCTAGAATGGGAGAAAAGGAAATGTTGACAGTGTTCTCTGCAGTCAGTTCATCAGCACGGTGCTTTTAGGAATGCTGGTACCTTCATAGCATCCTATCTACAATCCTGCTTATTAAGCTAGTTCCTTGATTAGGGTAAAGATGCAGGGAGTGCTCTCACCTTCCCTACATGTTAACTCCAAGAGTGGCATCTCTCCAAAACATTTTCATCTGCTGACAGCGGAAAAAGCTGCCTTGGGCCCTGTCATCTTCCAGCCTGAAAGGGGAGGCAGTGTTCATCAGCAGTGTGCTCCTTAGGGTGGTGTAACCTGCTTCACTCCTCTCATGTCAGCAGTGGAGTAGGATATCTGATAGTGCTCACATGCACTCCCCAGCTCTGCTTCATATTGCTGCTAACATAACATCTGAATGGAGTGTCTTGGGAGGCTGCAAAGACAGCTGGCTCACTTGTAGTGGATGACTCAAGGTTTGTATTATCTCTGCCTGTGCAGAAACTGACTTCCACAAGTGGCTGATTTCACAATACTACTCCTACCCTTAGCTCATGGCTCCTGCTATTGAGGCAAATTAGGACCGATGCAGACTACTGAAAGATACCAAGTTAGATATTTATGTCTTATGTGATGAAGGCTGCTTCTGAGATCTTGAAGCTTTGTAAATATGAAGAAGTTCTGCTCTTTGTAATATGGAAGTTGAAAGATATTCAAAAAACTGTCACTAAAGACTAGAGTTTTGGGAAACTAGAGTTGGGAAAGATGAAAGTGGAAAGGGCAGCTAAATGTGGTTCAGATATTTGAGTGGGATGTATCTTCTGTGTTTCCTTAGTTTTGTTTGCCCCAGAGTGACCACCTGCTTAGTTTGTCGTGTGTCTGGAAGCTGTTGGAGCACACGAGGTGCGTTGCAGCATGGTATGTCATCCTGGCTTGCCGAGGAAACTTGCACCAAGGAGCAGTCTTTTCTAAGCCACACTGGAATGAAAGGAAACTCTGCATCTTTTATTGGAGGAGGGAAAAAAAAAAGAAAAAATGAAATTAATATTTCTGAATAATCAGTGAAACTAAGATATGCAGGAAATGTGAGGTTGTGTTTAGTCTGAGCTTGGCAACTGCTTCTAGCAGGAAGAGTATTTGAGCACCCCTCTAAGGGTGTATGAACTATTCATAACTCTGAATCTAGATTTTGTTTCTAAAGAGCTGCCTCTACTTGATGAGATTGGAAGGGTGAACCAGAGCAGTTGCCAAGCAGAAGGTCAGACCGAGTGGTTTACGGCCTAGCCCTGGGAGTCCTGTGGGCAAGACATGCAACCTGAGGCCCTAATTGGGCGGGAGGAGCTGGACCTGTGTGCTAGTATCTTGTCCACCATGCAGTGCCACCGACATCAAACACACTGCACAGGGCTGCTGCGAGAGGCCGGAAATTGCAGCTCCTGTGCCCACTGTTTTTCAGCATCCCCAGGACTATGCTCTCAGGCAAGCCTGCTGTCCCCAGCTGCCCTTTCCCCTTCTCCGGGCCTGTAATGCCAGCTCATTTGTCCTCATCCATATACTCAAGTGTTGGGCTGCATTTGGGTGCAAAACTGTGGCAAGAGATTTCTTGTTTTGGCTAGGGGAGGGCTAGGCTGGGAGTGATTTTTCTGCATAGCTGAACTTGAGCTGTCTTGAGTGTGTCCTTGGGCAGCTCATGGGTGGTAGCAGTGCTTGGCAGCTGCTGACCAACATGGGAGTTTGGGCTGCTGCCTCCAGACATGAGGTAAGCAGTGCTAAGGGTGTTCCTGATCCTCACACTGCAGGGGAACTGGGCCTCAGCATGTGGGCCAAGTCTTCTCCCACCCAGCAGCTGGCAGCTCTCTTCCTTGTGTCTTCACATTGTTTTCTATTTCCCAGCTTTACTTCCCACTCTCCTCTCACTCCTATGGCCCACTTTCCTCCAGATGCATTTGAGCACCACCACGTTGCACAGTTGCTGCGGCGTTTTTCCTCTGACTATGCCACGAGCCGGAACATCTGCCTGGATACCACCCTAGCCCACCACCTGCAGCAGTGCTCTTACCACCTGCGTCTCTTCAGAAGCTGGCTCATCTCAGGGCAGGATGACTTGGAGTGTCTTTACGGTACTGCACGCTGCAGCTGCCTTGGCCTCAGGCTCTTGTAGCTAAGCAGGGAACAGTGTCTGCTTGAGAATGCAAAGTATGCTTCGCTTCTAAGAAAGGAAAGCATTTTCCTCTTCGCATCCCTCAAATCTCCGGGCTGCTCCTGCAGCAAAGCGTATGGGCTGCTACACCAGGCAGTTTCAGGGCTTGTAGGAAGAGGCTTTTCCACATGGAGTCAGTGTTCTGTGTAGCTGTAACTGCTTGTTCTGTTCTTGGCAATTGCTTGTTGCCTTCTTCCTCTAGCCAGGGCAAGCCCTTAAGCTTCTTTTGAGTGTCCTCATCTGAAGTGATGAGCTATGTCCCGTGTGATGCTCTGCTGACGTGATACTGCTTTGCAGGCATTAGTGAGATGCTTCTTGGTGTTTCTATAGCTTTCAAGGCAGAAACCAAAGTAGACAGTAAAAGTATGGGAAGAATGAAGATTGAGGAGGCACTGCAGCTGGACACAGGTGAACTTGCTGTGGAACATTAAAGGAAGTGGTGGCTAGTGGGACTGTAGTATTTCTGCAGAAATGTTGCTTCTGCCTTGCATGGCCTCTGTTTTACCTGCTAGGACTTCTGCGGTGAGGAAAGGTAGGCGGTTGCAGTATTGGATCTGGATGTTATAAATCAAAGATAACTGTGGTTGTTATAGGATTTCTCAACCTCTGCCACAAGGGGAGGTCTGGTGCATTGAGGTGTCAGTGCTTCTAAGACAAGTAGAAAGACTTGTTTTTGTGAAGGAAAGCTGGCTAGGCCTAACTGTTAATGTTCACCTTGCACCACAAAACTTGCTAGGTGCATGTGGCTTACTGCTGAACTGTGTGCTGTGATGCATGGATCCCATTTTTCATTCAGACTCATAGGGACAGACATAAGAGATTAGGTTTTTATCTGGCAAAGAAACAGCATCAAAAATTTTCATAGCCTGGATAAGAGATTTATATATATATATATACATATATACATACTGACATCTTTTTTTTTTCTTCCATATGGCTATTCTTAAGTAGACAACTTGGAGATCATAACTGCATTTCAGATATAATTGGGATAATCCTCGGTCTCCTAGCAACTGATAGAGAAGTGGAAAAAAATCACTTCAAGGAGAGAGATGCTGGAACAAAATGACTCCTCCCAAGCCAAGGCTGAGCGTGCCCTGCTGCAGATGTCAGGCATCTTTTGTGAGCTCAGTAGAGAGGAGACACGAACCTAAGTGCTGTGGACACTGACAATCGAAGTACTGCAGCATGCTCATGACTTGTGGAGCCCATCTTAGTGCAGCCCAGTTTAAGGTGCATGCAGAAGCTTTTACTAGCTTCTTTGTGTGGAAGTCAGATCTGTGCAATCAGTTAGTGAAATTCCTTCTTGCTATTTTCCCAGTCTGACTGACCTCATGCCCACAGTTACTTAGCATGTTTGGGATTCATGTGGGGATTCTGCTCTTAGCAAACATTTCTCCAGCCCCTGCAGCTGACATCCTACTTACCCTCAATGTAATAACTATATACTACTATCTTCTCTTTCCTGTCTTCCATTCATCCTTCTATCCACACAAAGACATCATGAGTTTTCTTCCAAGACTGGGACAGGGAGTTAGAAGTGTGTGGTTAGTATCTGTTCGTAGAAAGATCAGTGCTAGAGCCTAGAAGGGATCTGCCTATGAGCCTGCACTCATCAGCATGCTCATTGTTTGAAAGAGTGTGAAGTTAGTTCATGTTGTTAGTGAACTACATGATGCTGAAGGCAAAGGTCGACTGTGAAGAAATAGATGAACCTTATGCCTGTGAGTGACTAGACAGTAAAAGAGCTAGTTATGTTCGATGTAAGCAAGTATGAAACGGCAGAGGGAAAGGGCCGAAATCTGTATATAAAATGTGAGGCTCTAAGCTTGCCATCACCTACTTGGGAAGGTGTGAGAGGGCTAGAAATTTGCAAGCTAGGCAAGRTGACTGTACTATGGACTTGAGTGGCCTGGAGAAGAGCCATTGGGGAATCTAATGCCCCAGTACATGAAATAAGACACTTCAACTGGAATGAGTAGGAAGCAAGTTTAGACTGAATTCTTTTTTTCACACATTGAGGACCTACTCAACACATGAGGGATATTGAAAGCTTACCTGATTTCACAGAGAGACGGGAGGATCTCATGGAAGAGATGCATCAAGTTTAGGACAGCTTTGAGCTGCAGGTCTCTAGAGTCTGGGGTGTATTCGGAGGAAGAATTGCTGTGTGGGGTCTCTAGGCTAATACTCTTTGAGTATCTACGTTTGATACTGTGGGTGGAGAGATGCTGGACTAGAATAAACCTTCAATCTGACTGTTCAGATGTTTTGAAAGGTTGGTTTTGAAAAAAAAATAGTTTGTGTACATATTACATATGCATGTGTAAGAACATGTGAATATATATGTTGATGTTATTGCAAAGATTGGCTTGACCAAACATATTGGAGAAGAACTTGTTTTTCCCCAAACCCTTCAGAATAAATGCTGAGACCAGGCAAATGCTTTCTTTACTTCAGAAGAACTGATAATGGTGTTCATGGCTTTTCCTCAAGGTTTGAGGTCCCTTTTGGTTTGCCTTTTGCTTTCAGAGCATCTGTCACAAAGGAATGGACACCTTCTCCATGCCAACATGGAGCTTGCAGTTGGAGAGCTGGTAGTAATTTGGTTGCTTTGGATAATGAAGTTGTTTATGCTGGTGTTCAGAACTGTTTGGCAAAATTATAATGCACAGAAAGGCTTGCATATGAATTTTGACTTCTTATTTGAATCCTCCTTGGCCTCTCTCTTTTCTTGTTGGCTGACTGTAGTTAAGTTACTGCTCTTGTTCAGTTACAAATGCTTTTGTTAAATTTGATGATATTGGTTTTCTCTGGAGGCTTTAGTGGGTGGTGGTGTTGTTCTAGATTGGCACATCTCCTGTATAAAATAATATTAATCAAGAAAATTGCTAGTGTGTTCAAGGTCTTGTTTTCTCCCTTGTTCTTCCCTTTCTCCAGTGTAAAATCTGCTTAGTTTAGGTCTGCTAACAACTTCAAATGAATTTTCTTGCGGACTTTGAGGTGAATCAGAATAGATTCTCCAATAGTTCTTAGGAATAAGTGCAAATGTCATGAATGTGAAACTTTGGAGAGAAGATCAAAACCGGAATGTAGTGAGCTGTAATTTGCCCAGAACTTCAGCACTAGCATCCATGTGCATGGGAGAGCTAGAGCAGGCTCCATAATCCTATAGGTGGATTATACCTCAGTTTGCTGTCATCTGCAGAACAGCTCTTTGAGCAGAACTGGACTCTGCTGCTTTTTCAGGCTGATTCTACACTACGAGTTCAGAGCGGAGACGCCTCCGTCCCCCCTCACATCTGCTGCCTGCATCACGTGTCACAAACTACATGCCTGCCTCACATCACACAAACTACATATTCAGGAGACTCCTGCCCTGTGGGCCGCAAGGTTCCTCTGTTAGCAGACCTTGTCTGCTTGACTCTAACAGATAGTTTCTTTTTATTTCACTGAATAAAAATTTGAGACTGTCCTCCTTTCCCAGAGAAGTTTACAGTTGAGTTTGGGATTCATTTTTAGCTACTCTGGTGTGCACAACCCCTGTGCAGGCACTTTTCACTGTAGGACAGGCCAAATTCCGGAGAGAGAATATTGTCCTGTTCATCCTTAATGCAATTAGTGTAGTCAAACTCAAATGAAATTAGGCCTGTTTCTATCTGTGCTGCTTTAAGACTCTGGTACAAAATGAATGGGCCTCTAAATTTCTTGTACAGGTATCCACATCAGAGGTATCTGCTCTGCAGACCAGGAAGAGTTTCAGGCAGTGTCAGCATGGATGAGCTGTCAGCACTTTTAGATTCTGCACTTGTGCTGTTACTGTTTCTCCAAGGTGTTGTTTTTGTTAAGCATGTCTGTGCAGCAGAGGTGAGATCCTTCACCAGGGACTCTGCTGCTACTGTCATACAAATGATAGTTATGGTTAGCAGTCATTTCTTCTGTGGTTCTACTGTGGTGGCAAGAAGCTGCCCTTGTTTGCCTCAGTAAGCAGGAGAAAGGTAGCCTGCAGGGAAGCTGTGCTGTACTGCAAATGGCAGGATTTGCTTAAGTAGTAGCATTTCTCCCTGAGAAAGGAAACTTGCTGCTTCCTCATTTTTACTTTGTACCAATTGTGTTCCATGACACCAGGCAAAGCTGTGCTAGCAGACATTTGGCACTTCTGAGATCCTGGCACTTTGTTTCACTTTAGTAGCATTTTCAATGTCGTATTTCCATTAACACTTGACCTTCAATTTCCTTTTTGTTGTAGGAGTGCCCACGTGCTCAGTGCCTTATCAGTGTTCCTAGTGCGTCTTGGAACTACTCTGCTCTGCCCTATGTGAAATTTAAATGTCTTTCCTTTCTCTTTGGAGACCCAGATAGCTGAGCCAACTCTCTTAAAACAGATTCTGTTGTGAAATTATATTAGCCTCATATTCTGCTCCACAACCATCTCCACACTGCTGTTTTTTAAGTCCTTTCTTCCTCCTTTTCCTTTAGATTGTTTCCCAGAATACCTATGTGAGAATGACTAAGAAACTCTTGTTTATTCAGCAATTTGCTCAAAGGACTTCTCAGCAAGGGATAGAAGAGAATGGAAGTTCTGCTCTAGCTTACATTCGTACATTCTGTCTGTTAGTGACGGCTGGTACGGCAGTGGATATCCTTGCAGCTCTGCACGCTGGTGGTGTTCTGGCGTGTGGTTTCCATGTTGCATGTAGATTCACTTTACACACCATCCATTTGCTTACCCTCTTTGCCCCTTGCAGAACTGCATTGAAGCAGAGGCCATCCCTTGAAACTTGAAGGTGGTTGGAACAAGCTCTGTTGGTGACTGGGTGGCCCTTGGCAGATAATCCAGGAAATCAAGTTCTTCTCCTTAGAAGGTGCTGTCAAACTTCAGGGATCAATTTTAGTCTGGGAGTGTGCTGGACCGCAGCAATAATTCAAGAACTGTTGTTTTCGTGGTATTTCAGAGTAACTTTTCTTAACTATAGGAACAAAACCAATTCCTTTTCAGAGCTTTTGTGCAGAGAGAAAAATCTGCTTAGGGAAGATGAAGAGTCACAGAATTGGAAGGCTGGTTTAAGAAGTTAAGACATCTGTAAATGTAAGAGGCAGAGCAGAAAGAGGCCTTATTCCCATAAATCCAATGACTCATCTCTCTCCTCTGTTTGATGCTGGCCTGCTGCCAGGAGCCTTGGGTGAGGAGAAGGATGCTTTTCTTGTAACACTTTGGCTTGGGTAGCAAAGAATTTCTTGTGAAGAGCTGTGATGCAGCCTTGCTCTGAGCAAGACACTATCTGTGCCTAAAGTACTGAGATACCAGTTTCTACTAGTTTTGGAGTTGTTGGCAAAGAGGTCTTATTTTGGTGGGCAAATAATTCATGCTTTTCTCCCGACTCTGCTCTGGGGATAGTCTGAGGCTTATCCTGGTGGTTCTGTGAGTGAGGCAGGTTCTGTCCCTCCAGTGGTCCGTGGTAGCTCGCTGGCAGAGCGGGAGCTGTTTCCCATGCTGGAGTTGCCAGCAGCTTGAACCCTTCCGGACATTCTGCTGCCTTTGCCCACAGCAGCTCCTGCAAACTGTAGGGCTCTGGGCTAAGTTCGTCCTAATTACCAGACAGACTAACAAGAGTCAGAGACTGCAGCAAAGAGCCGCTGCTGGATGTATCCCTCCTTCTCCTTTGCGTGTGCCTGCACGCTTATTCTCAGGTCTGTTTTTGCATGTGATTGCCTAGTGGCAATTTTCCGGACTTAGAAAACATGGTCTTAGACCTGAATGTGCCTGTTTGATTCCCAGGTTGTCCAGCTCCTTCAGCCATGAATGGTCCTGCATGGGTTTAGTCTACTCTTTGCTCTGTTCACTCTCTGATTGGGTCTCTTTCCAGGTTTTGAAGGCTGTTCCATGGTCCCCACCATTTATCCTCTGGAGACCCTGCACAACTCCCTCTCTTTGAAACAGGTCAATGAGTTCCTGACGGCTGTGTGCAGGAGTTGCAGTGAATTGCATGGCCAGTGTACTGCAGGTGCTGGTAAGCTGGGCTCCTCTCTGGGTGAAGCAGGAGATAGCACAGACTTTCTGCTCTTTTGCATTACTGAAACAGATCAACTGGACAGGACTGGTAATAAGTACTATTTCTGATACCTATCCCAAGATATTAAAGTTCAAGAGCAAGTTGTGGGATCCTGCTTGGAACTGTCCAGGGCCACTTGAGAGACAAGTAATCACTCTTTTCTGTCTGCCATGGATAAATACAGTGTTGTAGGTGCAGTTGCTACTTGGGAAGCTCCAGGGGCAGTCCTTGAATGCAGAAGGGCAGATAGGATTCTGAATTTGCACTGTTCTGAACTGTTCCCTGAGTAACCACTACTGGTTGCTGGGTTACATGGTCTCTGTTTTGAACTAGTGACCACTCACTTGTTTCTGTGTCTGAATATCACTGATCTTTGCTTCTTTTTTTTTTTTTTTTTTTTTTAAGCTCTGTTTGATTCAATGGTTGGCAGCCAGATACCAGGAGATCCCTTTATGTCTCAGCGAGTCCTGTCATCGTCCTCTTTCCCGCTGCGCCAGCCTTCAGATAGGCCCCCTTGGTGTGAGTGTGCTCCTTTCCTGTTCAGAAATGAATGTGGTGGTGAGGGAGGGAATAGAGGGTGCCCCACTGTAATAGCCAGTCTGTGGTGCTCTTGGGGCTTCTAGACTCTACCCTTGATGAAACAGAAACTGATTGGGAAAAGGTAGAAGCAAAAGGAAAATAGATGAAGGGAAAGTAGGCATCTGCCCTGCTGGAGAGTTTCCAGAGAAGGATGCAAAACCTGTTTGTTTGAGTACTGTTCATTGCTGGGGCCTCTGCTGTTGGATGGGTGTTGTCTCCATCCTCGGTTGTGTGTGCGGAGACACGTAGGGACTAAATGAACTTTGTTTCCGTATCAAGTTCTCTGTGACATACAGGCAGCTTAGTTTCCGTATGTGGAAATGTCTTCCCTTCATTTCCAACCATGTAAATGTCTCAACCAGAGCTCCATGTAAGGCAGCCTGTCCTTTGATTCTTCGTTTCTATGCTTCTTTTTATAGCTTCTGTGCCTCGTTTCCCACACTCTGCAGAACTGATGATTGTAGATTGCAAAGACCTAACTGGGATTTGCAGGGTGCAGAGTTCGCAGACAGTTGCACAGCAAATGGCTTAACACAAATCTGGTTTCCACTGAAAAAACAGCCACCTTTTTCTGACTCTGCCTTACTTGTGCCAGACCTAGTGTGTATGTAGACAGCAAGGTCAGGGAACTGATCTGGCTGAAAACAGATGTTTAATCCTCCGCCTTTGGATTAGTTTTAACCTAGATCTGTTCTGTAGTCCAGCTTACTCTACAGTGTAAGGCAAGAGCATGGCTCGACAGAGAGTTAACATCACTTCTTCCAAAGGCAGCTCTAACTCAGTGTTTAGGAACTGTGTCAGAAGCCAAGGGGAACAAGGCGGAAGCTGGCAGTGTCTCATAATAATGAGGAAATGAAAGAAAATGCTTTTCAACCCAGAGTCCTACATCAGATTTCATATTTTGCTCTATAAGGCCATCAGCACCACTCTTAGCTGTATGTCAGCAGAGCAGTGTATGACAGGATGCAAGTGTAGTGGTCAGCTGAGCTGCCAGAAACACACCTAACAACTGCTGTAAGCTCCTGCGCACAATGGAGATGACCCTTCCTGCTTGCTTGGAGAGTTGTGGGACTGTGACAGTTTGGGTCTACACAGGGTTTGGGCTGTCAAAATTTTACCTAAATGTCTAAGATTTTTTTTCTCTTTGCAGACAGCAGTGGTCCCTCCAGCACTGTCTCCAGTGCAGGCCCATCCTCCCCAACTTCTTTGGACAGCTGTGCTCGTTTCAGCTTCACTGAGAAACTTTCCATCAGCCCCCCAAAAAGTGAGGAGCGGCTGAATACCCTGTCCCCTGAGCAGGGGGAGGCACAGCCCTCAGATGGCAAGCTTACCTTGAAGCTGGGGGTGTCTGAGCAGTCCACGGATAAGCCTAGAGGGGAACCAAGTGCCCCAGAAACCCTGATCTGGAATGAGAGTCCTGCATCAGGCGGTGCCCTGGAGCAGTGCAAGATGGAGCTGGCAGGCAAGAACTCTGACCTGAAGAAGAGTGTTGTGGAGCTGAATGCAAAAGAATCACCTGGGGAAATGTTAGATCTAGGTAACGCAGGGGAGTCAGAATGTGGTGGAGGGTCTGAGGTAAGGACTGCTGGGGAGAGAGTGAAGCCAGGTGAGGAGCGTCTGGGGGGAATAGTGGGCCTGGATTGGTTGGGGCTGTTGGAGGAGACTTTGATGCTCCATGAGGAAGAGCTGCTGGGAGAGGTGTTGGAGTCAGAGCGTATGGGCAAGGAGTCACTTGGGGACAGTGCTCTGTTGGGCCAGGAGCAGCCACTGCCTCCTGAGACATGCGTGGAGGAGCTGCAGCCACTGTGCTGGGAGGATGAGCAGAACTAGCGGCTCGCTGGACAGCGCGCTGGCTGACGGCTCTTCTCGCCTGGAGTCAGCCCAGCTTCCTGCACAGCGCATCGTGCGGCTGGCTGCCCACAGCACAGAAGAGGCCATGTCCCCAGGCCAAAGGACTCTGCCGTGCTGAGAAGTCTCCTCTGCTCCCATGCCATCCAGCTCTTTGCTGTCTGGCAAGTGACAGCTCCCATGTGCCAAGTTAAGCTGACAGCACTTGCAGTCTTCATGCTGGCCTGGCACTTTGATGGAGCAGTGATGTGGGACTGCTCTTGTGTGCATGTTCCTAGGGCTGGGCGCTCACAGGGGCAGCTGCACCTGGGTATGGGGAGGGCCAAGGCTTCTGGTGTGGTGAGGCAAAAGGGGACAGTTACTCCCTGGAAGTCTTGTCCTGCAACCTTCAGGACCTTGCCCAAGGGACCTGGGTTTATAAACCCMTTATAAACTCATTATAAACACCACACTCCTCTGCTTCTTTCTCCTTTTCTCCACCTCTCCATCCCCTCTGTTGGTTGCCAAAAACAGGGCCAGAGAGTCCTTGGCAGAGTGAGTGAGAGAAGCAAAAGAAATTGTAAAAGGATGTGGGTAGGACAGTAATGTGATGATCAGGTTCAAGACTGCCAGTTGAAAGATGATCTCTCTTTGGAGTGGCCTTGCATGCTTTGCATCTGGGCTGGGGCAGGCAGCAGCCTGGGGGTCTAGTCTGAGTTGAGCAGGGAGGATTGCACGGGTTTTTCTCGACCCCAGTGGTCAGGCACGATAAAGTTCTGAACTCTTTGGTGACAGAAATTGAGAAATGCTATATGAGCAAATCAGGATTATTAGAAACCAATAAGGAGAAATCTTTATTGTATATAAGCTGAAAATTATTTAATGCATATTTATGTAACTGACTTGTGAGCACAAGCCTGAGGGCAGGATTGGCACAGGTGGCACTGTCACCTCCTGGATACAGGCCAGGGCTGTGCCTCCCATCTTTATGGATGAGTCTGTGTGTCTGTCTGTAGCTAAGATCTGTGTTGCCGTGAAGCTGTGCCCAAAGATCTCTGTGCTATGTCATGATGTGTGTTCACAGTAAATCGATGCTGTAGCTCGTGTGTCTGTCTCTGGTGCTGAATTGCCTCACAGTGTGTGCAGACTGGAGCCTGCAACTGCCAGCAGGACCAGGCACCACCCCTGCCCACTGCTGGCCGTCCCACGAGAGCCACTGGTCTGGACTAGCTGGCGCCAGTGCTACCATGGAGTCTGCCCCGTACCTCTCTTGTCCTGGAGGCTGTAAGGGAGAAGAGGGCCTGGCTGTCCACAGCCTGCTTGGTAGAAGGAAATGTGCTAGGGCAAGGTCTTAGATATCTTCTGCTTGACCCAGACCGTGTAGGAGCACCAGTGTGCCTTGTGCGCCATGTCCTCTTCCCCATGCTGGTCACCCAGAGCTGCCAGCTTCAGTCCTCGAGTAGCATGATGTTTCCTGACCCTCTAGCTGCAGCAGGCCTCCCGTGGAAGGCTCTGCCATGAGGGATCCAGGTCCTGTCCTCCACGGGGTTTGCGGCAGGGTGAAGGCTGGGCCCAGGAGAAGGGCTGCCCGTGTGCTGCAAGGGTGTGGTGTCCCTTACCACTGACCCCACAGGAGGCCCAGTGAGAGCAGGTGCCCAAACTCAGGTGGCTCTGGAGCAACCTGCAGGACAGTTCCAGGACCTCTGCCCTAGCATGGCCTCCTGCTTGGTCCCAGCTCACTCCTGAGGCCAGTGCCAGGCAGCTCCACTGCTCTAGCAGCAGGTCCCTCTGGAAGCGAGAGCTGCCTCTCCTGGCAGGCTTCAGTGGTGCCTGCACCAGCAGCACGAGTGCAACTGGGAGCTCTGGTCCTGCCTGCGCAGGCATCTCCCGCACATTGTCACTGCAGCACTAGGCGCCGCTCCCTCAGAGGTGGTGCGGGGACAGCTGCGGCGCTGGACCTCAGTGCTCACCCCAGTGCAACCAAGGGCTCCTGGAGCAGGAGGCTCAGCAGTGACCATGAAGGGGGTTTACATTGTATAAAGGCCTGGTCAAATGCCTGACTTTCTCTGCTGCTGCTGTGCTGCAAAGAGCAGGGTGCTGTCAGTGGAGAGGCCCGGGCTCAGCACTGGGATGTGGGGAGGGAAGAAGGAGGGTGCAGGAGCGGCATCCCTGTGCCCTGGCCCGTGCTGAGCACTCGCTCAAACAACAGTTTAAAACAGCTGAGTGATCTCGTTGGCAATGAACGTGGCTTTGTTATTACTATGCTGGGCTCCTCCTTTGACAGGTTTGGCTACAGTGATCTGGCGGGTAAGGGGCAGAGGAGCAGAAGTCAGGTTGCTGAATAGACATGATGCTAAAGAAAGGAATCAGGTCTCTRCTTTAAAGCATCCAGCACGGCAGGAGGCTAGGAACACAAGTTGCCGTTTCAATACAGTTAAGACGTTCACTTATTTAATTATAGGTTTAAAATAGTATTTTTTACCTATTACATACAGGAAGATTACACATTGTTGCCCACATGCAGAAACAAGCAAAAGCAGAGTTTAATGTTTTTCTACCATGTTTTTTTACCTCTGGCTCTGCTGGGTCCTGCAGCCACTCGCAGGCTGAGCTTTACAAAGGTGACATTTTTACAAGTCTTTTCCCCCATAGTTTTTTTGGGGGGAGGGAGAGAGAGAGAGAATGCGAGAGACAGAGAGAGAATGAGAGAGAGAGAGAGAGAGACTGAAGGCAGCACAGACTGCTACAAAAGACTAAAAAGAAAAACAAGTGGAGTTTTAAGGATGGGGGAACAAATGAGTATAGGATAAAGCTGCAGCGCAGGAGTCCCCTGCTCCTGCCAGAGCACACAGGCACCTTGCAAAGGTACCCCTGCTTCTTAGCCAGAATTGCTTCAAGTTTAAAATGGAGAAACATTCATGTGTGGATCTACCCAGCATTAGTGCATTAGCTTTTCTTCCTTGCCCCAGGAGGGAGCTGGGGCTCCCAGCATCGCCAAAGTGTGGCAGCCGCTCTGAGGGCGAGATGCTGCCCACACTGACATCTCCCACACCTTGAGGGCAAAACTCTAGAGTCACAATGGGGAAAGACAGGGGAGGGCTGGAGCTGCCTGCACTGCTGGCCCTGCTCTGCACTGGCCCTGCTGGATTACAGGGATATTTGTTCTTCCAGCAAACACGCTGCAATCCAGTGGTTTAAAGGAGCACAGCACTGAGCAGGGATTGCATGGACCCCCAAGCAAGCCCATGTGCTCCCACCAGTCTGTGGCAAAAGAGCTGGCTGTCCTGGAGCAGCAGCCTGCGGTGCTGGGTTTGGATGCAGCCTGGCAGGCTCCAACCCTCTCGCTGCCAGCACTGAAACTGCCACAGCTCTGCACTCTCTCTTCATTAAATCGCAGCATCTGCATATTTGTGCTGAGACCTGTGACTGACACTGAGAATGCATGGTGCCATGTTAATATGTATAAATTAAAATATTAAATCCACACAAAATGTAGCTTAACATCAAAAAATAAATATATAAATTAAATGTAAAATAAATTATTTCTCTAGAAATCCCATTTAGTGCTAGGAGCAGGCTTCTAAGGCAGCATTTCCTTTATGGCAGCTGCCAGAAAACTAGCAGTGAGACAAGCATGTCACAAGCAAGCACAGCACAGTCCCGGGATGCTAAATCTGGAGCCAGGCCTCTGCCCAACCCAAGCACAGTAGGCAGCAAAGCAGCTGGAAATGTGCCGAGCTGTGTGCCAAGCCTCAAAATATTGCTTTCTGTCTTATGCCTCCTTCCCAGGACACGTCCTGCTGCTGCTCTCTTTGTCTCACTAACTGACAAAGTAAAAGTCCTGCCTGCGACCAGACCTTGCAGTGCTTTGAGCTGTAGCACTGCTGCTGTGGGCTCCCAGCTGCTGAGCTGCTCTCCCCGAGCTGCTGGAATCCCACAGCCGGAGATAGTTTGAAGGCCAAGGAGGCTCTGAGTGGCATCTAGCGACAATGGTGCACTAGTGGTGCATGTCGCACTCCTGAATACATGGGCACAAGCCCATGGCGGGTGTGCAGACAATGGCCTGTTGCTGCAGGCACACGTTTGCACAGTGCATCCTGCCTGCAGCTCAGTTGTGCATGACAGCGGACGTGTGCATGTCCCTGCCACAAGCGTGGAGGAATTGAAAGCAAACACATTCACTGAACTATTTTCCCGCAGTGTCTGGGGAAGAAGGCGCCCCTTTCCTTGCAAGGCAACCACTGTTCCTCACAGCCTAGGCACACTTATGGGTAGCAAAATAATTGACTACAGTCACGAAGCTGGACTGCTGGCACATAGGCCAGAAGGAGACTCCTGCTGCTCTTGTGGGGCCAGCATGTACCAGATGCTTTATCCAGAAAGCAGTTATCTCTTCCACAGCATGCAGAGTTGCTGGCTGCCTCCTTGCACTCAAAAGAGCCTTTGGTTTGTGAGTGTGGGGTGTTGGCAGTACATCATCGGCCAAGAGAGGCCAGGGTTGCTTCAGCCCTTCTGCTTTGGAGAGTTTGGTACTTGTGCGTTTTGGTTGCTCTCGCATATGAGGCATTGCCTCCTGCTATCGCACTGCTAATATGCAGCGGTGCATTAGCCACTGTGTCTGTGCACATCTTGGTCAGAAGGGTAGGACTGTGCTCCTCGTAGCAGAGCCACAGGCAGACTCCTCACCACTGCCCTCACATCCTTCAGCACAACTTCTTGACCACAGTGAGGAGAGTAAGCAGGAGCCGCAGCCTTCCGCAAGCTCAGGACAGAAACCCATGACACTGCTATCTGGAGACTGGTCCCCCTCTTGCAGAATGCCTGTGTGCTTGGATGCACGAGGGCAGAGTGTCCTTCGTGGTCAGGTATTTGAGAGTCTTGTTACTGGTTAAAGAGTTTGGCCTTCCCTCACCTCCCTGATCTGTTTTCTCTCAAAACTGGTTTCCTCTCTGCTCCCTCCCCAACACTGTCTTCATGCAGCAGCAGCTTTTCAGCCCACACTGGGAAGATAAGCTTCAGGGTGCTACAAGTCAAATGGCAAGGCAGCCAGAAAGAGAGTAGGATAAGCTCTCGCAGCAGCAAGGCAGCCAAAATATTCTACAGAAACTGTACAGGCAGCAGCATAAAGGAGGGAAAGGGAAGGTGCCCCTGGCCCGCAGCTGCCCTTGCACAAACTCTTAGCTCAGTCCAGAGAATTACAGAGCTTCCTCCACTCCTTTCTCATGACATCCAGTGCTGAGCTAGATGAGTACCTGATTGCCTGACAAATGGGAACCGTGTAGAGGACTAAACCAGAGAAGAACTGGATCATGATTAGATGACATCTCTGATGTTGTATCGATGACTGGAGAGTCCATGGATGAGTGCAAATTGGGGTGGGAGACTTAGAACTCAATCTTACAGGCTGGGAAGGATTCATCTTGCATCACGACAGTGCTGCTGCTTGCGAGGACCATGATGTTCAGCTCCTGTTGTTTCTCATGGGTTTGCTGGTACCATTCTCGTGTTACCTCAGTGTCGTGTGTTGGTATCAATGTCACCTGAGGAAAGAAAGCCGCAAGAGTGATTGCTGAAGAACAACTGGAGTAATAAACAAAGCCCATAGGACCTGAGGCTAAAATTTCCTACGTTTTGGGAACACCATCTCTTTGGTGCTGCGTGCTCTATTTAATGTCTTTCAAATGTCAGGTTCTCTAACGCAGCACTGGTCAAAAATGCAACTCAGGACACCTCAGTCTCCCATGACTGAAGGAATATATAAACTTTCTTGTACCTCTCTTCAGAAACAGTGCCCCCAGGATCCCTGCCAGCCTCACTATGCAAGAAATAAGTGAAACAACTCTAAATTTTTTAAGTCAGTAATAAAGAGCCAATATAAAATAGAGCTGTAGTAAGCAAGGCTGGCAGCAGTGTCATGCATGGCCTGGGACACCAGTGTAAAAATTCAGGCTGTGCATGGAATTATTTTGCTTGAGGCTAAGCTAATCCTACAGCAGATAGTGAGTGATGTCTGACAGCTTCCTAACCTGTAGAAAGATGTGGAAAGGAGAACATGCTCATGTTTCCAGCCTCATGAGTCTTAAGCTTGTTGTCTTTCCCCTCCTTATGGGCACAAGCAGGGCTCCTAGCAGAACAGAAACAGCAAAAAGCTGCTCTCTCAGCAAGGCAGGGCAGGACATTCCCACTCCCATTGATGCCGCTCAGTGTTCTTCCTCCGGGTGTGTTTCTGGCATGCCCCTTCTTTCCAGCACATGTGGCTCAAGGAGCATTGCCCATTCTTTGGCACCTCCATGACCTACCTGCAGGTTCTCGCCCCATTGAGACTTCCCTTCCAGGAGTGCATCCAGCACTGTGCGGCTTGGCTCACCATTGGCAGCATCGTTTCCACTCACAACGTAGTAGGAGGCACGAACTCGCTTGAAGAACTCCGGATCCGTGTTTTTGCCACTGCAGTGGTTGGGGATGTAGGCCAAGTCCACATAGACAGGTGGGCCCATGGGCACGGACGAGTTGCTCTTAGGACTATTGGAAGCTTCGGGAAAAAAAAAGAAAGCAGAATCTAGTAAAAGCTTTTCTGGAAAGGAAGAATGCTCAAATTAGAAAGGAAGAACTTGGAAGTCACTCAGTTTACTTCCTGCTACAGAGGAAAAGCTCTGGTAGTTTTAGTTTGCAGAGACCAAACTAAAAAAATGTGTTCAGGCTCTGCTCCCAAAGGTGATCCAAGGATTCCTGCCTCTTGTTGGGAGGCAAAGGGAAGTCTGTTCTTTAGAGTGAGCTCTAGGCTCGGGAGTCATTCCCGAGAACAGAATTTGAATCACTATTATTAATTTTTGCAGAGTTGTTATCCCAGTCAGTATTTAGTTAGTCCCAGCATCCTGCCATCCTCGTGAACTGCTGCTGCTCTGAGAATGCAGTTACTCTTTCCCAGCATCATGACCACTGATTTTGCAAAGCTCTTGCTCACTTGCTGCAGCTTATGGTCACACGATGAGGGATCCCAAACAATGTTGCTACACAGAGTGTGCATTGTACGCACAGAGCATGTCTGCGGTTGTGACAGTTGTGACTGTTCCCTCCCAACCTCTGACTGTCTGGGACCACAGCAGTCTCTGTTCTCATTTTCCCCCACATATTGTCCCTGGGTAGCTCGTTCTATCAGTATAAAGCCATTAACTACTAGCATGGACAACTAACCCTCTGTGCTCCCCATTTGCTGTGCAACAGAACTGTCTGTCTGATCCTCAGGCTGAGGCTGATTTGGGCAGCGTAGAGCAGCACACGCCCTCCAGCCCATAACTTTGCCTCAGAGCTGCAGCTTCCCTTCATGCCTACGTGTCCAGACACTCTATCCTCCCCTTCCTGGCTGCCCAGTGTCTCTGAGGACCTGCTATTACCCTGGTGCAGGCATGCTCTGGGCTTCACCATGTACACAAAAGTCGGTAGGCTTAGCTCCCTCGGCAGTGCAGACCTCGTGTGCAGCAGTGTGACCAATTCATCGTTCCATCCACCAATTTCATTCTGCTCACCCCCACTGAGCATATCCTTCATCATCTGTTCAGCTACTCCTTTGCCTTTAGTGCCAGTGCCATCAGTTGCTGTTATCCACTTTATATTTGCAATTCCAGAGCAGCTGCCTCTAGGTGTCTGCTCACTGTCTGTCAAGGCTCACTGCCTGTCTTTGCCACATTGACTGCAGTGGTAGCTGTTGAGGCCGCAGCACATTGATCTCCTTGTTTCAGCCTTCTTGGCGCCCCATGGTCCAACCTACCTGCTACTTTTTGCCTTAATTCAGCACCAGGTTGTGCTACCACCCATGCTGAGGAGTGCCTGGTACCCTGGGCACAGTGTAGACCTGGGGCTGATGCGCTAACATGTCATCTGCTGCTAAGACCATGTAGTAGGACGACTTGGGAGATCACTGTGTGACCTCTTAGACCATGGGTTGTACAATTACTCAAAGCTGCCTGTCTCTTTTGCACCTTTTTTATTTAGGAGCAAGAGAAGAAGACCATAGTCTTTGAGGCTATCAGACTGCCTGTCCAGGTCAGTCCGGGAAGAAAGAGCTGCAGCAAAGACCATTGCCCTGGAACATGGTGCCACAAAGGACACTGCTGCTAGTCCACGTCTGCTTAACATTGCAGAGAGAAGGAGACATCTGACTGTGGTAGGCACCTGTGCAAAGTATCCAAACATAAACATTAGCTCTGTGCTGTGTAATGCAGCTACTCCCACTCACAGGCCAAGCAGCTGTGATCACCTCTTAAAGCACACACACATCTTGTCTCTCAATCCCTGGCATCTCCTCACAACCCAACTATAAGAACCTGACCACAGAAATATCCCCTGGGTGTCAGTGAATGGCAATCTGGAGATTTATGAGCTTCCAACACAAACTAGGCCACAATGGACTCTCAGCAGAAGTTTTGGGATCTGGCTCTGCAGTGGTCTTCTGCAAGTGTTTTCTTGGGGGTTTTTTGTTTGTTTTTGTTTTTCCAGTGACATACGCAACAACATCTCTCCCTTTTTACATCTGACTAGGATGTCCCATTCATGGTTCTATTTAACTCAGTGCTTTTTCTCTATGTTGAACCTAATTTGAACACGTCTAAGGAACGGTTTCTTACCAGGGCTTGTTTTGATGCCATTAACAAAGCTCTTGCTGGGATTGCTGTGACTGCTCCGGGACAGCTCATCCTCTGCGTGAAGAGGTCGTGCCAGTGTGCTACGTGATTTGGGTTTTTCTCCTCCATCTCTCTCTTTTTTGGCAGTTGCAGATTTTGGAGATTTTTCTGATGGCTGTTTCACAGGAGTGGGTGACCGTTTCCCTTTGACATCTAATTTTCGGGCAGGAGAAGATGACTTGGGTTTGCTCAAAGGCTTCCTCATACCTTTGTTCTTTTCCTTCATGTCCTTTTTAGAAATTTTATCAGTTCTGCTTGTGCCTTGTTCATTTGCCAACATTTCAGGGTCTACCATGCAGACATCTGGGTGAGGAGGATGGGGATGGGGATCTACCATTGGAACAGGCTGAGGATCATGGCTGGATCTCGTACTAGTATGATGAGCATTCCCAACTGCTTTGTCCACTGGGAGGAAGTCCGCATCTTCATCTGAGTCCATGTTAGCATCTGCAGTGATGGACGGACATTCTTCTGTCTCAGGTGGGACATCAGAGTCTGACTGGGAGGTTCCAGAATCACTCACTGAGGTTGGAGGAGTTTCCTCTGCTGTTGCACTTTGTACAGAGTTGCTAAGAGTAGTGGGTGGTCTCCCCTGCACTGAAGGATGGCCTTCCTCTTGTGAGAGGTCACTGTCTTCAGAAAGCTCATGAGGACTAGGGTTGATGAATGAAGGAGAGAGCTCACCCTTCCTGTGCCTGTATTCACATGAAGAAAATTTCTGCTCATAGTCAGAGCTACCTCCTAAATATGGCTCCATCTCATGGGAAGCATCTCCATGGTCCTCTGCTCTTCCACTTCCCTGCACATTTGGGAAAAAGGGCTGGAAACTGTGTTCAGGAGACATCAAAGAGGAAGGACGGCTCTGCCTATCTATGTCCTCTTTGCCTGTGTGTGTGGAAAAACTGCTGTCAGAATCATTTTTTTCATCTTTTGCCTCTGCTGCATGGTGTGTGCTTTGGAAAGCTTGCAGACCTGTGCTCACCTCTGTTGGACCATTTGCTGCAGCTTCATTTTCATGCAGGTGAGGAGAAAATGTCAGCTTGTCAGGCAGGGATGTCAATGTCATCAGCTGTTCTGTAAATGATGACTTCTGCTCTGGACTGGTTGCACAAGCTTGCTGTTGTTTCTCTGCAGAGGATGGTGTGGGCAGTGGGCTCTGGCTCTCATGTCTGCTTGGCAATGTGCTGTCACTCATTCCACCAGGGAACACAGAGCCATGTTCTTCAGCAAACAAAAAGTCTTTGGTTTCATCTGAATGTGTCTTCACAGTCTTATCTGGAATCTGTGGAGACACATCCCAAAGACTCCTGACATCTGATTCTGCTCCTGCACCTGTGTATGTCGAGAGCATGTGAGAATAGAAACTCTCTGCTGTGCTTGGTATCACAGGAGTGGTAGCTTCAGATGAAGGTTGCTCTGACAGGCAGGAAGAATCATCTTTCAGTTGCTGCTGGAACACAGACTCCCTTTCCATAGTTTTAGTGAATAATTTATCTTCTTCATATGGACTCAGTGGTGACAATTTAGTAAAAGAAGAGTCGAAACTGACAGTTTTCTCAGAAACCTCCAAGTATTCATCTTTCTTCTCCCTGTCTGAGAGCAAAGCACAAGGAACTTTTAAAGTAAGAGATACATCCCCTAAATGGCTTGATAAGGATTGCTCATGTCTGAACACCCTAGATGTTTCACTCTTTCCTAGCACAGAGCATTCAAACTCAGAAGAGACATCCATCAGGCTTTCCTCTGCTGTTGGACCTTTTCTGTATTCCTCGGGCTGTTCTTCAGGCGTAGATTTCAAGTATGTGGCTTTCTCATAGCACTCAGAGATCATCTGTGTACTCGGATAATTTGTTACATAGAACTGTGATTCCTTAGTAGATTTTTTATCATCCTGCCTCTTTTGCAAAGAATCTTGGCTAAAATGGTACCTTTGTGAAGCCTGTTTATCTGTGCCTGTGTCTGGCAGGTCCCTGTAGCCAGCAGTGTATGTCCCCGCAACTGCTGCTGCAGCAGTTCTCCTAATTCCGTAGTCCTCTTTCCATTCTGGATCAGAAGGTGAGGAGGCAGTAGAAGTGGGTGAAATGGACTCTTGATGCTTGCTTTGGGGAGCTGGTTCTGATGCCTGAAACTTCTCTGTTGTGGAGATGTGGGCATAGAGAACACCTGCAGTTTGGACAGAGCCAGGCAGTTTAAAGTCTTTTTCAGATTTCTCCTTAGCACCTTTTTCTAATTCTGAATCACTTGTGCTTTCTTCATCCTGCCCTGCTTTTTCATAGTGTATTTCCTTGGGCTTTGGGCTTTGGGCTTTCAAGGATAGAAATCTCTGCTCCTGGCTAGAGAAAATGATATTGTCATTTGGACAAGGAGTGTCAATATAGGCAGCTGATTTTTCCTGATGAAATGGGTCTATGATATCTGTAAGAGAGGCAAATGCTGGCCTTGCAGATGAGTCTAGTTCTTCTGGCAGAGCAGGGGACACCTTTAGTTCTTCCTGAGCTTTGGGTGTCCCAGGCTTATCTATCTCAGGCAAAGGTGAGTATCTTTCATGAATGTCTGAGTACTCAAAGGATGAACCTGATTTATCTTTAGGGGATGCTGGAGACGACAGTTCCTTTTCAGCAGAGGTATAAAGACAGGACTCTTCTTCCTTAGCAGAGACAGGATAAAACTGATCTTTTTGAGAGACCAGTTCTGTTTTTGTTGGCAACACGTCAGTTTGACCTGGGGTCTCTGCACCCCTGGGTGTGAAGGGAGAAAGCCCAGCTCCAGACATAATTATCTTCTCATAGATGTCAGCGTACTGGAAACATCTTTCATCAGGGTAGGGAGTTGGTTCTCTCTCTTCTTGCTCTGCTCCTGTGTAGCTGTCCTCACCCCTGGACCTGAAGACCTCTTTGTCAAAGGACTGAGGTTCAGAGGGGCTCCTGGAAAAGGATTCTGGAGGACCTGATCCCTGGCTGGCAGAGCCAACAGTCTCAGCACGACCAACACCTGCACTGCTTTTCTGAGCACAGTCTTCTCTCAGAGGAGAGGGTGTGCTCTGACCTGATCCTGCAATGGTTTCTTCTGGAGAAGCTGCTGCATATTTATATTTTGCTGGTCTTGCCAAGTGCAACAAAGCAGGTGTTGCTGCTCTCTGCTCTTTGCTTTCTCCAGAGTCATGAGGAGTCTTGGTGGACTTACAGTCATCCTCTTGTTTTCTATCTGACTTGTATTTAGAGTTTATTTCCTGATGCAGACCACTAACATGTGATTTCTTCTCTGTATCCTTCCCCAGGACTTCTTCCTGTGAAGGTGTCTTGTAAGGCCTCTCTGGTTCTGATTTTGTACAGGTCTCCTTTTCAAGACTGCTAGCCAATATAGACAGGGGAGAAACTGTTGGTGCTTGGTCAAGTGATTCTGCACAGGTACCAAGGACAGCTTTCTTGTCATCATCACCTAAGTAGGTGGAGTCTTGTTTAGATGGCAGTAACAATTCTTCCCTTTCTTTATCTCCAGCTAATACTCTGGCCTGATGTTCCTCCCCAGAGATATACTGARAGGACAGAGGTGGACTATCTGCTTGTGTTTTTCCTGGGAAAGTAATGTCTTCAGGAACCATCTCCACTTTGCTTGTTTCTGCTGCAGGTTTGGCACCTTTCAGTGTGTCTCCTGTGTAGTTATAGGATCCCAGTTTGACAGGTCCTCCTTCTGCTTGCAGCAGCACAGCTTTGTCTTCAGCATGCCAAAGATCATCCTCCTCCTCACTGGGGAATAGCCCTGGTCTTCCACTGTCCCTTCCTTCCTGAAGATACTCATATGTAGAGCTCCAAGCTTCACTTTCTCCTATTCCCCAGGTGTGACTGCCAGGTGATGCAGGAGACAAGATCTCCTCTTCTCCCATTTTAGGAAGGGCTTTTGTGTCATATTCTGCTACCTCATCCAAGAACGTGCTTTCCCTCTCCTTATCATATCTCTGTCGGCTTCCCTGAATGGCGATCTCTTCCACCTCCTTTGGGAACCACACTTTCTTCTCATAATTCAGGTCTTTCACATACAAATCTTCCATTTCTGGAGATTTTTCTTTAGCCTCCTTGAACCTGGAAGACTTTACATCTTCAGGAGACATGCACAAAGACATTTTATCTTGAACTGGGCTAGATTCTGTAAAGTGTAAACTCTTCACATCTCCCAATATTTTCTGAGAGAGCAATCCTGACATTTTTTCCGTAGATGGGCCCTTTTCTGTTAAAGAAAACAAATTTCTATCATCTGGAGAGACTTCTTCAATTGAAGTGTCTCTGGGCGATATATGTGAGTTGCTTTCTGAGCAAGGAAGAGGTTTTGACATTTTTTTAATGAGTTCTTCGGCAGAAATTTTCAGGGTTTTTTCATACATAGCTGGGCTCTTCTCTGTAAAAAGCCTGGATGTGGCAGCTGCTGATGGGAATTTGTCAGTAAAGTCAGACTTAGTTCTTTCTTTAGCAGATATTTCTTCTGTTAAACTAAGAGATTTAGTGTCTTCTTGAGGAATTCCTTTAACAAAAATGTCTGAAGAAATTTCCTTGCTAGAACTCTCCTCAGTAAGAGAAATTGATTTGGTATCTTCTGGAGAAATGTCTTTAGTGGAAAGATGAGATTTTTCTTCTGAAGTGTCTTCTGTGAAACAGAGCAGTCTTCCTTCTTCAGTAGCCATTTCCTTGATAGAAATATCTGGAGATTTTTCTTTACCAAGACTTTCTTCTGTAAAAGAAAGTGACTTGGTGTCATCTGGGGAAATTTGTGAAGATTTGTTGCTTTCAGATTTGCTTTGGTTTGTGAACTGCAGAGTATCCATTTTTCCTGGAGAGAGTTCTATAGTAGAGACTGGTTCAACGGACAAACGTTTGGAAAATCCTATCAAACTTTCCATTATGGTATTAGTGCCTAGCTCTTTTTCTGGGTCTGAAAACCCACCTGAGCTAGGAGGAGGCAGGATGGAGAGCTCCTCCTCCTCCCCTATCACCACTGTGTCCTGCTTGTGGTAGGAGAGCCAGGGCAGCTCCTCCTTTCCTGGGGATGCTTCCAGCATCTCCTTTCCAGCAGGAACTGGTATGTCACTGCCCAAGTCCATGTCATCTTGGGCAGGGCCAGGCACCTCCTTTTCATGATGATATTTAGTTGCAGGGACCTCATCTTCCCTGAGAGGTTCCATTTCAGTCTTGGATCCTTTTGCCACGTCAGTTTGTCCTTCCAATTTCTTGGCAGCAGCATCTCTTTGTTTTTCAAAGAGCTCTGAATCTACTGTTTCCAGTTTTTCCTCCACTGGGGATTGATGGAAAGGTGTATGTCCTGCACTGGTGGGGACAGACTGGGTAGGAGAGGCCATTTTGACTGTGCTATCATCAGGACTCATGCATCGTTCTTCAGCCTCTACAGAGATAGAATCAACCTGGGAAAATGATGTTTCTTCAGCGGATAATGTCAGACTAGAAGTCTGCATCACTTCAGCAGGGGCAGTAGCTAAAACACTGTCAGCATGTCCTTGATCAGCAAACAATGAGGCACTGTAGTGACCTTTGAGTTTCTCAGGTATTTCAATATTTGGAGTCCCATCTTCTTCTTCCTCCTCTTCTACTTCTGCCTCTTCATGAAGATCTTTTCTCTGAGCTTCTGTTTTTCTCTCTCCTTCTATAAGTGCATGGAAATCTTCAGGAGGTGGTGATTTAAAACATTTGTCTTCCTCCAAGGAAGATGTGGGAGAGATTGTGCCTGCAGAGGGAACGTAGTCCAGACCTTGGGTTGCTTCAGTCCGTGATGAGGGCATGCTATTTACTGTGTCTAGAAGCAAAGAGCTTTTGCCAGTCTCTTCTGTTTGTGGGGCTGTTATAGATGCAACAGATTGGTCTTCTGCAACTGAAGTTGCAAAAGAGGAAAGCTTATCACACTCTGTAATGGAGGTAGCAGAGGATATATGTTCTTCCTCAGCAAGAGGTGCTGCCACAATGTTTGTAGGATACACAAGGATTTCAGACTCCTGACCAGTATAGCCCTTGGCTGCAAGGTCAGAAACCGGCACAGCTTGTATTCCATGTATTGCTTCAAAAGAACTTGGGTGGTCAGGAACAGAAATGTCATAGGTGTTGACATCATACTTCAAGTGTGGGATCCTCTCTTCCTGTTCATCATGGATTTCTTCATCAGAAATGGTCTGCTCTGTTTCTGAGTAGCCTGGGATTGTTTCATCTTGGATATATGAAACATGTTCTGCAGCTGCTCCTGGTGGGACTGGCAGACTGCTAAGATAGGACTCTTCTTTATTTATCTCCTTTGCTAGTGATTTGTTTTTCTCACCCACTTCATTAAATTCTTTTTCTGTTTCTTTAGTGGTAAATATTTTGTCCTTTGTCTCATCCTGACTCAGCTCATATAAATCTTTGGTTTTTTCTATCTTCTCCTCTGCCTTCATGTACTGTTCTTCCTTTTGTTCCAGCTCTGCCTTTTCTATTACATCCTCTCGCTTTTCCTTCTCATCTTCCTCCTGTGCCTCTGCCCCCTCAATATACTTCTCACAAGTCTTTGTTTCTGCTTCCCTCTGTTTCGTGTCCAAACAGATTTTTGCCTCTTCCTCCTTTTCCTCCTCCCTGAATGCTGTTGACTGAATTGTTGCCATGAGGTCAGTGTGTGATGGTACCTGTTGTCTGTCTGGCAACAGCTGAACTTCCCTGTCCTGATCATCTTTTCCCTTGCTGTATCTCATCTCAAGAGTTTTGTCCATTGCTTTTCCTTCATCCTCTATTTTTTCAGCTTGACCTACTCTCAGATCTAGCAGGTGAACTGCCTTTTTCTCTCCTGATTCTTTTTCTATATCAGTAGTAGTTAGTCCCTCATTAGAAATGCTTGTTTTCAAAATCATATCAGCTTCAGAGTGACTCTGGGCAATCATGTCAGGGGATATTTTTATATCTGATTCAGATGCTCTCACAACCATATCACTAACAGTATCAGACTTTTCTTGAGTCACCTGCAGGTGCCCTTTCTCTTCACACTTCAATTCCTCAAAGTCTTTGGTAAGATCTTCTGGTGAAGACAGGACTAGCCTCTGTTCAGTCATGAAGGTCACTCCTGGTTCCATCTGTGAAAGTGTCTTCTGCATTGGCAATGTCTTCAGCTCAGCAGCTACTTCATTCTCAGGTTTGACCTTGATCTTCTCAGTTTTGATTCGGCCTGGAACTTTTGCCTTGTATAATGTTTTTCGTACTTCTGGAGTAAATGGTTTTAAGTCTGGTTTAGATATTTTTTTTGGCTCTGGTTTAGTTTCTTTCTTTTTCTCTTCTTTCTTTGAATCTTTTTTTTCCTCTTTCTTCCCATCATCTTTTTTTAAGTCCTTTTTCTCTTTCTTAATCTCTTTCTTTTCTTTGTCTTTCTTCTCCTCCAGTTTAGATACTTTCTCCTTGAGATGCTTTTTGCCAACCTTCTCTTTTGTTAGTTTTCTTTTCTCAGCTTTGAGAGAATCACTTGATTCTGTCTTTATCTTTTCAGGTTTTACAGGTTTCTCAAGAATTTTCTCAGCTTGTTCTTTAACCTTTTTCTCAGATTTAGCATCCTTTATGACCTCTGGTTTTACCTCCTTAATTCCCTCCTCAGTTGCCTCTTCTTTCTTAGCTTGCTTTGTCACAGATGGCTTAGGGGAAGACTTCAGACTCTCTTTACTGTCAGTTCTTTGTTTAATTTTGGTCTGCTTCAGCACTGGTGGAGGCATTCCGGAGGAGATATCTTTTTGAGTGGCCACTGGATTCCTCAGAAAATCCAGGTGTTTGAGTTTCTCAAGACCCTCTAGTATCTTATTCTGAGGAGCATTTCCAGGAAACAAAACCCTCACAATTTTCTCCTTTGGGCTAGCTGGCAGCCACACCACAAGAGCTGTGATGGATGTGAGATAGGGAACAGATATTTCACCTTCTTTCCCACTTGCCAGAATTATGCCAGTCTTTGCTTTACTATTACCAGCCCATTTCTGCATTAGAAACTGCATTTCCTTACTGTCCTTGACAGGATTCAGTACATACATGTCCAGCTTTCCCACTCCCATTTTGTGGAAAAGTGTGATTGGTTCAATGGTGTTGCTTACCACCCTGTAAAGAGGCTCTGATTTAATGCCAAGTCTGTTGAGATACTGCAGGGTCAGACAAGCCTCTTCGATGCTCCGCTTTGCTTTCATGGATGATTCAGGCATTTTCAGTTTTTCAGGAACGTTAAAGAAAACCACACCCAGCTCAGGAGAAATGAGGTTCTTCATCCAGTCACTGTAATTGGTGGAGCCCTGGGATTGTTCCTCCTCTTGCTCTGCAACTTTCCTTTGCAGCAGCCCATTGATACCAGGTAAGTTGTCTGCACCAATGTGTGACAGGAGAATAGAATCAATCCTGTCCAGGTGCCTCACCAGCTTCCAGAAACAAGATTTTCTGTCAGAACCACCATCCACTAGGATGTTAAACCCATTGACAGCAAAGAGAGCAGAGTCACCTCTTCCACCAGGAAATATGTAGCAGCAGGGTTTAGAAAGCTTCAAAAAGCCCCCTGAGGTGGGCGGCTCTAGGAGATCAAATGGTGATGGCACATCAACTGTCTCAGAGACATATTCTGCAAATTCAGACACTCCATCCATTTCTGGAAGAACTGGATCAGGATTCAGTTTCAGATTAATAATTTCATGAAATTGAGGCTGCCTGAGGTTGTTCCAGTCTCCTTCTCCCAAACACGACACAGTAAGAGAGGCCTTGGTATCTGAATCAGTGTTGCTAAGAATCTGGGTCACCTATTGAGACAAGCACAGAAAAGGATCAAATAGTGCTCCAAGAGCAATGCAGCTCTTTTTACAAAACGTCCAGTTAATGCAGAAATACTGAAGGCTCCACAAGCATCTATTGATAAGAAGCACTGAAGACAGATGAAATATTTATAAAGCAGATGTGAGGGACCATGTTCCCCTGGCTTTTGAAATGCCTAATGTAATGGGCTCTTATGCTTCTTGATTGTCCAGCATGTGGAATGGTAAGGCTTCAAGAAAGAAAGCAAATGCAGAAGCCATCTTGTCCTCTTTCCTTTCTTCTCCCAATTTAACCTGGGATATCAGTCCTAGGGTACCTAGTTTGGGTACAGAAGGATCTGTTTCTTCTTGATCAATGAACTTTAAGTCTGAGACACCATTTTGAATGCTAAGCATGATTGTTTATCTGCCTGATGACCCTCACTTATTGCCCAGCAAACCCCCATATGGCATTTCTCAGTGCAGTTTTAATGCCATAGAATTTTCTTTTCTATTCAGATTTATTTTCTTTCCCAGGTCCTATATCAAAAAGTCAGAATCCCATCTCTGATATATATATATAGAGGACATGCTACATACTTTAAAAATAGAGCTAAGGTTAGCATGATTTCCAAGGATTCTCATAGCTATTCAAACATTTCCTGAGTGAAGGAGCATTTCCTGAGCAAAGGCACCTCCAACTTCTTAAGGTATCGGAAATGAGGTAGTATCTTTCTTTGCACTGTGATCTCTTAAGCGGCCCTTAATATCTTGAAGTAAGGGGACCAGAAACAAAAGGGAACAATCAGCCTATATTAGCAAATACAGAGAAAAATGAATAAAGGAGATCGCTATTTATTCAGCAAATCTGGAAGTCTTGTATTGCTGAAAATATTGCTGCAACTACAACAATAATATTAATAACGGTCATACTAACTGCCCAGCCATCCCTGCAGCAGCTAGTAATTCAAATCCAATGCAGCTATTCTAAACATCTGTGCATAATGATCAATAGATGTGGGGCTTGTCAAAAACTATTATTGCCTATTTGCATTGGCAATGGGCCTCAATAGTAAGAGAGTTTAGAACCTCTGCGGAAAAAGATACTACAGGCCATGACAGGAGTTACTAATGGTGTTAGATTGTTTTGCATGTGATTGTTTTGCTGGCTTTCAAATCTACCCCCCAAGGATCCGCCCACCTGCAGGAGCGGCATGAGGTGCACTGCAGGCTCTTTCATACATCCAGTGAGCAGGAGGGGATATCCTGCGCTGCTACGCACACCCACCTCTGGGTCTGAAAGTATCTCAGCAAATTTCTGGTAAGTGAAGGTCCCCGTCTGAAGGATCAAGTCTCCTTCCTGGTCTGAGCACTGACCACAGAAGATCAGTAGTTTGTGGACTGATGAATCACACACCAGTGAGCGGACCTGTCATGATGGCATAAAATGTTGTCACCAGTCTGGTTTGAAGTAAAAAAGCTGTCTGTATTCCCCACCAGTGCTCAGAAACCTAACTGCATGGACATTAAGAACTATTCCAGGTAATGTTTATCCACCGTTCACAAATATCCACAACATAAGTTTTCTACATATAGTCAAGTACATTACTGAAAGGGATTGCTACTGCCTGCCTGTGACATCCCTCTAATTCACAGAAAAATTAGGATGATGCTAAGAGAAAATATCCAGCATTACAAACAACATACAATATCAGAGGTTTGTACAATAAGACACTCACCTAGCTTGAATGCTTAAGATTCAGAAGCTTAAGGTTCTCCATCTTGCTGGCAGGATGCTCTACAGGCTCCTGAGAAATCTTCAAAATTAAGCAGGTCTAAGATACCAGCCTCTCCTGGGACTAGGTGATGCCCAAAGTTTGGCACACAAGGAACCACAAACTCTTATGTGTATTCCTTTATCTAGTAGTGAATTCTACCACAGAGCACAAGTAACAGTATATATCTTCCTGGTAAGACTAGAACATATGCCAGCTTCACCACACACTGTAGCAGAACAGGGTTGTGGTCAAACTTCAAAAACTGGGAAGCGCCAAGACTGTCAGACATAGGCAGAAATGCTGATGTGGAGAAAACCCATTGGCATCTAGCCCTTACCTCAGATACAATGCTGTCCACATTGGGATTGACCAGGATCACTGTCTCTAGGGTATCACTTTGGTGATGGAGGGTTCTTTGGCCTGGGGAGAGATTAGACAAGGAGGAGGAAATTGCTAAGAAAGTATATATCAATATTCAACTTCAGAAATTCAGAAAATCCAAATTCAGAAATATTCGAATTCAGAAATACTTCTGTGCTACTTTGGTTTCAGGTCTTCAGCTTACACCTGGCACCAACATACTGATCCTTTGGACAGAAGTATCTTGCTTGCAACAACCAGGAGAAATATCCTTGGTTGGTGTCCAAGCCTCAGCAACCATAGGGCTTCGCAAGCCAGCCGGTGGGTGCTGACTCACCCCTCACTAGGGTGGTACAGCACTGACAATGAATCTTTTGTCATTCTTAGTATGTTTTTTCTCCAAATAAACTGTTTATTTAATCCAGATCCACACTCTTATATGTTACCTGATGCTATAGCAACCATCAAGATGCTAAGAATGCTCATTTTCCTAACATCCTCCTACCAACAGGAATCTGTTATCTGAAAATAACAGATAAAATAATAACAATACTACTACAAAATAATCTGAAAATATCTCAAAATAATAATATCCCAAAATATTGAAATTTCACAGGTTGGAAAAGTGACCATGGCACAAAAGCCTCAGTAAAGTTTCCTAAACTTTGGTGAAGGTGAGCCTTACTTACATGAACATCCTGATGCTCTATTGAGAGAATTACACCCTTGAAGAGTACGCATACACCTGACAGTGCTCAGGGTACATATATTGGCACAATCAGCATTAGCCAGTGAAGACTGAAAAGCTGTCATTTCCCTCACTCTAGAGTGACCTCCAAACATTGAGATGGTGACTAACTCTTTCATTCAGAAGCTGTGAAAAACCCAACTGTAGCTTTAGCGTTACCAATATGCCAAAAAAAAAAAAAAAAAGGTTCCAAAGGTTCCAGTCCCAAGTAGGGYGCATTCAAAGAAGAAAAACACTGCATTCATGCGCAGACACTGGCATTGTGGTGTGTACGTAGAATCATAGAATGGCTAGGGTTGGAAGGGACCTGTAGAGGTCATCTAGTCCAACCCCCCTGCACACGCAGGGTCCCCTAGAGCATGTGGCACAGGGTGATRTCCAGGCGGGTTTTGAAGATCTCCAGAGAAGGAGACTCCACCACCTCTCTGGGCAGCCTGTTCCAGTGCTCTGTCACCATCACTGTTAAGAAATTTTTCCTCAAGTTCCTGTGGAAATTTTGGTGCCTCAATTTGTGGCCGTTTCCTCTAGTTCTATCACTGGCCACCACTGAGAAGAGGCCAGCCCCCTCCTCCTCACTCCCTTTCTTGAGCTATTTATATACATTAATCAGGTCCCCTCTCAGTCTTCTCTTCTCCAGGCTGAACAGGCCCAGCTCTCTCAGCCTTTGCTCATAGGGCAGATGTTCCAGGCCCCTGATCATCTTCGTAGCCCTGCGCTGGACTCTCTCTGGCAGCTCCACGTCCCTCCTGCACTGGGGAGCCCAAAACTGCACACAGGACTCGAGGTGCGGCCTCACCAGGGCTAAGTAGAGGGGCAGAATCACCTCCCTCAACCTGCTGGAGACGCTCTGCTTAATGCACCCCAGGACCCCATTGGCCTTCTTGGCCACGAGGGCACACTGCTGCCTCATGGTCAACTTGTCGTCCACCATGACGCCCAGGTCCCTCTCTGCAGGGCTGCTCTCCAGGAGGTCGGTCCCCAGCCTGTAGGCATGTCTAGGGTTATTCCTCCCCAGGTGCAGGACCCCACACTTGCCCTTGTTGAACTTCATGAGGTTACTCGCCACCCAGCTGTCCAGTCTGCCCAGGTCCCTCTGGATGTCAGAGCAGCCCTCAGGGCTGTCAGCTATTCCTCCCAGTTTGGTATCATCAGCAAACTTGCTGCAAGTCAAGCTGCAAGTCCTCTGGAAGTGGGTTTATGAAGATCAGGAGAAAGGTCATGCACAGGATGCCAAGCAAGGTCCCACCTCCCCACATGCAAATACACTTTGCATTTTTTCTCTGAGTGCAGTCCAGAACCCCCTCGCAGATGCAGTGTGTGGCAAGTAAAAGCCGCTCATGGTTGAAGGAGATTGGAGTAACCATATGCTAGTCAGGAGGACTCAGAAACTGAAAAATAAAGACAAGATCATAGAATCATAGAATGGCTAGGGTTGGAAGGGACCTGTAGAGGTCATCTAGTCCAATCCCCCTGCACACACAGGGTCTCCTAGAGCATGTGGCACAGGGTGGTGTCCAAGTGGGTTTTAAAGATTTCCAGAGAAGGAGACTCCACCACCTCTCTGGTCAACATGTTCCAGTGCTCTGTCACCCTCACKGTCAAGAAATTCTTTCTTAAATTCCTGTGGAACTTTTGATGCCTCAGTTTGCTTTGGTAGATTGCTTTGGCAGACTGTACACAAGTAGGAATGCACAATGCAATCCTGACTTGTTGCATCCCAGGAAAGCTCTTTTAGTTGCCTGTACCTGGGCTCCCTGCTGCACTCATGGGAGCAGTCCTGATCAGCCAAAGTGGTGCAGAGTCATGTCAGTCTCTGGGAGATGATTCAACGACTGAGAGCAGCAGAGGGATCTGCAGCCACTGCAGCAGCAGCCTTATAAATTGGGATCAAAGCAATGAGAGATAGCTTGCACAATCTGCTCTGTGTGCACAGAGCATCCAGGTAGAATAACTTCATTGAATTTAAAAGGAAACCTTTCCCTCAAAGACTGGGCAGAGAAGATTTTGTGAAGTCTGTGGGGATATGTGGTGGGTTCTAGAAAGGAAAAGTCCTAAGCAGACAAATTCTATTTTAAAAAGAACTGTCATATCTTTTTTGGTAGAGGGTGTCAGCTGCTGTGAGCAGTACATCTGTGTGACCAGGTCTGGCCCTGTGCACGCAGCAGCCTGTACCCTGCCTCTACCACACATGAGTATGGGCAGCACACAGCTGTACCACACATGCAGGTAAAGCCTGGGAGTGCTAGCACCAGCCACTGCCATAGCCAGAGGAAACAAACTGCAATCTGCTCCTGAGACCATAACCACAGAGCAGGCAGACATCTTCACAAACTGAGTTATACTCCATTTCCAAACCGATCCCCCAAACACACCAAAAAAGAGCTCAGTCAATGCCCTGGACTCTGAAGAAGGACAACCCATCGTCCTTACTGCTTTCCACAGCATGTAAGTTAGATTGCAAAGTTGACAAAATGTAATATTAGCTGCAATAGCAAAACAGCCCTTTTACTGTTCCTAAAAACATTTCTTCTACTTTCAAAGCAAAGTATTTTTTCTCAGACTGCAACAGTATAAACTTGTTCAAATTAATATTTCATTCAAAATAGCTGGAATTCAGCTAAAATTACTGACAAAGGCAATTCTCTTTTTTTTTCCTTAAATTTGTAGCGATCCATTAGTTACTTTTCTTCCTTTCCCCAAAAAACTTTGAAAATATTCTGGCTATAGCATTTATTTAAGCACACAAATACTCAGGCTCCAAGTTCTTGTTCTTCAGGCAAAAATGGCTGTTCTGCATTCAGCATACATTTTAACAGAAAAAATGCAACAGTTTCACCACATTTTCCCCGTCTGCATCTCTCTGTTCTCTCTTGCCATAGCCTCTTTGCTCTCTTAGCACTTGGAATTTTATTTTTCTACTCTTGACTGTCCCAAACATTTTCTGTTTTATTATCATCTGAAACCTGCTGTTTGTATCTCGGCTCTGGTCTTTCCTTGAAGAACTGCTAAGGGAAGCAGAATACCATTGCCATGTTTCTGCCCAGCCAGAATGCCTTGGCTCCCAGCTCTCAGTGCTCACAGACTCCATGGCCCAGAGCCAGGTGCTCCATATCCCCATGGGGAGCTCACACCAATCAGAGGCATCAACAGACATCACCCAACTGAGCAGACAAAAACATCAGAAAAATGGCGACGGCTGGGTGCTCACACTGGGCAAGTTCATCCATGCCCCCATGGATGACGCAGCAGGAGGGCCTACTCACTGGCCCATGGGATGGAGCTGCTGCAGAGGTGGTGCAGGGCTGCTTCTGCTCCCTAGCTAGAGCTCAGCTGGTTGGAGGCACAGTTAAAGTACTCATAACTCAGTGTTTTGGCTAGGTCCACACAAATCTGTGTCCGAACACCATATAGCAACTATCTCTGTGCCCCACAGCAGCTCTGAGGAATAATTAATTAATTATGTGAGCCACAGCTATCTCAACAGGGACACCAAGAACACCTGTGGTGACAGCACTTGCATGCTCCAGTGCAGCCACCTGTTCCAGCCCAGATGAGAACACCAACAAGGTCTCTAACCTGAGATAACATTTATCCAAGCAAGTGACATTTCCCACTCACTGATGATCATCTTTTAAATGGCTTGTTGGGTCAGATGAGATGAAACTGTTGGGATAGACAAGTGGAAAATTACCCAGGAGAAGACTGCAGGTGTCTGGCACTAACTACTAGAAATAAGAGATGCTTCCGGAGGTAGGCTGCCCTGCTGCTCTACTGTCAGGATTAGTGCCCAAAGATCGTAGAGCTTTGGGCAGCTCTAGCTCTTCATTTCTTGTCCAGAGATCAGCAGAAGACAGGGGTAAGCAAACTCATTACAGCGATGTGACCACAGTCAGAAGGGACTGTCTCAGAGTCACTCCCACAACTTCTGTTCACAGTGTGTTATGACTACAGCAACTGCTCATACAAAAGCAGTATTAGAGAATTGCTATATTTTTATAATTCAATGTGGTTAAGTAGGTGGGACTAATGATGCATGGGCATCAGGCCATGACTCGTGGTCTACAGCAAGTGCTCTGCTTTCATTGCCTGAGCATGTCTACAATAAGCTTTATTTCGTATACTTTCAAATTCTCAGATATGAAGCAGAAATAGATAAACAGATAGTAGAAAACATATAAATAGCAGAATATCTACAAAGAGAAAATGATAGATATCGATTTATCTAAAGATAAATGTAAAGGTTTATATCCTTAAGAGAAATACCTTAAAAAACCTTAAGAGAAATATTTGCTCCCTCTATCCATTTGCCTTTGTCTTATTTTCTCTCTTTCTTTTAAAGCTTTCATGCCATCTACATCTCCTTTCTCCTATACTAATAGAAGGCAACTTCTATTCCTATACTATGCCTGCCATAGCAACCATCTTATTTCACTCTAATTGCACATACTACCTTACTTTTATGCTAAAGAGCAGTTTGAAAGCTCAGCCATTTTAGAATCACTAACTGAAGATAGAGACAGATGTTCATTTTGAAAACAGCTGTATCTATTTCAGAAGTTATTTTCCTAAATGTTCATGAAACATTCCTCAACTGGCAGTTACATTAAAGGACAGGATGAACTCTTCTAGTCTGCCAAGCACAGAATCAGTCAGGAGCAATCCCATCCCCTGCAGTGTCTTTGCTTATTCAAACTCACCCTAAACCCTTTGCCATGACATAGTCCAAAAGCATTTACAAGAATCAAGAACACCAGCCCACAAAACTGCTGAGATTGGAAGGGGACTATACAGATCACCTAGTACAACCTCCCTGCACAAAGAGATTACTTAGAACATGTTGCACAGGATCACATCCAGGCAGGTTTTGCATATGTAATGTGGAACATGGGTCAGACCACATGGGAACAATATACGTCAGAGAATGCAAGGATGCAACGAGGAAGGCCAAGGCCCATTTGGAATTAGAGTGAGCGAGAGATGTCAAGGACAATGGGAAGGGCTTCTACAAGTACATCAGCAGGAAGAGGAAGACTAGGGGAAATATGAGCCTGCTGGTGAATGGGGAGGGTGCCTGGGTGATGGAGGATGCAGAGAAAGCAGAGTTACTACATGTCTTCTCTGCTTTTGTCTTTACTTCTGCCGCTGCTCCCCACAAATTACAGAGCCTGGACACAAGAGAGAAAACCAAGAGAGAGGAAGACTCTCCACTGGTTGAGGAGGATTGAGTTAAGGATTATTTAAGCAAACTGGACAACCATAAATGTGTGGGCCCAGATGGGATGTACCCAAGAGTGCTGAGGGAACTAGCAGGAGTTATTGCTCAGCTGCTCTCCATCATCTTCAAGAGGTCATGGAGAGAAGAGGAGGTGCTGGAGGACTGGAAGAGAGTTAACATCATTCCAGTCTTCAAAAAGGGCGAGAAAGGACCTGGGAAGCTACAGGCCCATCAGCCTCACCTCCGTTCCTCGAAAGGTGATAGAGCAGCACATCCTAGAGACCATCTCTAGGCATGTCAAGGAAAAGGAGGTGATCAGGAACAGTGAGCATGAGTTCACCAAGGGAAAGCCGTGTTTGATTAATCTGATAGCCTTCTACAATGGGATGACTGACTGGAAGGACAATGAGAAAGCCATGGATGTTGCCTACCTTGACTTCAGCAAGGCTTTTGACACAGTCTCCCATAACATCCTCAYAGGTAAACTCAGGAAGTGTGGGTTAGATGAGTGGACAGTGAGGTGGATAGAGAACTGCCTGGACGGTCAGAGGGTGGTGATAAACGAGGCTGAGTCTAGTTGGAAGCCTGTGGCCAGTGGTATCCCCAAGGAGTCAGTGCAGGGCCCAGTGCTSTCCAATTTGTTCATCAATGACTTGGATGAGGACACAGAGGGCACCCTGAGCAAGTCTGTAGATGATACCAAACTGGGTGCAGTGGCCAACACTCCAGAGGGCTGTGTTGCCCTCCAGAGGGACCTGGACAGGTTGGAGAATTGGGCAGAGAGGAATCTCATCAAGTTCAACAAGGATAAGTGCAGGGTTCTGCGTCTGAGGATGAACAATCTCAGGCACCAGTACAGACTAGGAGCTGACGTGCTGGAAAGCAGCACCACAGAGAGGGATTTGGGAGTCCTGATTGACAAGAAGTTAACCATGAGTCAGCAATGTGCCCTCATGGTCAAGAAGGCCAATGGGATCCTGGCTACATCATGAAGAGCGTAGTCTGCAGGTTGAGGAAGGGGATCCTGCCCCTCTACTMAGCTCTGATGAGGCCACACGTGGAGTACTGGGTGCAGTTCTGGGCACTCCAGTACGAGAGGGACGTGGAGCTTCTAGAGAGGGTCCAGCATAGAGCAATGAATATGATAAAGGGACTGGAGCATCTGTCATATGAGGAAAGACTACATGAGCTGGGCCTGTTTAGCCTGGACAAGATTGTAGTAAGTGCATCTTATAAATATGTGCAAATACCTGAGGAGAACATATAAAGACGATGGGGCCAAACTCTTCTCGGTCGTGGCCACTGACAGGACAAGGGGTAACAGGTACAAATTGAAGCACAGGCAGTTCCGTCTCCATGTGAGGAAGAACTTCTTTCCTGCGAGAGTGACGGAGCCCTGGAACAGGCTGCCCAGACAGACTGTGGAGTCTCCTTCTCTGGAGATCTTCAAAACCTGTCCGGATGCTACCCTGTGCCACATGCTCTGGGTATCCCTGCTGGGGCAGGGTGGGTTGGCTTGATGATGCCTAGAGATCCCTTCCAGTCTCAATCATTGTGTGATTCTGTGATTCCTACAAGAAAAATACAGCAGAGCTTCAGGAGTACTGTGCATTTCTCCCATCTGTGAAGTATTTTGCTGATACTGATCCTGATGAACTTGGAAGGAAGGATGGCTCATAATCAGTCCTGTTCTCTCTCTCTCTCCTTTTTTTTTTTTTTCTGAAAAATGATGCAATATGAAATACTACTGCTGATCTCATGTTTAAGTCACTGTCATAGGTAGAGCAAACTTGGTTGTATCTGGGAGGAGATGATGGTCATAAATAAGCAACCATTCTGAGATGTTCCCCTGCTTGCTGATTTAGATACCACACTTCTAGGAAGAGTCTCTGCAGAGCTTTTTACAGCCAAAATTGATTTCTGATTTTTAACATTTGTCTACGCTTCTCAAAACCTGCTTTTCACTCTCTACTGTTGATAATCTCATTCTTATAGATTTCCTTCTCTTCCATCTATTTATTTTGGAAATGACCTGCTGAATGTCATTTCCGTTTAAGACATGACTATTAAACCACCTGTGGCAAGGATGAGAAAGCACAGAATGTCTGTATTCTGCCAGTCCTTACAAAAAAAGCAGCTGTTCTAACATCTTTCTTTGCTGATATATTTTGATTATGCACTCTTGGATGTAATTGCCACTTGATAACTTCTTGACATGGTCTGGATTCCTGGGATTTGATTTACAGCATGGAGTACAGTGACAGTGAATGGGATGAAGGGAGTTATTTAAGAGTGCACAGCTTCACGGCCACCTGTCCTTTCTGCTGATAAAGGCAGGCCTTGTCTAGCCAACACAGAAAGAAGAGGCACTTGGGAAGAGATAAATTGCTCTTCCCATCAGAGCAGGAATATCGTCTTCCTTCAATATCAGTAACAAGTCACAGACAGGACCTCTCATCAGCCAGTTCATCTGCCTTACACTGAGCCCACTAAAGCCTCATGTCCCAGAACAAGCCCCCATCCAGCCCAGCCAAGCCTCTCTCAGTCCGCAGAAGCATCATGCAATCTGCAAGTCAGGGATGGGCCTTGGGAGAATGAAAAGGACTATAAGAGGTCTCCAAAATCAATAAGAGTTTTGTCTCAGGTGTTCTCCCTTATTCAGCTTCCTGTGAGCCATGCTGAATCCATGCCTTCCACATCCCACTCCACTGATATTCATCACTTTTGCTTTTCACCATGGACCAAGAACAGGAAAGAAACCCTGTAACAATTCAAACACCCAGACAAAGTAAATCTAACAATTGGGAATTGGGCAAAAATCTACATTGTGCAAACTGGTTCTTCAAAAAGACTCTGCATAGATTAACAACACTGAGAAACATCCTGCCCAGTGTTTTCTCACTAAGGAAAGGAATCATATTTGCTTGAAGCAATTTCTTTCTTACAAGGCCTTGGTAGAATCTGCATTTCTGCACAAGTACTGCAACTCAACCTTCTTATGCTATTTTAGGAAGCCTTCTGAGACTTAAATCTAGCCAACCAAAAAGAAAATCATTGGCTTCTTGCTCACTTTTTTTCTAAGATATTAGTACCACGGGCACCTTATGACAAACTGACATTCCTTAGGCAGCATTCAAAATGCAGATACTAATAGCCTTTTTCTTCTAGCTTCCTCCTCTGTTATTTAAAGACTCTGCGCTGAAAGTTAACAGAGAACAGTAGAGGTGAGCTGGCTGGGATCCTGAAATAAAAGATCAGCTACAGCAAGTGAAAAATTTGAGCAAAAATCTCTTAAGTATCAAATTTAGGGGAGGAAACAAACAACCCAGACTTCCCAGTTATAGTGCTATGTATTTTTATCATAACTTATTAGTACTTAGAGTATGTTGTAAAGAACACCACTAGGCTTACACAGACTTGATCTATTCACCAGAAAGAACCAAAATGATTTCTTTCAAGACACTACTAAAACACGTGAAGTTAGCAAATGCCAGCCTACTATGCAGTGGCTAACTAAGACTGCAGCTTGGCTGCTTGCTTCCTGCAGCTGACATTTTTGTTTTCTTACCATTGCAGTATCCCTGAGACAGGCAGGCACTCTCCCTTCCAAAGTTACGAGACTTTCAGGTCAAGTACTCTGTGAACATATTCATTAACAACCATTTATTAAAGCATTTTTGCTTGAGACAGTTAGCTGACATCCCCAGAGAGTTAGAAATGGCTCAGCCTGTTCCATAGGAGGATCCGGGATCTGACCGAGGCTTGATCAGTCTAAGCTCTGTGGTTTATTTTCACCTTTGGTTCACACTAAAGAAAAACAAATCTTCACATGTGGTGGTGGTGACTGCAGGTCAGTCCTCCTCCTCTTGCAACTTCCTCTCTAGAATCTCAAGATAAAACAAATTTACAAAAGTTTTATCGCACTGCAGAAAGCCAGAGTGGCAGAGAACACAATGAACCTGGTCCAGCTGTGAATCCCTACCACTGAGAAAAGTAAATTGCAGGAGATTGTGGTGCTTCACAAGAAGGCTTATGAAAAGCAGTAATAGTGCAATACACAGGTTAATGAGCAGGACATGCTGATAACAGATGTCCTCCCTGCTCTGTGCCTCATGTCCTGCTTGAGATTATCAACCTTTCTCCTCCCAGAGAAAATATCCAAAGTAGAATTTTCAAAGCCAAGGAAGGGCTCACTTTTTTCTTTCAAAACACAGAAAGTGGGATAATGAGGCTTTCAGAAAGATAGAGGTCAATTGGAATTGCGTTCACCTTATAAAAATACAGCTCTCTAATATTCTGTCCATTTGTGAGAGAGGTCCAGCAAGACTTAAAGGGCAAAAGTTTACAGAAAAACTGAGAACCTGTCTGTCAAGAACACCAATGAGCAGGTTCATCCATGAAGAAAGCCTAGGAAGGACAGGAATTTGCTGAACAGATGGATGCAGAACTAAGTTGTTTCATTAGCCAAGAAATTGATGAAGGACTTCTCTGCAGTCCACTGCAATATCCTCAAATTCTCTCATGAGTGACAACTACCAGCCCGTCAAGCAGCAGCAGACTCAGACAATGTTTGTTACCTTACTGGTGCATGCTGGTGACTGCCCAGATGGCAGGCCAAACAACACACACTGTGCCAGGGGAGGCACTGAGATGGATCACTCTCCTCTGCTCCCCACCAGTTTTCATGAAACCTGTAGAAACATGTTACCTTTAATACTTACCCTATTTCAAAGTGGTTTCAAATTATATAATGTATTCAAGAGTTATGAGTGATAAACAGACAAAATGACAATTCTCCTGGGAAATCAGGCTAAAAATTCTGATTTTAAGTCCTTAGATGACAAATGTCTTCCCTTTCAGCACAAGAAGAAAACCTTCTTCTTGTGTGTAAAGAAACACCTCTTTAGCAGGAGGAAAGTTTTTTCTCCCAAGACAAAGTATATGTACTTGTAGGAGCAATCCACATAGTTCAATCAAGCAGCTCTAAGGAGAGGCAAAGAAAGAGAACACAAACTGAGAAGTTAGACCCAAAATAGCTCAACATCTCCCATAGTCTTTCCTGTTAACAGCGGCAAGACTTCTTCTGGATTCCAGAATGACATGGACTTGCAACCAACTCAGAATGCATATGGGGGGGGGGGGGGGGGAA
>PTEX01000326.1:1902-24508 GCA_003342815.1 Eudromia elegans
AAAAAAACCACAAACAGGGAGGAGGACTTAAAATAAAACAAGACCAATATTTTCTATGTGATTCACATCCCAAGCAACTTATTTTTCCCTGAAACATCATCATTTACTTAGGTTTTGCTCTGTCATTTAACTACCTTCAACACAGGAAAGTCATATATAGTCTGAGATCATGAGGAAGGAAAATATGGCTGTTAAAACAATAGGCAGGGGCTGTTTCCATCAGGCCTGCTCCATGGCCCAAAACAAAGGGGGAAGAATGGTAGCCCACCTCTAAGGCACAGAAACCACATTACAGACTAACAGTCTGCCAGACATCATCTGAAACCAAAAATGAGTGTTTTTCATACTAATAGGTTAAAAACCACAGACTTCTGTGTAACGTTTCCTCTTTTGAACTCCCCCACCCCCCAGAAGTTGTAAAACTACACAAGTTGGCTAGAAAAAAAAAATCTTTCACTGCCCTTATATAATAGTTAAGACTGAAATATCACCGCTTGGAAAAGGGGCGCAGTCTCCTGTCAAACCCCAGGCCTAAGCAACACTGCTATTAGAACTGGAGCTTGGAGATTTACTCTCTTAAACATTTCCATGTCAGCAAAAGTCCAGATACAGATGTATCAGTTTAAGTTCAGTTCTGCTTGTATAGCTTACTTTATCCAAAACTATACCAGTAAGAACACATTTCTGCTACCATGAGTTGCATTTGAACCAGAAGGAATCTGTCAGTACAGCTCTCTCTTTGCATAGGGTACATGCTGATAAATGTTTTCTAGCGATGGTAAACCTTTCTAACTTCAACTACCGTAAGACGCATTTAATGCTTTAAATATTGTTTAAAAACACCCAAACCAAACGAAAATGAATCCTTCGACTGCTAGCTAGCAGAGAGACACCTCAGGCCCAAAAACCAGTCTTCACAAATTAAGAGAAGCTGAAGGCAAGCTGAACAGCACCTCACACCCCTGGCAAGTATAAATCTTTTCTGCTGCTGTTTTTTCGTATTCAAAGCATCAGGTTAAGATAGGTGACAAATGTGTCACCAGCCACCATGAACCTCTCCATCTGCCAGGGTGCCAGAGGTGTCAGAGACTCAAGAGAAAGATCATCCATCATCCAAGCAGGAAATGGAAAGCACCACGAGATTTGCTCAGTAAATATAGGTCAGACTTGCCGCCCTACTTCATGGTTCCCTAATGTCCACAGATTGTTTTAGTAATGTGCATAACACAACAATAAAATTAATGAGGGAGCTTTAGGACTGAAATGAGCAACACAATTCAATTAAAGGTGCTTATAAGAAACACAGTTTAATGCAGGAAGAGTGGGAAGGTCTGCATTTTGGAATAGCTATAACAAATAGTTGAATTATATGCCTTCTTTTTATTACAGTATAAAATTAGATTCTTGTTTAAACATAACAAAATTTTGTAAACATACAAAATTCATGGAGAATAGGTGGAAAATGGTAGAGGAAGAGACACACACCCCTTTGAACAGTTTTTCAGACAGTCTCCCAGAGGTGATGGTGAGGGGGCTATCTCGAGGAACCGGAGTTAAAAGCTTCCATATGCTAGTTAAGAATCCCTCGAGTTTTCTAGTCTCCTCAGTTCAACCAGCTTCACTTCAGACATAACTGAGATTGATTTAGAAGCTGGGTTTCCAAGCTGTTGAATACTTGCCATTGATTTCAGCAGAAATTCTGAGTGTTCAGCCTTTTTGAATATCAGATTCTTCTTACTTAGAAGGGCAAAAAAAGAACAACCTAGATTTGAAGTATATTAAATCCAGACCTATATGCTTAAGGGAAGGGTTATTAGACCCCTAAGTGATTCTGTAAGTTAATATTTCTTTATTACTTGGCTCTTTTCAACCTACCAAATGCTGCAGAATAGGCCATTATAAATTATATAAGCTTTATTTGAACTGGCTTCTAGTATAACACCAGACACCTACTGAAAGGTTTTTATATAAATGTCACCTTCTGGTGAGCAGTCCGAACTAAAACCCAAGGCTCAATTTTATTCTACACTACCGCTAACACGCACAAAATCTTTTTTGACTTCTCTCAAGCAACCAGTCTTTGGTAAAATACAGAAACACAGCAGTAATTCCTTTGTGTTCTGTGCTGCACTCATTTTAAATCAGCTCTTGATTTGGTCCTACATTTGCAGAGGAGAAAAGAGAGGAGTTCCTATCACCAGTTAATTTAAACTGTCTGTATCTCCCGCCTTGCCAGACACTAGCGTTTTTGCTGTTCATAGAAGACTGTGAGAGAGAAAAGCTTTTGTTTCTGTTATATGGGAAGGGGGATGTACAGAAACACATGTTTTTTCCAGTCCCTGTAGAATTACACAGGGGTGGGCAGTAGAAGCCATAGGTCGAAGGGTGCAATTGCTTCTCTTCATTCTAAAGGCATGTGAGCACTTCTCACAGGGCTCATTTCAGTCTTGTACCTTTGCTGTCTCCACTGCAACACTTACTCTGCAGAGTCTCTTTTCATATTCAACCAGGTAAGGGAAGAGCAATGAGAAAGTGAGATATAGTTAGCAAGATTTTGGATTACTTGCAAGTTACCTGTAAGTGCATTAGGAGCAGCACTGCATTTCTTATTGAATCGGGGCACTACTGGGAGCTGATCCATTTGAGGATTTCTGCAAATTCCAGAGCAGCGCTTGCCACATTATTATATTGGTCTTACTAAGGGAGACTTCCTTAGAATGAAGGCTTGTGATTTTGCGTTTTTTTGCTTGAGCAGTGGAATGTGAATCTTGCTTCTCATACCAATGACTGCACCAGTTTATGGCAGAAAGCACTGAGTTTCCAGAGCTAAACTATGCAGAATCTTAGGGCATCAGTGGAAGGCAGCTGCCACTTCAGTGGCTTAAAACAGACTGATAAACATGTAAAGAGCTATTTCAAAATACTTCAAGACAGGGTGACGTGGCAAATGGTGGCTCTGGGTAACCTCTCCAGAAATAGTTCTTGACTCTACCTCAACGCCTCCACAGGTCCGAGAGCTCCTGTCCTTGATGGAGTAGCACATTGTCATTTCAGTATCATGGCACACAGTCATTCCCCATCCCTGCTTATGACCTGCCACCCTCATACCCTAATGCTATTACTAGTAAGCACGTGATAGCAAAAGAGTTTGTCATGACGAGGTTCTTAGCTGTGTCTTCAAAGAGCTTTCCGCTTGCTGGTCATGTCAGCTATCACAAGAAATTCCTATCAATGTTAGAGAATTTGGGGGTTTGTCTTCAAAGGATATAATACTCTCTTTTCTATATTAAAAAGTTTGTTCATATTAGCGAGCACTGTTTAACACATTTGAATATTATATTTTAGGTATTTGATGATGTTGTAGAAGACGGTTGAGGAAGAACCCTGGACAACTTTACTCCTTTATCCCAAATCACCCCTCAGTGTCCCTCATAGATGCAGCCCTGTTGTAAGGGTGCAAAGGATATACTTACTGCAGTGTCTTGTTTAGTGGGCGTAGAGCGTGTACTGGGCATAAAACACCCCCAGCTTTCCATGGCTGCACACGTACAGAGGAAGGTTCAATAGCACCTCACCACTAGCATGCAGAAAGCGCCCTGCGAGGTGGTACCACATCCTAGTCTTCCCACTCTAAACTCCTGCTTAATGAATGTAGGAACAAGAGCCTAACTATTCACCTGCAGTCTTGAACTAGAAATAAGAGCTTTTCACACAAAACATTAACTATGACTCATCCCTTACAGTTAGTAGCTGTTCTTGTGATTTCCAAGATGAACAGCATTCTCACCACAGTTCTCATCACAAATTTCCTCTGAATCCCTTCCATGCCACCCAAACTACTCTTTATTTCTCCAGAAATTGAATTTAACATGGGATAAGAGAATGATATACTGTACTGAAGGGTTAGTGACAACACAGATGAGGAAAACATTGCCCCTATTCCCTCTCTCCCTGCTCCTCTCTTCCTCCAAAAAAACACTTTGGTGCAACATAAAAAAGGATCGTTTAAAAAAACCTAGGACACATATTTACAACAGAACATTCTACTTATCATCTTGGAGAGCTTCAAATAACTCATGACTTCACTAACTTGGAAATCACTTTCAAAGCGGTGAGCGCTTCTACCGTACACAAGTCCAACATGTAGATGGAGTTTGCGTGAAGTGATTAGTTACACTCATTATTCAATCTACATCCAGACTTCAGCTAGGAAAAATCTGTCATTCAAATTTGATACCACGTGAGAAGAATGTTCCAAAGTATATAAGAGACTATACAAGAAATGAGTGGCAAATGCCCAATTTCCAAGCTGAACCTTTCAAAACTGGCCATTAGGGTTTCGAGTTCACCTGGTTATACTTTCACAATTCAAACATTTAATTTTAATTACTATTTTCAGAAACTCCCTTTTCATTACAGATATTTTAGAATCTTATCTGAGAAGTCATAGTTGGGGAACTCATCTATTTTTCATTTGCTAAGAAATTTATCATATGCTATAAATTTCCTTGGAGGAAAAACACATTCCATGCACCTGCATAATAGGAAGACAGATTTTGAAAGCCCAGTGTAACTGAGGTTTTGATCTCAGATTTACTGCTAAAGAAACACTGTCTTGGATACTCCTTTGTTACAGAGAAACCTTCCATCTTAGACAGATTCTGTCAGGCCAAATTTGATCCAAAACTTAAAAAGAGAAGCAAAAATCTCCCAGTCCATAAATCCATTTTGGAACTTCTTCTTATTTGCCCAATTTGCTGAGGAACCGATACTTATTCAGTAGTGTTTGCAGTCAGTCAGTGTCAAAAACTTTTGAATCTGTGAGTTTCTGTGTCATTTCAGAGTATGGCCAAAAGTTATCAGATTAGAGCAGTTTAAGAAGGTCCTTTCAGATGAGAAACAAAAATTACTCCAAACAGATCCTGTGCAGTCCAAACTGGAATGAGTTTGTACCCACAGGCCTTCAGTGGCTCTGACGGTATTGGAAAGATTCTCTCACTCAGGCAACCATATTTTAACCTTCAAAGTCGGAAGCTAAAATGCCACTTCGTGAAAAGAAACTTCTGAGTGAGAGAGACAAGAAGGGAGTCCAGACAGAGGGAGAGCTTGAAACTCTGGTTTCAAGCTAGTTCTTTCACTGAAGTTTCAGTTCACTGAAAAGCAGCTCAAGCTCTGGTATTCCCTTTGGAAGACAGAAGAGGAGATCACAGAAGAAGACAATCAATTGCTGGAAGGCATCGGCCCCACACTTAATTCCCTCTTACAGCCTAATCCCCACAAGAGAAATACTCTTTGCTGTGTTTTCTATGCTCCTTGCTGTGGTAAATCTGTAACCACCACCGTTACCAGTTGACCTTGGAAAGCTCCATATCTGATTTGACGGAAAAAAAATTGGAGTACACCAGCCCTGGTTCTCTGCTCTACTCTTACCTTCCTCGTGCAGAGCTTCAAACGGAGTGTGATAGAAAGACACTCCAAAGCTAAGAAGCAACCTCGACAGTCCCTGCACTTCTCTCCACTCTTCTGCACTAACTTGCAACTGCTGATTTATAAAATTCTCACTGATGCCTGAAATCAGTTATACACTAATGAAGAAAGTGAAAATGAGGCTTTGCAGCAGCAGAAAGAACCTCGTTACAATCCATGCTAGCAGGGGTAATTTAAGGTTACAGATAGAAAATCTGATAGACAAAGGAAAAGCTGTGTCCATAACATGCATACTCATTTTGTTTATTTGACTTATTTCATGTTTGCATGAAATAAGTCAAATATTCAGAGCATAATTCAGAAAAAATGCAAAGTGAAAGCAAGCCATCACAAGAGCTCATTCATCCTCTGCCTACAGTTTTTTATTACGGCCACAGAAGTGAATCTGTGCTTATTCCTTGAGAATTTCACGAGAGAAATCAAATCAGATGGCCTTTGCCATTCCCACCCCCCCAGCTGTCAGTCTCCTTTCTTTTTGTTGCTGTTGCTTTTGTCTGCCAGTACACGTAGACGTACGAGCTCTTTTAACAACGCTCCTCCTCTAGCAGCACTGAGCAACTGCTTCAACAGTAGCTGCTACATAACATCAAGCAAATACTTCAAAACAATAGCAATAAGCAACTACTTCAGAAACACCCAAGATCACATAAATCCAGAAAGCTGAAGTAGCCCATTGGTTATTTCTTAAACAACACCAGAAGCACACATTTGATCACTGGGTATATTAGCATTAAAAGGTTAATGGCTCTGGAGACAGTAAACCTTAGGACTAAGAAAAATGCAGCTCACTGAAGTGAGAATGATAACGGCTCTGTTCGCAAAGTCTCTCTGATGCCTGCAGGGTGAGTAATAAACCCTGTTGTGAAGGTTTACACAGAAATCTTTCAGAAGCTCTTCTCACAGAGCTGGTCAAAACCCACTTCCCATGTGCTCCAACTATAATCCCAAACAGGATTAGAATCTTAAACACAAGAAAACAACAGCATGGTCCTGCTTACTTTGATGAATCTACTGGCTAACTTTCATGACATAAATAAAAGCGTTTTGGCTAAAATGTTCTCTCACAAATGAATTTCCCCTTAGCATCATAGCCAATGTTTCAGTTATGCAAGTCTAAGTGGAATTTACCCTTTTATTTTCAAACACTGTCACTGGGTAAAACACTGGGAAACTTGGAATTTCAAAGAAATACTTTTTTTTAGAGCTTGCTGAGCAGAAGGGCTACTTGCTGAGACTTTAATATATGGATGGGAGATTTAACGTCAACTACAGGGTGGGATACAGACAAAAATAGAATAACTCATATTTTCATGCAATCCTCTGGAAAAGGAACCCCTGTCACCTTCTAAAAATATCTGCAAGGCCACTTGGGGAGGAAAGGAGATTTACAGAATACTTTACAGAAGTCAGAGATTTCAAAGTAGAGCTCTAGGAGCAAGAAAAAAAATGCCCCAAAATTCAAAATGGAAAACACAAACCTACCAACACAGCAGGACCAGTGTTTCATGGGCAGTAGGAAAGAATTGTTTTCACAGCAGCAGACATCTGGAACATGCAAGGAGATGGTGAAGTTGGAGGACATTGCTGGCATGAGCCACCAGAGGAACATGCATCTCTTGCTGTTGCCAGCATCACATGGTACTCTATCAAAATATATTTTCAAAGATGTCATGAAAGCATGGAATTAAAACCAACTGCTATATCTAGCTGACCTATTCCTTTTGAAATGATTTTTGTTTGATTCCTATGAAACACCCCAGATTATGAAAACACAGGTTATAATCCACTTGTGGTCTCTTCTCACAGCAGAAAAATCTTAGTTTATTATCAGAATACTTGTCCGCTGCGGCTGAGGTAGGAATACCAGCACGTCCTAGTCTTATACATAGGCAGCATATACAAGAATCATGATGTAGTGGTTATCGTTGCCAGTGGAGTTGATTTAACCCACCTGTTAGTTACAGGTGGCCACATACACAACACAAACAAACAAAAAACCAGGGCTAATCATGCAAAACTTCCACAGCTTTTTTATTTTTTGAGAAAAAAAACAATGAAAACCTGTTGTTCTGCTTTTTTTAACTGAAAAATATTATATTGTAGCAAAGCATTGTAGCAAATCACAGGGGCGCTATTAGTATTTTCTAGCTACAAATTTAAAATAGGTGAGAGAATGCAAATGAATAGTGTGCATAACGTAGAGCAACAGCCTTTGCAGAAACTGCTTCAGCAACGGATTATAACTGAACATGGAAACTTTTCTTGAACTTATTCTTCCACAAATTATATGTTCCACAAACACAGCAACAGTTGAAGTTTAGTCCACTGATACTCAGCATGAGACCTCAGATTTGACTGCAGATTAAAGGCTTCTGTGTCCTAAAAAGAAGAGGATATAAATGGTATCATAAATGAAGTTCAGCTATTCACAGAAGTGAAATTCGGGCTCAGTAACACTAGCAGCAGGAAGTTAACAAGCTGGTGTCTTGCCCTCCTTACCTACAGCAGAGATTTCTGCACCAGCTGATGTCCCATCACTGCAGCAACTCCGAGGCATAATGAGATGTATTATGGGTTGTATTTCATTCTTTCATCTACATTTTTAGATTAGTCTCACACACTTGGTATATTAACAGTAATTTTACAGCCAATAATAGAGGTTGTAAAGTAGCACATGCTACTACAATGACTTCTCTGTTTACTCGCAAAATACCAGGAAGAACTGCATTTACTAATGAGTCAGACTAATCTTCACCCTAAAATGTAATTATCCTTGGGATAAAACTCCTTGGGATATATCCCCCGAAAGTCTTCGTGAAAATGCATACTTGTTTACTCTGAGTCTTTTTACACCTTGGCATAACAGAGTCCTAGCATTGTTAAAGATGCAAAGTAAGATATGCAACTTTTTGAAGACTGTGGATAAAGCTTCCAACAGATACTCACCTTTAGCTAAGCAAATTGTTCTAGCTGACCACTAGATTGCTAGTGATAAGCAAGAAAAAAGAAGCATTGCAGAGCTCTTTTCCCTCCTTCAATGCTTATTGAGAGAGCCACCCGTACGGGCTGCAGGAAGCACTGGGTGCAAGGCAGGATAAGACTTAAACATTCCCCTGTTGTTAGAGGCAATACACAAGACTCCTAGTCAGGGACACGGCTGTTTCACTTCTAAGAGACACTTCAGCCTGTATGGAGACTGCAAGCACAGGGTACCAAACACGCAAGAACCATAAAAGTTTCTGTTAACTTTCAAGTGGAATCACTAATCTTCAAATTCCCTCCAAAAAGGACTCTTGTGGATGCAAGGCCAGAATATGTAACACCATGCCATGACTCGCCATGTGACAGAAGCCACTGAATCTCTTCTAATGATTCCTCCTGGGAGTCCTACACCTTATGAGGAGATTCAGCATCTGGAGCAGACTGCCGGACCGCAGGCAGAGCCAATACCTCTGTGTCATGCGTATCTTGGTTTGTAGGGCAAACGAGAAAACAGTTTCAGATGGTGCAGGCTATAACACGCCTCCTGTCCCACCTGCATAAAGCAAAAATACACCTGTTAGAAGATAGTTGTCACCAACCATGGCACAGCGCTGGGCTCAGGCTTGCTGAACACAATCTCGTAAGTCCAACTGCGGGCTAAGCCAGGCAGCAGTGGCCACCATGGTGAGAATTAGATGAAAACCAGTGCTCAACGCAACGTGAAAATCCAACTCCTCGTTTTCTTCTTAAAAGAAAACTTAATCACTTAATCACAAAGAAGTTCTCCATGTGTTCTCCATTCTACCAAGAAGTTCTCCATTCCACCGAAGTGGAATACCAAAACAAAAGTAACCTAGTGCAGAGTAAAACTCTCCTGGTCATGAATGCTACAACACCTCTGTGTATTTTCTATACCCCTATACCCCTGAATCAGAAATGTTTAGGTATATAGTCAACCTCTAAACTACTCAGTTGCAATACACAGATTACATCTGAAATTAGAGGCACTGTGCAAGTCTGCTTGGTTAAGACTGAAAATAATGTATTACGTTCAGGGCATGATAATGTTACGAAATTCAGCTGCAACGTGCACATATAGTTCTGGATATCTGGCTTAGATTTTTTCCTCCAGAGAACACAGCAGGCGGCCAGGCAAGTAGTCAGCACGGTTTAACAGATCTTCAGTTACAGCCTGGCTTGGTTACTGTCTTTCAGGAAAAACTACAGTTCAGAGCCTAAAGAGTATGGGAAGGGAACCCTCAGATCCTTTTTATCTGGACTTCAATGTTACTTAACCTTTCAGAATAGTTTCCTATGTCTAAACAATACTTTCAGCACTTGTTAACTAAGTACAAATGTGGAGGAGTGGCTGAGTAAATTTAAAACCCTATTTTGAAGATTAATACACAGAGTCAGTATTATTATGACAAAAACCATGCCATATGCTGAAATATAGCACTTTATTCTTTTCAGTGCCATCAACAAATCTCAAGTTGAGATAATTTTAAGCAGATTGTTCTTTGAATAAAAAGAATGCAACACTCAAGTCTAGCAATCACTTGTTATATTTATTCTGTGAAACAAAGAAGAAAACACAAGACCGAAAAATGTCCCATGCATTTCATAAAATACAGAGAAAGACATTGTCAGATGCAAAACAAAGGACAAGCAAAAGCCCCACTGAAAAATCCCGAGAGCTTTGCTTCTTCGCACTGCATCATCTACATGCAAAAATGCATCTACTGGATGGTGGTGCCATCTCAAGGAAATGGCAAGTTATCTATCAATACTTTGAGTGAATAATTAGCCCACAAGGCTTCTGCCATCCTTTCTCTTACCACAAGACTGAACTGATTCAGCTTTTCCTCATTACCAGTTCTTGGGTTTGGGACCAATTCTTTGGCTAAGAAATCAGGCGAATATAGCAGAGTTTATATCAAGTCTCATACAGAAAACAGGTCCCAAATGTAGCTGTGTACAGAAAAATAGCTGGGCATGATGGGTAGGATAAAGATAGCAGTTGTTGCACTGCTGTAAGTGGGAATGGAGATGCCTTAACTATATACTAAAGGTATATAGAGAAAATACATTCTGCAATAAAAATATGCACAAAAGCAGGGAATATATCTAGTACCTCTCTGTAAGAGCACCACTTAAACACATGCTGCTTTATAAAAGGATGCTGAAAGTATTTAGTTTACAAATTACACTTCCACAAACCCTCTTACTGAAAGCTTAGAATGTTCAATGAGAGAGTCCAAAAAGTGCCTTGCCAAAAAGTCCCAAAAGTTCCCTTGACCTACAGTACTCCACTTTATCAAAGCTGTTACGGGATCTTCCTTCTGATTTTGTTTTACGGAACCTCTCGCCCTTCCACGATAGTTACTGACCACACAACTGCTGACCACGCAGGCAGTCAAATTCTGGGCTCAGGTTTTGGACACAAGAGCAGCCCCTGCCTCCCATTGGCAATGCCAAAAAGCTGCCATAGTTGTGTTTGGTGGGGAAGGGGTAGAGACAGGAAGAACAAGACTTCTCTCTCATAAACACCTACTACCCCAAAAGCCCCACTCCGTGCAGGCTTCGAAACACCACAGTTGAAGAGTTTCACATGGGGAGGAGCAAGAAGACACAGACTGGGATCCTTCCCCCTGCACCAAGGGACCCATCTACTTCTCTGGTAACAGCTTTCTTCTGCTGGCCACCAAGCTCTCTGTCTTGCAGTGCTCACGGTTCTGCATTTGACTCCTGGGAATAACACACCAAAGAGGAAGATTGTCAGGGTTACAAATGTGGTTTTCACATTGCTTCTCAAAAATATAAAGCTAAGAATCCATACTTTAGAAGTTATAACAAAGCAAACTTTAACCTGTATAATGAAGCCTTTCAAAAATCAGAACATGTGACTTTTTAGGCCTGTGCTACCTTAGCCCTTTGCATGTATGTACCAGGAAAATGACTTTGCATTATACAAATTTTTAATTTTTTAATCTCCCTAAAGAACTCTATTCCATTCCCTGGACAACCACAAAAGAGGCAGGAAAAAAAGATTTCATAGCATATCCCAAGTCCAGCATTTCTCACTTTTGAGGGCTTGCAATTATGTTTTCTTGATGAAGCTTTAAAAATTCAATTACATTTTGTGTGTTCCTTTTCCACCAGGAAAACAGAAACTGTAGTAAAAAAATAAGATCTCACAGGCCACAGAGAAGCACAACAGTTGAGCCTTATTTTAAAATAATTGCCCACCTTCCAAACTAGTGTAATTTCCAATTTCTCTGTTGTCCCTGTAAACATTACAGAGTCTTTGTATCACCCACTAAGTCCTTTGCTTCAATCAACTACTTGTGCACAAGAGCACATCCTTATACCTCTTCCCACACCACAATCATCCTCCTACACCCCAAAAGACGCAACAAAACAGGAATTAATCCTAGGCTGGATACTTACAGGGAGTGCTGCTGTTCGTGTCTGCCTTCCCGGTCTTGACAAGTTTGGCCGAGTTCTGCTGTGCTCTGCCCTGCTCCTCTCCTGTAAGCAGGGCTTTTATTTCAGAGGGGATTTTCCCTTGGTCCATTGCCATGCACCACTGCTTGTACTGAAATACACAAACACATTAGGCATTAGCAAGCTGCCAGGCTCGCATTAGCAGACCAAACGAGCGCTGCAATCTTTGCCTTCCGGTACATTCACTTCAGCTTGGGCTTTCCTGGGCTGAAGCCTCACACAAAACTGCAGGGCATGAAGAAGCGAGGCACATGGTTGCACACCTGGCCCCCGAAAGCCCCTTTCAGCCAGCAAACTGCCGTCCAGTGGCAGTGCCAGGCACAATACTGAGCTTATTAAACAACACGGAACATGCTGTGCATTTGCCTGCTCATGGCATGCCAGAACCCCGTTCCAGTCCACGGCCTATTAAAAACAACTATTTCACATGACTCTGGGCCTGACTGACTCCCAAAAGGTCCTCTCTAATTGTACAAGTGAGAGCTACAGGACACTTGCCTTGCTCCCAGCTCCTGTACCTTTAATTCTTCACTGGCAAACCGTGAGCCACACTGCAATGCCAGATGGTCCAACTTCCACCCTATCCCTATTCATCTGCAGCAACTAGCCCTACAGGCCTTCAAACAAACCTAGCACAAGGTCAAAGTAATGCACTCATTTCCAGTGGCTCCTACCACTTGCAGAGCTGAGCTGGCGTGTCAAGAGAAAATGCTCTCTTGCAAGTGCAGCTTATTTGGCATCCATTTTATGCACGCTCTAAACACTGCACAGCTGGGCAGCCACATGTCAACACAGCGAGCTCCAGAATTTAATCTCCTGTACAAAGACAAAGACCAGTGGGAAGCACTGGCAAACTACGGATATACTGCCCCACGGTTTTTTTAGCACATCCCTTCCTATCCCCTACCTCCTCTCCCTGCCAGAGGCCTTCCAAAATAAAGATTTCAAAGACAATAGATTGGCATGCACTGACACTTTTTTATCTAGTTACTTTATATAGTTCAAAACTAGAATATAACTTGTAGCACTTGATATATTTTCAGCATGCAAAGTGGGCAAGCAGCTGAGTGCATCTGTTAATAATGTTTTAAAACCTTATAGCCAAAACCTACTCTTATTTTAGTCACAGTGATTTCGAGGACAGAATGTCCCTCAGCGCCCGAACGAGGCCCCAGATGAAACGGAGGATTAGGTGCAACGAGGGTTTCTCACCATCTCGAGCTCCTCCCTGAGCGCGCAGATGGCTCGCTCTCTGCTCGAGACCAGCTCCTCCAGGTACTGGTACCTCAGCTTCTTCCTGGCTCGGCACTCGCGCGCGCTCTGACGACTCCTTTCAAGCTTGGCCTTCAGGTCTATTTTGGCTGGTTTGCGTCCCCGTTTGCCTGGTTTCTTTACTTTGCCTCCAGCCACCTGGAAAAGAAGGGTGCGTTAAAGGTCCTGTTCTGCAAAGGAGATGCTGCAACCACGCAGTGGTGCCTCCAGGACACCTCAAGCCTAAGCTCTGCACACACTTTCACTGGCTCTGGAGCAAGAGGGGATGTACTTTTTTAGAGGTCTGACATGTGAAGGTTTCAGTGATAGCAGCAAAAACAGGAGAGAGGGATAAGACTTTGATACAAAGCCAGTATTCAAGCAGTCCAATTGCAAATGTTCCTAATCTGATCTGAAGGAGCAATGTCTAATGGAGGAGGAGCAGATCAGCCAACTCGGCAACAAAAGTGTTTTAATATCAGCAAACAGTATCAGTGACACGCCTTACCCTAATACCTGTCAGCCACAGGAACACTAGATAACAGAGTTTAGTGCCTGAGGGGAAAGAAAAACAGTTACTGACTCCAAGTTTGCTGCAACAAAATGACCATATTTTCAGAAAGTCTACTCTTAAGATGAAATTTCTCAAAATAATTCCCTAACTATTTGATATTCCTCTGTCCCGATTTACTCCAAATAATTACAACAACTCCTGCCTTTCACTTCTATTCCTTTCCTGACTTACTCTAATGTCTCCTTTAGAGTTATACCTTGCCACTGTGGGCATAATTATTTTTTTCTTTTTTGATTTACACAACCTGTAAATTGCCTCCTCATACCACCTGTGCCCAGGTCCAGCTCTCACAGAGCCAGATTTAGATCTCCCTTGCAGAAATGCAACTGCATCATTTCTGGCCCTATACACACCAGGCACTGGGAATCACTTCTCCTTTTCCTTTGTGTCCATTTTTTTCTTTTCCTTTAAGAGATCTGAAAACTTCCCATGCTCCATCAAAGGGAAAAGTTTTCTCAATGTTTACTCTATGCTTCCCCACCCCAGTATTCCACTCTTAATACGAGAATGTGGCACACAAAACTCCAATAAGGTATGCGAGTTAGCACAGGGACCACTGGGTAGGACTGCCCCATAAGCATGTTGGTCACACACCCCATTTTCCTTCTGAAGTGAGAATTTTTATTTATTTGCACTTTATCCACACTGTTTGAATGCAGAGGGTGTGGACAAACACACCTAACACCTAGGAATTTCACTGCTGGTTTAGTGCTTCACTATACTGTGTACACATGGTACTTTTCCTTACAAACAGTGTCCAAAACACCACAGTTCACAATAAAAATGACACTTCTTTTGCCTTGTGATGCTGTAAGTCTGTTTTGATAGTCACAGAAGCCACTCATTCTATAAATTGAGCAGGCTGCAGGAGAAAACAATGAAATATTGAGCTGATGTGATAGAATGAAAGGGGAAAAAAAAAAAAAGAAAACACTGTACAATTGGGCCTATTCTTTCTCTGGAAGTGAGTCAACAATCACATGGCAACATAATCCAACCTCTCACATATTGCCTCTCCTGATTTATTCAGTAGTAGCTGCCCACCAGAAGCAATCGGAGGAAGAGAAAGTACTTAATGGGCACCAAGTGAAACAAACAACACGCTCAGAAGACCGAGCAAAACCTCAAACTGTTTTCTTTGCATTTGAGCTGTAGACGACAGTCTGAATAAGCCATATCCTCCACTCGTCCTGCAGCAGAAGTCCATCCTTTAACAGATTCTAGCTTAGTTACTATTTTCTCAGCTTGCCTGCAGCAAAAGCACACGGTAATTCATTAAACTCAGTGCTCTAAACCAGGACAACCTGGTCTAAGGCACAAAGTAACACTGCTACTGTTCTGCTTTTATATAAAACTTTTTGCAACTTTTCACCTCTCAGAGGACATATCCTGCTCCCTTCTGCTCCCCCTCCACTTCTGAATGTTACCTTTCACTTCCCCGTCGTTGCCCACCTTCACAGCAAGCAGGTCTGTGCCGACACAGGCTGCAGCCCTCCTAAGGACCTGCTGCTCCAGGAGAGAGGGCCAGCACTTAAGACCACGCTCTAGGAACAACACGGGACCCATTTTAAGGATCTGTCATTTTAAAACACTTTGAGGAGCCATATGAACACAGGACAGAGGTGCTACAAAGGAAAAAGAAAGGCGGATCACGACACCAGAGCTGCAGATGAGCTCTCTCCAAGTCTGCACGTAATAAAGGGTCAAGGTTTGATGCAAGTTTGGGGTACTTCAACCCAAAGTCTATGCTTAAAGGCATGAATTTATTTATTTATTTATTGTAGATAGACCTAGATTTGTGAACACAAAGCAGTTAAAGGCTCTTTGGAGTCTGGGATGAAAGTGAAGGGTGGTACAGATGCTTCATGGATCCTCCATTACAAATTTGCCTTCAGTTCTCTCTAGAGAACTGGGTGAGTGCTCTGTCTCTTCAGCTCTCCAACTTGCAGCTCCACAAGGATTTATTGGCTAAGTTCTCACTACTAAGACTGCAGAAGTTATAGAAAGCTCCCTTCCCTCTCAGGTCCAAGTACCTTTAAGACCCCAATAAGCTTCTCACCATCCCAAAAGACCCACATTGTCTCCATGGCCCCCGAGCTGCCATTCACCATGTAGCTCCACACTGCCTGGCACTGCTTGAGTGACTTAACCAAATGCTGCATTCTCAGTACCTTGTTCTTACTAATATCTAAAAGCTTGTGCTGCAAGCTTAAGCAACCCACTGAGAGAAGGAAAGGCCTGCTAAATCCTTTTTCACCATGCCCAGCTTCCAGGCATGTTTGCCTAGCCAGTTGCTATGCTGGTGTGACAGAAAAAAGACAAAGCAGAAGTGCTAGTTGATGCTGAGCATGGCAGCAGACCAAGAAAAAACAAGCAAACACTGTGTTCCCTTTGTATTTCCCTGGAGTTCATAAAGGGATGGGACCCATTAGCATTTAGCAGTGGGGATTTGTGTTTTCAGGGAGTCACAACCCATATGAATGCTAATGATAATAATTTGTCATAAAAATATTAATAATGACATGCATTTGTCAGAAGGCCAACCAAGCTCCGACTTCAGCTCTTCCCTGTTTCAAAAAACGGAAAAGCTTCTCTCCCTTCTCAGTAGAAGGGTAGAGATCATAGTATCATTCTTACCTGTGTTCAGGTAAAAAATTATTTGACTTGGAACTGGAAATTATTTCAATTACTTGACCTGATACAGAAACAGGTCAAATTCAGTTTCAGAATTTCCTTTCTTTTTCCCACCAAAGATGAGCAAAAGAGCACTGTGAAGGGATTCAACAGACTTCTAGGGCAGTGCTGCCATAGTGAATCCTGGAGGGCTCCTCCTTTGGATGGACAGACACATTCAGCACCACTACTAGTAGTCACATCCCTCACGTACTGAGCCCCACTAACAGAATACTGTGATAAAGCTGGTCTTGCTGCTACACCTGCAGGCACTGAAGATTAACGTACTGCTGACTGCAGTCACCAGTTCTTATCTCTCAGCACCTCTTCATTCATTCAAAGATATCCATTAGTTCTTAAGGGCTACAGCAATCAACACTTGAGATCAAACTCAGGGAATCATCTTAAACAGTGGTCCGGACTTTTACTTGCCAAAGGTACAGGTCTGCAGAACCTGTACCTGCAGAACCCACCCGAGCATGAAACTGATTATCATCTAGAGAATTCACCGAAAAATAATAATAATACAAAAAAAAAAACCCAAGAAAAAAAACAAGCTTAAGCACTGAATTTGTTATGCTAAAGAGGTGGTAAAAAAAAAGATCTATTCACATTTGCAAACATTCTCTCAAAATCAATCTTCAAACAAAATGAGCTATGAGTCTCCTAATAAAGATGAGATTATCTGACCTGCTAAATCACATTATCAGTCACAGCAGGAGTATATAATCTAGCTAGATAAATGGTTATTACAGAATAATCGTTATTCCTCCGCTGCATCGCATTTTAAACAGACTGATCTCTGTAAAGCCTGTAACTTTCACTGGCAGACTCCGTGTCCCAAATCACACTGAGAAAGCACTCCAAAAGCACAGATGACAATGATCCAAAAACGTATGGTTTAAATTAGTGAGTAAACACTTTAAGTCTTAAGAACATATGGGAATACAAATTACAGCAAAAAGGTCTAATCATGCAAAATGATTCATGGGCTCAGAAGGTAAACTTAGCAACAGATGTCTGCAGAAGACTGTTAAAAAGAAAACAAAAAGGAGCATAAGCTAGGAACAAATACCAAGATTTCATAAAGCGCTAAGCAAATATCCACACATTAAGATGTGCAGGTGTTGAAGTTCAGGTCGGGAATCCCTACTGAGAGTCTCTAGCAATCACTTGACTGCCTCCTTAACCGCTCAACGCGTCAGAATCCTCCCTTCCACCCAGGAAGAAATCACAGCCTTACACACAGAAATACACCCCTCTACCTGAGTGCATATTTTGCCCATTTATGCTCAGAGACTAAACTGAACTAAACTAAACAGAACTCAGAGATCAAACCTCTCTCTGTTAGAGCTTTAAACAGGCAACATAGACAGTCAGCTAGTGCCATACCAGACAAAGCCTCCTAGCCCCTGCAGACATGAATTCAAACTATTTCAGCTGTTTTGCAGGGTTTTAGCCAATCCATTTTACTAACCTACTGCAAACACGTGAAGGCAGATACATGAGCTGAGCCATGCCAGTGAGCAAAAACAGCATCTCCTTAAAACATCTGATGACTGAAGATTCCCTGTCTCAAATTAAAACCAGTGCTATTTAGATTTTACACTTAAAACAAGTACCAGAGAATCCTTTATCTTCAGACAGGCACCTGTGGATAAGAATTCTACAGAACTTTACAAACCTGCAAACTCAGGGGAAAAAAAAAAAATGTAAAAGCATAGTAATCAATCTCTTTAACAGCTTAGATCATTATGAAAGCAGGTCCTGAGCTCCATCCTGACTCCCTGATCAATGTGCCAGCCCTGCAGCATTCAAAGCATTCCTCAGAGCCAGTTCCAGGATTTGCAGGGAGGCTCACTCCCACTGCCCCATCCTGGTCGAATGCAGAGATCTGTTAGGGAATATCTCATGAGTGGAGACCTGTCAAGGCCTATGTATTAGGCACAAGCACTCACATCTCACTTGCAGCCACACATCCCTTAGAGGGACCAGGAGAGCATCTCTGCCATCGGTCACCTACAGTAAAACTCCTCCTGCCTCAGGATCATAGGTGTCCAGATATTTGATGTTATAAAGATGGGCAGAGGCCAAAGCAGTGCAATTCATTCCTTGTCTGTAGCCTTTTGACTTGGGCCTGCCCCCTGTTCTGAGACCAAGGGCTCTCCCAAAAGAGGACACTATAGAGAAATATTCAGACACTCCACACCCAAAACTATTGTCACAGAGATGATCACAGATGACTGACAAAACAGCTCTAATAGTAATAGGAGCAGCTAATCTGAGGGGGTTGCTTTCATTACAAACTAAGTTTCCACTTAAAAATGCTCTCACCTAAAAGCTTCTATTTCACCTCCTGCATCACTAGTTTATTGAATTTTGAGAACAGCCAAACCTCAAGATCAATGTTCAAAGCCCTGGGTCCAGCCTACTGGTGAAGGAACACAAAGAATATTAGCTAAAAAAAAAGCGCCTTTCAGCAGCTGTAGCTGCGACTAGAAAAATTCAAGGCTCTAGTCCCGACACTTTAGCCTATGCAGTAATTTATTTTAAAGAAAAAAAAAAAAAAAAAAAAGCTAACAACTAAGATTTAGTTAAGTTCAACTGAGAAACTAACTTGACCATTAAGCGCAAGATGCCAAGAATCAGATCCATCGTTTCAAAATTCCAAAGAATGAACTGTGTTTTCTTGCAGCATAACTAAACGACAAAAGGTTTCCCTGGCTTGCCTTTTTTTTTCCCCCCTCTCTCTCTCCTCCCCATTCCTTGTATATTCAACACATATAAGTAGGTTCCTTAAGCTAGAAAGACTTAATATTTTTAAAAAGCTCTTCTGTGTATTTCACTATATTTCTACTCCAAAGGGAAATCAATTACTACATTCTACCGTAGAAACTAAGAATGAAGCAGTATACAATTTGACAAAAGAAATTATTTTAGCTTTAAAAAAAATCACTATATAAATATGCATACTAGTTGTCAAAACACACTTTCTCTTAAACTAAATCTGTTCTTTCACATTTTAGTTAAACTCAAAATGTATCTGAAGAAAAATACACTTAACTCAAGTTTTTGAAAACTAGAGACATCTTTCCCATACAGAAAAAAAAAGTATTCAAAATAAGAGTAAGTCAAAACCTTAAAAAAGAAAAAAAAAATTGAAAAAAATGGAAATAGCAATTTGAAAAGTGTTTTAGTGAATTATTTTTTATTTCTCATTTCTGTCCATAAACTGAGAACTGAATTATGCACATAAGTATTATGTGACTAGTTAGGAGACACACCAGGTGCTACTCTAGCAGAAATTAGTTGACAAAAAGCAGCTACATGCTCAAACTCTTTCCCATATACAGCCTATAGCTGGAACCAGCACAAGGGTCAAGGAGACCAGTATTTGAAAAAGCCTTAATTTCATGGCAGCTACAAGAGAAAAAGATTTTTTTCCTGGCTGTTGCTGTTGGTTTTGCTTTTGTTTTGAATAATATAAGAACATCCTTTAAACACATCGTTCTTCTGGTGATCTCTTAAATCACAAAAACCTAAACTATAAGTTAAAAATCAGGAGAAATATTACAGCTAGCAAGCTCCATTCTAACTTTCATATCTCACACAGACAAAGAGAAACTCTGAATGTGGGTAGACGTATGAGTACAGAATGTGTACTTCTCTGCTAATGTGATCTAATTATCTCATTTTTTACAGGGAAATTCCTGTCATGATCCCAGGCATTCAAGTAAGACTCTCAGATCACAAGGGCCAACTCTTTCAGTAAAAGGGAAACATGACTAAGTAAAACTTGCAGCTATGAGGATGTGTTGGCTTGAGCTGTCACATCACACTGGCTAAAAAAAAAAAAAGCACAAATACAGCTTGCCTCATTCTGACACAGCAATTTCCAGCTACAAAATTTCCAGCCTTCCCAAGAGAAACTGGATCTCCCAAATGGAGGCACCAAACTCTTAAGCCAACCAGCAGCTTCATGAATGCTCTGTAAGGAACCAGAGCCCTTCAAGGTAACTAACCAAGAAACCTTTCAAAGCAGTAGGCACATCCTGACTAATATCTGCTCTTTTCCAAAGAAGAACTAGGTCTGACATGGCCCAAGTTTATACCATTAATTAAAAACTTGTTGAGGGAACAAGGATTTTTCAAAGTTTTCTTTGGGAACTGTCATATCCAGTAGTCCTAGGTAGCACCCTTTTCAAAACAGTTTAGCCTTGCTGTTGCAAGTAACTCAATGGTAAGTTACGTGGAAACATTGTATCAGGCGATTGTACTTTACACTGAAAAGAGAAGGAATCCACTCTCTGGAGTGGATTTTCTTCACTTTCCTTCAATTTTTTTCTCAGGGAGAAAAAGAAAAGTCTTACTGCCTGCCAGTAGTTTTGTTAGCAAATGCAGCGAATAACCTTTCTAACAAAAAACAGATAATCCCATGTGCTGTCAGTGGGCTGGAACAGCTGATCTCCAGAGGTCTCTTCCAGACTCAACTATTTGATTCTGCTTATTATTTGCTGAAGACTCAAAAAAAGGAAAAACATACTAAGAATTCTAATTTTTTTTTGTGAAAAGTGTAGAAGTTGTCTGTTGTAAATAACTTGATAATTTTGGAAATTAGCATGAACCATTTGTATGCAAGTGATCTATTTTTGTGGATTTTTATTGGGTTTATCCACTCACAAACTACTGATCATTTGTAAAATTATTAGATTTATTCCTCAACAAATAACCTTAAGCATTTTTTCCCTTTTGAGTTAGAACAAATCCTCACTGGCAGCATGATTTTGCTTTAACAAAATCAAGTGGGAAGAGAACTATGTGGCTTGGAAAAATACAACATATCACAAGCACCTATCACCTGACCAGTTTTAATACCTCAGCTATGCTCAGAAATAACAAGCCAGAGGCTGGCTGCTTCATGGTCCATGCAAAGCGCAGCCTTCCCCAAAACGGTGCTCGGGGACCTAAGCAGTCTTTGGCACAAATGACACTAGCAGATCCAAGAGTGTAGCAAGTTGAAGCACCCACATGGAGCAGGGAGGAGCAGCTCTGCGTGGATGCTGCAATCACACCAGCTCCCAGTCCTCCACAGGCCCGCAGGTCCTGTTTTGGGCACACTGGTCCAAGCAGGTGAGGAAGGCTTTCCTCTCACCTCTCCCTCTACTTAACACCACTATCTCCAGGGACACAACTGTCCTTTTGTCATTAAAATATACAGGGAGCACAGAAGCAACAGCTCCCAATGCAAGGCTTGCAACTCAAGCACCTACACCTTCCCCTTGCCATTTTTATTTTTATGGTCGCTACCCAAGAAGCTCAGGGCACCACAGGAACACATGGTTTATCACACCAGATCTGGCCATCACTCTACCTAACCTCCAGCCCTATCCACCCCATATATGAGGCTTTAAAGGAAAGTAGGAAAAACATCTAGCAGTTGAACCACATCACACGTGACAAGTGAAGGGAGTGAAGAATCCATTCCGCCTGTCTACAGTGCTCACAGGTCTTCCAAAGGGAACCTCAAAGAAAACTACTGCAGATGACTTCATCACACAAGCCAACCTCCCCTACAATTCCCAGTTTATATTATTATTATCATTGTTATTCTGCACGCTTGCACAGCCCTCGGAGCTTGAGCTCAGCTTTACAAGCACGGCTGCTGCCCACCTCCTACCCGACAGGGCCGCCTCAGCCGCAGCAAACCCGGCGCACCGCAACTACGGCGCCGACCCCCCCCGCCGCGCCGCGGGCCGGGCCGGTGGCCCCTACCTTGCTGTCATCCATGTGTGCAGCCAGCCCGCCCACAGGCCGACCTGCCCGCACGGCCCCGGCGGACAGGAGGCCCCCACGGCGGCAGAACGACAGCGATCACCCTCCACAGCCGTCCCCGCAGCCCACCGCCACCGCCATGGCACCCGCACTGTTTGTTTACCGTCGCCCGCGGTGCACGCTGGGAAGGGGAGTCCCACCGAGCGCCGCCGCCCTCCACGACGCCCGAGAGCTCTGCCAAGAGAAACTACAACTCCCAGCAGGCCCCGCGCCCGGCGACGCGCACGGCGACGCGCTCCGCCCCGCGTAGTTCTGCACCACCCGGCTCCCGCGCAGCATCCCGCGGAGGAGGACTACATT
>PTEX01000326.1:28225-45086 GCA_003342815.1 Eudromia elegans
AAAGAAAGAAAGAAAGAAAGAAAGAAAGAAAGAAAGAAAGAAAGAAAGAAAGAAAGAAAGAAAGAAAGAAAGAAAGAAAGAAAGAAAGAAAGAAAAAAAAACATATTATGGTAAGAGGGAGGTGCTAACTGATTGGAAGGACTACTTTGCCATGAGCTTGCCTAGGTTGTCTCCTGTGGTCCCCTTCCCCCCATCTTTGCCTTCAAATTCTTGGTGGTGAGGTGCTTCATCCCACCTTTTGCACTATCCTGGGGCCATAAAGCTGGCTTTAAAAGCCAGTTGGGGGTTTCCCTGGTGCAGGGAAATATTGAGTGGCAAAGAGCCAACATAGCTCACTTAGGCAACCCTCTGTTGCAACATGAGAGGAGGAAGGAGATTAGACAGAGCCCTGATACTGATTCAGAATGCTTTTAACCAGCAAATTAAAGTTCCAGCTGCATCTTTTCTCTCCTCCAGATTACACCACAGTGGCCATTCTGCTTTATATCACTTAAGGAACACAGCTCTCTTAGCTTTTGACCAAGTTAAGAACACAACTTCCCTGTTGAAACACCTCAGGACTTCTGTATTCTAGCAATAAACAACCAAGAATATTCATTTTACTCTACTTTTCCAGGATGCTGTCATTGTGGATGAGTATCACTCGAGTTGATTGGGAACCTATCAAAGTCAGCACACTTGTCAGTGCATTTGGATATTGAGATATTGTAGCACATATAGCATATGAGCTTATGGTGTTTTAAACAGATATTAACAGATAATAGAAAGTACTCTACACAGCCAATAGTGAACTCCTGGAAATTATTCCAGCAGAACTCTGTAAGACAGACACCACAGCAGGTTCAAACAGAGGATCAGATAGATGTGTGGACATCAGTTTTACGAAGAGGTACCAAAGGGATGTATCCTCTACCATCTCTAATCCCGCAGTTTTAGATACTTGGGATGCATGAGAGGACTGGAACACAGAAAAAGACCACAAGTCCACATGCCCTCCCTAAATAGCCTCTCCTACTGCCACTCAGAGAGACTGAAGACTGAACTAAATGGACCAATGATTTGATCCACCAGGGCTTTTTTTTTTGTTACTGCTGCTAACGGATCACCATTTTGACCCTCAAGGGCTCACAAGCGAATTAAGATTTTAAAGTAAAACTTCCTTTCATGTAAAGCTTTACTCAGATAATCTGTATTCTAGACCAATGAACTCTCATTAACTATTGATTATTTTTCCTAGCAAGTGATTATTCCTAAGGAGTTATCTGAAACAACTTGGTGGTTTTACTACCAAACTACACACCACATAAACACAACCTTATAGTAATCCAATGACACAACTCTCTTTAGCAATAACTATCAATAATCTGTTACAGTCCCCTGCTCACGTGAATTATTTTTATTAAAAGCAGAGTTGCACTTCCATTTAGAATAGTAGATCTAAAAAAACCTTTGCAGTATATAAATAAATTGAATTCAGTAATCATGGGTTCAGAGTGACTAAAAAGAGATGTAACTCACCAAGTGATTTTCACAGCGTGCTTGTATTTGTACTTGATGCCACAGAATTATATTTATTTACTTTCTAGGATCATAAATGTTTTGAATTGGACAAATGGAAGATTGTTCTTCTGAAAGACCACGTGAAATAAGGATAAATTGTGAAACCCGTTTGTATTATGATTCAGCATTTTCAGAAATTTATCCATTTTCCATTAATGGAATCTTAGAAAATTCAGAACCTTTCAAGCCGGTTTCTTTATGGTTAAAATACAAGGATGTTGTGAGGATACGTTCTTGTTTATTTTCCAAATGTACCAAGATCCCATTTGCTTTAATACAAGTGATAACTCATCTGTGATAGTGGAAGGATTGTGCAAGAATTGTCTGTCTTTCACTACCTCTTTTATTTGTTTGTTTTGGTGCAATCAGTAATAACATTGCATTTTTATTTTTCTCTATTTTATCTTCTGCTATTCCAGCTCTAATCTTAATACATGAAGAAAGGCCTTATCCTTCAATTTTTAGAGTCTGTTGTTGCTAAAACAGAGGGCACCTTGAACTTGTCATTACATCCATGAGTTAAATTATTTGCCACTAGGAAGTTACAAAAATATACATAATATCTTGTATCTTACTGTTGGTTATATAACAACAATAAAAGTATACCAGATGCTTTTCTAACATTGAAAAGATCTAGCATATACCCTAAAGAGCTAAACAACCTGGCAAAAGGATGGGCAGCACATTACAGAAAAGAGGTCTGTGTTATTGCTGAAGTTGTTCGTCACTTAAGTGGTATCATTAAGAAAAAAATCTATTTAAAATAAAGTTCTTTGAGATTTTAAAAATTTAATCTCTGCTCGAACAAAACACATGGAAATCCTGATCTGCAGCTATTTGCTATATATTGTATAATTTAATGTTGATAACATTTTTTTCTATTATCTCTGCTACATTTTCTACTTTGTGATTAGAAAACCATCATCTGTAGTTACCAAAGCTTGAAGTCATGTCTATAAGGGGAGTTCTTCCTGCTTAGGTATTGCAGATTAACTTCTCAAGTAATACGGGCTGAAAATTAGATCATTTGTGATCACCACCTTTTTGTGGAATAAGTGCATACACACAGGAATAACTGTCTTCACTGCAGTCTAACAGCTTTCCTTAGCCACATTAACCTTTGTATGTGAGCAAAATCTTGAAACAGTGTTGATAAATCTTTTACATTGTTGAATGGATAAAGTATTTGCAAAATAAAATATTGCATGAAAATGTTCATGCTGCAGCTGGAAATAAGCTACTTCATATTTTCATGCTTGCTAGCGTAAGTGAGGAAGAAAAGTTTGTTGTTCCAATACTTCGCACACAGACTGGTTCCCAATAAGGTAGAATGGAAAATAGGAATTGTTCAAAGAGGCATTTGGATAGCATGGACTTTGTGCAGTGCTTAAACTTAATTTTAGAAGCAGTGAGAATGAAAGAGCAAGACAAACAAATCACTGAGTAAGAAGATGACGACGAGTGGGTTAAAGTTCAGTGCGGTGCGTAAGTGAATAAAGTTTAATCTAGCTTCTAACACAACAAACAAACAGAGCACCACAATATGCCACGTTCAGGAATGTGAGAACCATGTTGTATCTGGCACTTGAACAACAGAGAATTATTATTGCTGATATGGTAATTGCAGAGGTACAGAAAAAAAGTGGGTGGATCATGTGAAATTCATGAAATACTTGAGGTGAACTTACAGCAGGATTCGTCTTTTTTTCTTAATTGTGTACACTGATCCCTATGTGCCAGTGCTTTAGTAAAAAGCATATTGTTCATTCTCAAGAGGTTTAAAAATCCACTTCATCGCAGGGTCTTTTTTCTTAAAATATTTTGCAGCATGCTTCTCCCTTTGGCCTACGCAAACAAGTATGCCTACATATGCATACCTATTAGAGCCAGAAAAAAGTCTGCTCTCCAGAGTAGGCCATTCTAGTAATAGTATTTCTGGTGGCTTTTTGCAATGTTTAAAATATTTTGAAAACAATTTTGCCCAGACCTAGGTTTTTGGACATGAGCTGTGCTCACCCTCAGAGCATTTGCTAATCTAAGTCTGATACTGTTGTCCTGTTCAAGGACACAAGCAAGGTTTCTGCATAGCTTGAGTACAACCCGAAGGACCTATACGGCACGCTGGATCTGGGCTGTAACTGGGTCAGAGGTCCGTCTTGACTGCTTTAAGAAAGGCCACTGTGTTTTATGTGAAAAGTCGAGTTATCCAATACAGAGCTTTGTGCTGCTCTACACTACTCACTCCATGGTAAGTCAGCACCAGATGAGCTAACTTCTGTTTTAGAGCCGTGTTTAATCATGCTGGATTTCCTCGTATGGTTGCAACTGTTGATGAGTCCTTGCACTTGTGCTTAATGGGATCTGCTGCTTAATGAGACAGCTCCTCTGAACAAGAGCTGCTTACAGGATCAAAGGCTGCGCTATGAAAAGTGTCCTATTAACTGGATGTAAACGAGGAACATAGTTCTGACCAACACGAGTTTGTTTGCAGGTTTATCTCAGGGCAACGGGCAAAACTGGCAGCAGGTTACAGCGAGATTGCCTGTTTTGCCCACCCCTACAGGTGAAATAAGTGTAATTTCAGAAAGAGATAGAGACTCTTCCCCATCATCAGCTTCCTTCCCCCTCAAATCTCCCTGACATATCCCAGAGCTCCTGCTCCCTGATATTTCCCGAAAAAAAAAGCCACCAACTTTTTCCTACACTACAGTGCCTCTCTTGCCCCTCTGCCAAGAACCTATCCCACTTCTCCAAATTAACCTTTGCCTGCTTTGGATGAGCTGCCTGCCAGCAGACATATCCACAGTAGCACTTACCAGGAGTTACAGATATACTTTCTTGATGGGTATGGATTAGGTGGACGTAGCAAAACACACTTTTTACCATGCTGGAGCTGCCATAGTTTTGAGTCGCTGGAATAATCTGGTTTTATAGCAAATTAATTGAAAACATGTATTACAAAGAATAGGCTGGTCAAGTTTTGCAGACTACTTCAGTGAGGTTGCAAGGAGATAAAATCCCGGCAGAATTTTGCCCAGTGAAAAAATGCAAATATTCTTGAACTTCCCTTGCTAGTTTCACGTCTCCTGATGCTCCATTGCCTTACTAGCTTCGTCCTATTAACACTCATACAATGAATACTCCAGTCCCGCAGCCCTTGAACTCATGGCAAATTGGAACGACTTTTTGTTTGTCTGGAATAATTTAGGTAACAATTAAACTAGGGGCATTGGAAGCTCTGGTAAACCCCTCAGTCAGGCCATGTACCCTGACCATACCCAGCATCTGGGTGAAAGCTAAGTAAGAGCCAGCTCCTCTCTGTTCTCTACACAGAACGAGATCTCTTTCTGTGCCCGCTCCTGGGCAGAGCTCTGCTGCATTCAGGTCCCCTCCTCTGTGACTGGGAACCAGAATTTGCTCCAGCATGTTGCCAGGGCAGCTCAGACATACACATGACCTCAGAGATAAGGCACAAAACGGCTATTTTAGATGATGTAGCCTGGCGAGCCCTTTGCTGCTCTGAGTGCTCACTTCTGTTGTGACTTCCCTAGAAGCAATGGCGCTTAAAAAAACCACGGGCCAATCTGCTAGCTCTCAAACTGTCATATGAGAAGGGGTAACATCGAGGAAAATATCCTCTAAAAGGACCATATTTTAAATGAGACACCCCACAGTGGAGTGTTTTCTTTGAAAGTTAAAATACTGTTAAATAAATTTCAGACAAGACTGATCCAGAGGAAAGAAATGGGCTTTATGAAATGCTAGTGTAAACTGGAATAACACTACCTGTTTTTTAAACAGATGGTGCTTTTTATCCTAATGTTCTCCTTTAGAATATTCCTTAACAATTCGGGATTTGGTGAGGAGAAACATGGGCAATATCAGAGAAGTACATCGGATAACTTACTCCATTTCCAGCTCCACTGTCTGTGTGTAACAAATCGTTCAGGGTGAAACTCTCCCTTATGGTTCTATACAGAATGCTTAAGGTTGGAAGGGCCCTCTAGAGATCATCTAGTCCAACCCCCCTGCTCCAGCAGGGACCCCGAGAGCATGGGGCACAGGGTGGCATCCAGGTGGGTTTGGAAGATCTCCAGAGAAGGAGACTCCAGCGCCTCTCTGGGCAGCCTGTTCCAGGGCTCCGTCACCCTCAGCTCCCCATGGCATGGTTCCCCTTTCCTGCACAGGGTTTGATGGTGTTGCTGTGAGACCCAGTAACAGCATGTGTTTAAACTCTATGAATTTGTTAAAGGCTCTCTGCTCTGTAGAGCAGAACATGGGGGATCATCTACAGTTCCTCTCTACAGTAGTTCCTCTCTACATAACACTAGAAAAAGGCCTAAATGATGCTGTGAGATGATTCAAGGCCAGTAAACCTCTAGCAAGAAGGACTTTCATCCTGCCCAGGATGCACTGAGATCCACAGGGATCTGTTTCCTGACTCCTTATCAGTGAGTTTTCTCCCTGTGTCTGCCATAATTTCACGGCCAAATCTAAGCTGCAGGAGAAAGCCTGACCTATGTGCACAGGGTCGATGCCCATGTTAGGTGTTGCTCTGCTCAGGTTCAAAGGCTTTTCCAGAGGCCGATTTAAAGCACTTACATCACTCTGCTGCTCTACATCAGCGAAACCTTGAGGTAAGTAGCTAATGTTAGATGGTTAGATATGCCCCTCTGCAGTCACTTCACAGGAGCAAGGGATGTCATGTTACAGAAGAGCCTTGTCATCATTTTGACAATTTTTTTTTTTCAATAAACCTGCAGGCAGGGGTGGGGATGGTGTGTGTTTGTTACAGGTACTTTTTCATTTGTTGCCATCTCCAGTTCTTCACACAAACGAGCTACTTATTAACTAACTGCTGCACTGTCGGGTGTAAACATTAACCAAGCGAGTGATGGATGCACACAGTCTGACAGCTGTTTCCTAAATGTTCATTTTGATGGCATATGTAGTTCTTAGCTGTCTAGTGACTTGTCCTATTGAAAGAAAAGTCAGTTTCAAAGCTCAGTACCCTTGCTTTGGGGAAGTCATTCCTCTTTTCTGCCTCCATCTTAACTTCCTGTAAATATCTAGCTATACTGGGGAGAAAAGGCCCTATTTATGAATCCATGTTGAGCCTGCAATGGAAAATTTTCCCTTGGCACTTTCAGAAATGTCATGCGGAGTCCCTCAGATAGCTACAGCATTCTTAAATGGGATACAACTCACCCTTTTCCCCCTTTAATGTGTTCAGCAGACAGGTGGAGACCCAACTGGTGGCAAATTCCTAAGTATTTATATCCTTTAACTCTCAATGATACGAACAAGTTATAGGAAATGTCATGCACTGGGTATATGAGTAATGTTCCCATTAATCAATCGTCCAAAATAAACTGGATTATTGTGTCTGTTTGTACCATACTGTAGCTATTTGCAGTTAGACATACTAAAAGAGCAAGCCCGATGCTTAGTCTGCTTTGCTCTGCGTGGAGTTTCAGGGCCAGAATGTCTGACAAGCTCGCTCTTCTTGCACACATGCTTTGGTCATGCACAAGAGAGATTCATGAATGCAGAATGTTATCTAGCTGGGATTGTCTACTGTCTGCTTTCAGCGTTTGACTCCCACTTGGACATAATTTTCGAATGAGTACTGAAGCTATAACGCAGCGTGGATACAGTCCTAAAGAATGAGATCTTTGGCCACTGCAATCCAGTAATCGGCCCCAGCACATTTGGAGACAATCAGGATTTTGAGAACAAATGCAAACAAAACAAACTGTTTTTAAATTCCTAGTCGGGAGAAGGAGTGGTTGATTCACCACTTAAGCTGGTGACTGACTTTCTACATTTCAAATGGAACAATGAACCTGGAATCTGTGAGTTACCGTAGAGGTCTCGTCTGTCTCACTTCCTGATTTCCTTGCATCAGGGTTAGCAGCACACTAGGACTTTTCATGGTTGTGTCACAGGACATCCAGGAATCCTCAAAAAGTGCCACTGTGTACACACATGGAGCAACTCCCTTAACATCCAGCATCGAACAAGCAGTACTTCCAGTTTGTTCCAGACAGGTTTGAGTCATTGCATACAGTCTCTCTCACAGTGAGAAACAATCTGCCCAGGTAAACACCTTGAGGCAAATGTATCTGCAGCACTTGGGTTTGATAAGCATTCTAGGTCAACAAACGTAGGACCTGCTCAGCACATCTCACGTCCCAGCGCCCCAGCCAATTTTCTGTACTGCTTCATTTGTGCTCCCACTCTTCCACTGAACCCCAATGCAGAGTTTTCAGCCATGGTCCCACCAAAATGGCTTGAGGTAACAGGAAGTACTTAGCTAATTAAAGTGCATTTGAAAGAGAACCTAAAAATTCTTGATTGTAACTGCTGAAAAAACACTGGAAACAGAGCAAGTGCCTTATTGATCAAGATAGGGTTATATTAGCTTGTCCTCAAGTGCAGAACCGACAGATGTCCCTGAATCTATACTGCCTAAAGTCCATATAAAATGGAGACAATTAAAAAAATGTAACACTTCTCGGATTGATAATAATTCAGAAAAGACTTAGGTGGCCTTGTTGCTTTATCTTTGCATCTTTTTGGTTTATAAAGTTCATAAGCTGGCTTCAGAAGAAACTAGAATGGAACAGTACAGCTCTTTTCCTGGAATCATAGAATCATTGTGGTTGGAAAAGACCTTGTACCGTCCTGGAAGTGTCCAGGAGCATCTAAGTGAAAGTAAATACACCCTCTGCAATTGCATTGTCATCTTACAGACAGCTATGGGGAGTGATGGGTACGGCTCAGATTTAGGGTTAGAGAGGCTTTTTAATGATATGTTTCGATGTGTATTTGTTAGTAGGGGTTGTGCCAGTTTTTGAGGATTGCATACTTTCATTCCTTCACTTACATATGCACAGCCTTGACTTGTTTAATTTCAGGGCCTTTTTCCACACCCCTGCTAATGGAAAGGGGCCTTTAAACGCACGTTAATGTAATTTGCTACCATAAAAAATCCCAATTGAAAAGCACAACAATGATTTTTATTGGCCCAATAAAACCCTGAGGCCACGCTCAATTGCAGGCATGCCACAGGGACACAAAGTAGAGCGGGAATTTGAATGTGTTTTTAACATCTACTGAGCTTTATCACAACTAATCAAAATATATTATTCATTATCATATGAATGTTGCAAAGTCTGTCTTCAGTACGGTTTTAAGCTTGTGAGTTTTAACTATGCACATATTTAACGATTTTGAGGTATAAAATCATATTTAATTAGCTGCATTCATTATACTTGGCTTAGCAATAATGAGATCAACCCTACAATATTTTTTTTCATTTTTAAAGTACTGACATTCACCTCTAACCAAACTTCTTCCTAGCAGATATTGCTCATAGAAATTTCTGTACTGAAATTTCATAATAATTACAGGACTGTCCTAATGCTTGACATACAAATTTTCAGCCAGAGATACTGATGCAAAAGGATATTTTTCAGTGCTAAATACAGAACAGATACAAGAGCCTTGACTGCCTCATTTGGACCATACAATAACTTAGGCTGGAACTGGTCTAACTCCTAGTGCACAGCAGAGTCAATTTTGAAGTTAGATCCAGCGTCGAAGTTAGCTCAGATTGCCGAGGACTTTGTCCACTCGGTTCTGAGTCTCTTCAGGGATGCGGATGGCACAGCCTCTCCAGGCACCCGTGCCAGTGCTTTACCACCTCCTCTGCCAAGAGGTTTCTTCTAATATCATCTCACGGAAAATGTCACTCTAATGACTGACTTCTGGCAGAAGGGACAATCTCACTCTAATTCTGCTGGATTAGCAATTGGATTGACTTGGTTTGCTCTGTGACGATGCCAGATCCACTACAAAGAAAACAGGAGGAGCTCACAAGCGGAAGCAGAGGGTAGGAGACTGGGAGAGAGCACCTTCTTTGGCATGGGCGAGCTGCTACATGCCTTCCAACAGGTCATCTGCCCACAGCTCAAGTCCTGTACACCCATTTGAACCAGGTCTACCACTGACACAACCTGGTCTGCTCTTTCCCTACCAATTGCTCTGCATTCTTGTTCTCCTCTTGGCCTTCCGTGGTGGTTCGAGTACTCGTTCGTTCACACTGCAAACCAAACTGAGGACTAAGCTGCGTTAAAAGTAACTTTTATTTGCTGGCTTTTGGGGAAGATTTTAGCATGGATCAGGACTTTGATCTAATGAATAGGTGAGCAACTCCTTGCTCGAGCAAAAGGATAGGGCAGCACTGGGACCGAACCTCCTCTTCCAGCCCCATTTCCAGCTTATGCTTACGCTGCTTGTGCAACTGCATTCTGATCTCTTGCCGGAACTATACGATTAAAAGGTATTTAAAATGAATCATCCGTTATAACAGCCACTTTTCTTAAGCAGTAGCTGACATCATTTAATTGTAACTCCTAGCACAGAATAAGAGATGAGCAAACATACCATTTCTGCAACTTAGTAATTAGATAAGCCCTTCTAATAGGGACCTCTTTTTCCTTTTATATGTGGAAATTCAAATTGCATCTAACATTTTCCCATAAATGCCCCCACTGACTGGAACACAAAAGGATCTATCCTCATATGTGGTTGTGTAAGAAGTTCTTCTGAGCTTACACACTTCCCAAAAAAAGTCTTAGAAAATCATGTCTTCTACTTGAAATTCCCCCTTTTAAAAAAACACTTCTCTCCTGTTTATTCGGAACTCCCCATCAGCAACTCGAAACATCATTTTAACGATTTGCTAATGATTCTTTCCCCCAGCTAATGGTAGAACAAAGAGCAAAGTCCATTGGATGAGAAAATTCTGACAGCACTTGACAGGGTCTTGTTCTTGCAAGATTTTCAGCTCAACACAGTGGCCACTAAGCCAACTAAGAGAGCTTTGCTCACTCCTCATCTCAGAAGCCAACCACCTCCAGAACATCTGAACAGTGGTCTAGAAGACAATAACAAAATAAACTAGCGGTCCTTCACCTCACCTCCACCTTAGGTTGTTGAACTCAGATTGTTGCTAAAATTGGCCTATTCTAACCTTGCATCCTAAAAAAAATTACATGCCAAGCCCTGAAGTTTTCACATGCTGCTTTTCCGAGTAACCCGATATCTTCACCTGTCCTCCTTGACAAACTGCTGCCTGTTGTTGACAATCGGGCTAGTATCAGAGGGGCAGTTTTCTGATCAGTGCATTTGCAAAACCAAGAAACTCCCCAGAGTTAAGAGTCCTTTTCTTTTTTTCCCAAATGTTATATTCCAAGATCAAAATATTGATGTCCAGGATGTTCACTTTAGGTGAATGCAAATGTATAAAGAAATGTCATGTGCTGCTCATACTTTTTTTTCCTCCACCCTAACAACAATAACAATTAACCCCATTTTCTTTTCTCATTTAAAACTCAAGTATTTTTCATTTTCAACATAGTTTTGTCTCTCTTCTTTTTGATATGAGGCATATTTTATCCATTAAATACATTTTAGTAATTTCACAGAAGATGAATTGATCTCTTTCACAATCTATTTAAGTACCAGCATAGATTCACTTCAGCATTACAGCAACACCCAAACTCCAGCCTGGAAATAGAAACAAAATACACAGCAATATATCAAATCCAAAAGCCTTAGGATACCAGTAAATCTCAGGAGTTGTTAAAAATAGGCTGAAAAAATGAAATGGATTAGAAGATATGGTAAAAATTCTAAAGCTGTTAGAAAATTTCCTCTTTAAGTATATATCTAGAAAACAAATAAATAAAAAATACACATGATACTTTTTCACTTTCTACATTCAAGCTTTGAAATGAGCTTTTTGATTGTGGACTAACTTCATCATGCTACCAAGACAGTATATGTGTTTAATGTTTCTAAATAATTTCACCCGTCATATCCTTAAAGTATATTAAAGTATATATTGTCCTTTTTCATCAGATTCTCCACACTATTAAGAAAAACATCTCATTCTATAAAAAGAGTTGTCTAAAATGTATTTAAACTTAGTAAATTGCTATCATTTAAAATATTCAAGTAGTTAAAAGGAAGGATATGAGTAGTCAAAGACCCCATGCATTTTATAATGCCCTCACAATAATCAAAAATACATTTTAGTTCTGATTCATCATTGGTCATAAACAAAACATGAACATACTGAGCCAGTGTTCGACTAATATAAACTGGCATAGCAACTGAAGGCATAGTTGAGCAATGCTGATTTGCACCATCTGTGCTCAGAGCTCATTACAAGGTGATTTCAATGCAAGAACATCAGCCTACAGCCAAGTCACTGGCAGTGAGTAAGAGCTAACAGAAATGAGGTAGGTAGGGGTGTTTATTGTGATAGAATTATTTTAATTTCTGGAATGTGTTTATGATTTTTTTAATATATCACTTCATTTATTTTGATTTTTGTAATTTAAATATTTTCTCTTCAGATAAGCAGAAAAGTGAGAAATGTTACAAGTGAGGTTTCTCACTTGCTGTAGATTTGTCTGAACTTGCTCTTTCTTGAGAACAGTATTTTGTTATTCTGCTTCTTGATGACATGCTATTATGTTCATTTTCTGTAAATAATGTTTAGTATGATCTCCAATTTCAAATGGCTCCTCAAAGCTAATCTTGCTATTTCCATTTCAAAGTAATCAGAAAGGTGACTTAATCTTCAAAACAGAAACTTTTCTTTTTTTAGCCTAAGATGATTAGGCTCGCTCTAAAAATCCTTAACCTTTGTCTATAGAATCAGCGGGTTTGGGTTTTTTTTTTTCTCTACTTTGGTCTGTTCTCATCACCTTTTATTATCTATCTCAGCTGTACACTTTTTTCTAATTATAGACTGCACTAACATACTTCTGCGCAAGTGCTTCTTTTTACTAAATGGTAAAAAAGCTAAAATATACCTTTGGATAAGTAAAATATATTGCTTTTTGTGAGATCAAAGAGAGGAGAAGAACAAGGATGAGCTAGATTTGGAATTTAGGAGAACTTGGTTCAGTTCTCTGCTGCACTGTCTTGCTGTGCTACCTCGAATGAGTTACTTTCAGTAACTTTCTTGTGTCTGTACTTTTCTGCTCCACAGGATGCTTATAAAAATTGAGAATGTTCAGCCATTCTAGATATAGTGAGCATGTAGATTCTTACTGAATAATGGATAAGAGATTTCTGAAATAGGGATATCTATATATCTATATATATAAGCAGTCAGCTGATGCTCACAACGCTATTTCCTATTTGTTCCTGTTAGCTGCTATTCCTGTATTTCTCCCTACAACTGCTCATTTCTCTTCCATTTCGCTAAATCATCTGATACCTCATCCATCGCTCCACAGAGCTCGGATGTTATCCTAGTTTTCCTCCCAATTCAAAAACACACATCTGCAGTGTTCCTAGACCTCTCCACGCGCTTCCAGTCTCTTTGGCATGCTATGTACCTGGAAGTGTCACGGACCCTTCAGAAAAGTGACAAACGTATGAAAACTACCTGCAGCAACTAGTAGTGAGGCTATTTATATTTGAGTATTTTCCAGAGAGCTTCCCAAGATCTGGTGCAAGATCAGAAAGGAGGAATGCAGAGACATGAGTTGTCCTCAACGCACCTATTTCTCCTAGTTTTGCTGCTATCCACCTGATAGCAGTCTCTGATGCCTGTATTTATTTCGCCCCACTGAAATTCCTCTTCTCTAGACTAGACTGAGCTCTATGGTATCTCAGTTATATCTGGTAGCTCTTCTCTCTTCTGCTCTTCTTCCACTCTCAGTCCTACATTTTCCATTCCTCCCCGCTTCCATTTTCCTAATGGAAGAGGGGAGAAACGTGCTCACTGACGTTCCTCAGAGACGTGTTCTTCCCCAAATAACAAAGCTAGTATCTCAGAATGCTACAAGGACTCCATTTTAGGTATCTCAGCACCCCTTTCAACTTTAAATAACCTGAAGAGCTGTTTATAGCAGCTGTGCCTGCTATAGCTGTCTGCTCTAAACGTACATTAGGCCAAAGCACCCAAAGTCTCAAACTGTGTGAAATGGTCTTCTCCTCACTTCCTATTTGCTGATTTGGGTTTCTCCTAATCCATTTCAGACAAAAAAAAAAAACCCACTAATATTTTAACTGCTTAAGTTATTCTGGTTGACTCTGACTTAAGTTAGGGAGCAACTGCACGTGAAGCTCACAGGTAGGTAGGACGAACAGTAACCTTGGCAGAAGACAGCTGTGATAGTGACTGTGGAGGGAATCACAACCCCTTCAGCACACCCAAGTGTGCGGAGGAAGTGAGTACCAACACAGGGATTTTGAAGTATGATAAATTCTGCATTTTAAATTCAGTTCCCACTTATTTTGCAAGAGGTTCCTTTGGAAAACCCGTCCTCTCCCTCCACCGTGCAGAAAACATGATGACGTGGTTCAAAATGTCTTTCATCTTTACCCTGTTTAATCACTGCTAACTGATTAACCCGGTGAAGCGCCACGAAATCGACTAGGTTGGAAAGGAACAAAACGTCAGGCACGCCAGCTTTTACAAGTAAATAAGCGGAAAACTTTGTGAGCAAACTATAACCTGCAGCTCCCGAAAGCGCCCGTCGATCCCCGCTCTGCAGCAGTCACCACAGCGAGCAGCGACGTGCACTCGCTCCTGCCAGAAGTGGAACATGAACTTGTAGGACAGGGGCAGTGTCAAAGTTCAGGTACTGTTGTATAACCTGTTAGCCACCGCAACATCTTTTGCCCTTCTTTTAACCCGTATTGATACTTTGGGACTTCTAATCTTGCGAGCTTGATGAGTAGATACTAGGAAGGGATATTAACCTTAACTCCTTCAGTACTGCTTGGCCAAAAAGAGGCAGTGAGCTAGAGCCAAAAACAGCCATTGGCACAAAGTTGGAGAAACGTATTTCTTATAATGAACAGCTCTTTAAAGAGCCGGGAGGGAGGGCTGGCAGCCACAGGGACACAGGGCTGTTTCTCCCAGGTGGTTCAGGTGCAGGTTGCCTGAAGTGTTGGCTGACTCCAGCTCTGCTCTGCGACTGCAGTGCAAGGCCATTCTGTGCGAGTGCACAGGAGCCTCCTGTGCGAGTGGTTCGGGGGAAGGAAAGGCTTACACACACACACACACACAGAGCCAGGCTGAAGGCAGATAGACCCTGACATGCAAACAAACCGCTGCTCCTTCAAGAGCGACCTCCTGCCAGCTGAGGCATGCTAAGGGCCCACATGTGCGCTCCTAGCTCATGGCAATAGAAGGTAAAGCACATTGCCTTCAACCTTAACGAAGGTCAGCTGCTCTTGGCCTGAGCCCTCCTAACGACTTCTCTTTGTGCCTTGGATTAGTCTACCTGCTGCAAACTGCACAGTATTACTGACTCAGTTACCTTATACCATAACCCCCTAAATCTACCTTTCCTCTCAGCTAAAATGAAAAAAGCTATTCCCAGTAATAACTTTAGCCTGTAGGAGCTAAATGTGATAAAAATGTGTTTTGGTTGTACAAAAAATCCTGGCTTTATAGTATGTAAACTTCAATTTGTTGTGTAATCTTTTTTTTAATGAATATCCTTTTTCAGTTAAAAATCAAAAATATTCCAAAATATCTTTATTATTATTACACTTTTACAGCGAGGAAACTCTTTTCTGTTTTTCTTTTGAAGCATAAAAAAAAAAATACAGAAAACCTTGTATAACACGTTAACAAGTCCTGATGATTATGGGAAAGAGAGGATTCAAGTGTCCTTCCTCTTCCTATTCTGCTGTTGCCCACTTCTGTTTGTGAGGATAATATACTGGAACTGCTTGTTCCTGCACTTCTCTGGTCTGAATAAGCTGGAGCACTGGCGCTCTCCTTGAGTTTCTTTGGCACACTCCCTGTTCCCCTTCACAGAAATGGGTCAGCGCTGACTTTCACCACCGTGGGTATTTGGGGGCTGCATCTCTGAGGCCACTGGTAGAAAGACGCAATTATTCTTTAGGTACTGCAAGAAACAAACATACAAAATAATAAATGTAACTGGGTAAATTCTACGGCGAGAGCCATGGAAGTCTTTCTCCTGTCATCTTCTCCTGCCTTGTCATGTCGGGATTCAAAAGGCAGCAGAGAGAACTACATGGAGTCCTTGAGTCCTGCCTACCAAACAGAGCATGGACGCTCAGCTTAGTAACGGCACTGCGTGAGAGTGTCGGGGATGTCTCTGGGAAAGAGAGGAAAAACATCCAAGTGTTGCAGTCTGCTCTTGAAACCCTTAGAAAAGGGCTGTGGAAGTATGTCCTGGCAGACCCCTCAAGTACATATGCGCAGCTGGTTTGTTAGAGGTAGAGTTAATTCTAGCCAGAATTAATACGTTTGACAAAGTGACCGTGTTCGCGTATATTGGGATTTCCGGACAACTTCCACGTTCCGCGAGCTGCTGTTTTTATTTATTTAGTATCTCGGTATTTGACGCGTGCAGCCTCCCGCCTTTCAGCCGGGGCTGCCCGGCACGCCGGGGCCCGGGGGGCCCTGCGCGGCTCGCGGGCTGCTCTCAGGGGCACGAGGGCAGCTCCCGGGGGCCGCGGGAGGCCAAGGGCAGGCCCGGCCCGGCCCGGTACGAAGGGAAGGGAAGGGCCGGGGCCGCCGCGGCTCCTCGCGCGGCTCCGGCCCGGCGCCCACGCGCGTGCGGGGCGGGCGGCGGGTCCCCCGCGCCGGGGCCGGCGGAGCCCCCGCCGGGCAGAGCCGAGCCGAGGCGGGCTCGTGGCCGCGCGCGGATCCTCCCCCCGCTCCTTCCGCGCGTCCCTCCCCCCGCTCCCGGCTGAGTTCATTCACTGGGATTGGTTTCAAGTGACGCCATCGCTTTATTTTTACTCCAATGACCTCATCGCAGCAGCCTGAAGTTTACTGACCAGCAAAACTCCGTATTTTCGTGGGGTTTTTTTTTTTCCTCCCTTCCCTCTCTCCTGCCTGTGTCTGTTTGCTCTAATCACTTACTAGTAATTGCTTGGTACCTTTAGGGAAACTAAGGAAGGCTTTTTTTTTTTTTTTTTTTAATATTACAGAGAAATACATATCGCACAACTTTCTCTGGCTCTCCCTGGCGCTTGGGTCCTGCTCCCCCTCCACCCCCCGCATCACTGTCCCTCTTTCTCAGGCCATCTTGGCGGGGAGGGAAGCCTCCAAATGTTTCTTTTTCCCCTCCTTCTCCCTGTTCCCACCTTCAAGCTCCCCGCTCTTGGAAACGCCGGCATAGACCGTTCTCCGGCTGCCAGACTGGTGCGTGTGCGAGCGGAGGGGACGGAGAGCGGGGCGCCCCCGCGGCGCCCGCAAGGACGCGGGGCTGGGGGCAGC
>PTEX01000326.1:45217-183991 GCA_003342815.1 Eudromia elegans
GGCGGAGGGGAGGCGAGGGCGAGCGCCGGCCCGCGCCTCACATGTCCGCCCGCCCGGCCGCGGCCCCGGCCGCCTCTGTCCCCGCGCCGGGTAAGGAGGAGGGGGCGCCCCCGCCGAGCGCTGCCTCCACCTGGAGGGAATATCCACCTGCCTCCGGGGGGAGGCGAGCGGGGCAGCGGGGGCGCCGGGCAGGAGGAGGAGGAGGAGGAGGAGGAGGAAGGGGGGCCGCGCCGGGCTCCGCGCGCGCGTTGCGCTCCCCGCGCTGGCCCCGGGCGCGCCGCGGAGGCTCCGGCTGCCGCCTCGAGCCGGGGGGACCCGCTTAAATTGAGGCGTCGGACAAAATGGAGGGCTGGAGCGTCCCCGGGACGGGCGGGCTGCGGGGCGTGAGCCCGGCGCTGCGATCCCGCAAGGGGCGACTCGGCGGGGAGCGCGGGCGCGGGGCCTGCCCGGCGCTGCTTCCGTCTGCTGATCGTCTCTCTGTGTGTGTGTGTGTGTATGTGTGTGGAGATATGTGTGTATATGTGTGTGTATATGTGTGTGTGTATATATATATATCTGTGTGTGTGTCTGTGTATGTCTGTGTGTGTAAAAGCTACAGGGAGCTGGAAAATGCCGTTGCCCATCAGCATGTGCTGGACAAGGTGCACGGGATGTGCCCCTTGCAAAGCCCGACCAGCAGCGGGACTTTTCCCCTTTTTTTAAAAACAATTTTCTTTTGCCAAGTGTCCCGAAGCATTTTGTGACATGTCAGATGGACCGTAGGAAGCGGCTGGCTTTTAGCAAACAAAATCAGGGCAAATTCACTTTCTTCTGTTGCTTCGGTTGGCTGGAGCAGAAATCGATCTCTTGCCTTTCCTTCAAGTGCAGGGTGTAGTCGTAGTAGGTTTTATTGTCTGACCTATGACTAACTTTTTTTGTTCAAACACTACGTGTATACACAGCAGAATAAATACATCTGGGCTCGTTTTGAAAGCCAAAAGAAGCTTGGACTCTTTCACCTTGTAAGTTTTGGGGGCTATTCAGTAACTTAAAAAATCCAAACCCTAAATCGTCGTGTATTCCGTGCTTTAAGATTTTTCCTATTCCTGGCAGCATGTGGTTTGGTAGATACAGAACTCACAAAGTCCCAACTGACCATACAGGAGTTGATTTAGGCTCTGGTGTTTTGAGGGTAGCTGGAAAAATATTAAGTCTTAGTTTCTTTTTATGGTGTTCATCTCGCTGCCCGTTAGAAACTGAAGCATTAATCACAGTTGTTTGTGTTGGTTGGGGTTTTTTTGTTTGGATCTGTAGGAAATATGCTGCAGGGAAGTTGTAAATGTATTTTTAGCTTCAATTTTTAATCGCTGGAGATATAAAGAATGGTGATATTCTGAAGTAAAACCTGCATTTGCTAAATATACTTATAAATACTCTTAGGAATGAATCTATAAAAATTGTCTGAGGGGCAGTCAGCTTGGGTCATTTTACCTGTTTAACACACTAGTGTTGTTAATGTACACATTTAATATCTCTCTTTAAATGAGCAAGTAAAAGAAGCAAAGAAAGTGCCAGTTCTTGTGCTGCTTCAGAGGACATAGCTGCAAAAATGCTCTGTGGTTTAATACATGTGCAAAGATCCAGAGAGCCAAAGCAAGCGTTTTAAAGCTCAGCACGTTATATAAAGGTACATAAATAGATTCCTACTCCAGCAGGTCTGGTTTTGTTAGCTACCCAAGTCGACGGAATGGGACAAAATCAGTTTGGGGCATACCACAAGAGCTCTGTAGGAGGAAAATGAGCTCAGTTTATCGTTGTTTCTGTGAAACGCATGCTCCCCTTTCAGCGAAGCCGGCGAGCCTCGCAAGGATGTTTGCTTTTGCGAGAATAGCTTCGACGGTCCATGGGAACGGCGGTGGCAGAGGCTGCTCGGGAATGTGCTAAGCGGATTCCACCAGAAGCTCTTTCTCCCTCGCCGGCGGCATCTGCCCTGGGGTCCGTGCCCGTGTGTGGTGGGGCTGTGGTGGCGGGAGCCGCGTGCCTGGGCAACCTGCTGCTGCCCGATGCTCGCTGGCCCCCATGGGAGTCCTGGGCCTGTGTCCTTGTGGCTGGAAGCGGGAGGTGTAGCGGGGAGCAAGGTCAGGCGGAGTGCTGAGCCCAACGCTGCGCGTGCTTCCCCAAGAAAACAGAGCCAGGAGCACAATTTTCGCTTTATTATAGCATTCCGTTGAACTTTATAGTTTTGTAGGGCTTTATTTGTTTATTGTCTGTAAGAACAGTCAAGAGAGCCATTCTTGAAGTGCGGAGAGCATTTAATGCCCAGATTGCATGTGTGTGTGTGTGCAGTATGTATTATAAAAGAAAGAAGGGTAGGAAGATTGGTATATCCCTTTGTCTTGTGTTTTAGTGTTTTTTTTTCTTTTTTTTTTCCCCCACTTTAGGGAAGAAACCTGATTTGGTCCTGTCAATTTGTCTCTTCAGATTTCAGATTAGTTATTTGACTAGACAAATGACTAAAATGTTCTCTCTATTTCCTAGTATTTTGTTGATGGTTTTGTAGTGTATGCTCGTGATTTAAAAAGAAATATTGAGAAGCTCACTTCTCAATATAGGGTAGTAGGGAAGTCACTGTGTCCATAATATGTTGAAGTGCATGATTCCCCTTCCCCTACAGTTCCTGTTAGGGTAGTGACATGGAGAATTTCTGTAGAATATTTTGAATGCCAATACTTGATATTTAAGAAGCTTATTTAAGAGGAGAGTTTTTTACTACTCTTGATTTATTTGGTATCTGTTTGGTATTTATTTGGTATCTGTTCTTGCCAGTGAAGAGTAATGCTGCTCTCTCTGTGACTGTTACTTGCCTACCTACACGGCCTTCAAGTTCTTCATGAATCGCAAGTCGTGCCGGGGTGGCCTGGTGAATGAGATGAGAATGAGAATGTCTGCGTGGACTGAAGCCAGCAGTACTATGGAGCAGGAATCGGCCGTGTGAGGGAGAGGCACGCGCGCGAGCTCAGGCTGCTTCCTGGTGCTTATCTGATGGACCCCAACCTCAGCTCTTCTGCATCGCTTACGTAATGGCATGGCTGCACTGATGTCAAAGTTAGTTGAGATAAAACTGGCTCTGGAGGGTGAGGAAACAAGCCTGGAATCTGAAATGTCCTGTAGTACTACAGTGTTGCTCTCGGTTGAAGGGTGCTCTCAGGACAGGGAAGTTAACGCTACCACTTCCTTTTCTTGCCTTATCTGATCTCTAGATTGGCATTGACCTCACTGTTCCGAATACAAAATCTCCATCATGACTACATAGTAACTTCCTATAACACCCAATGGAAAGCTGAAGTATGCATGCAAGGTGAGGTTTGGCTTCTTAAGTTCTAGGTTTGTGTCATTTTAATCAGAGCACTTCTCGGTTTGCTTGTGGATGTGGCCTGTTGACAGCTCTCGTCATCTCCAGTGGAGATCTCATTGGCCAGCAGTGAATTACTTTTCCTCAGCAATCAAAGACCGTCTGAGTCTAGGGTGTGTGAATGGAGGATGAGAGGGGAGATGGGTGTGAGTTCAAGACCTTGTGTTTCCTTTTGCTGCATTATGTGGTCTGCTACCGAGCCAAGACTGACCTACCCAGAATTGGCTCTGGGAAGGCTGGCGTCTTTCCACTTTATGTCCCTATGAAATGCTCCTGCAGATGAAAACAGAATTTAGTAGTTGGTCAGGACAACAAAGAGGGCAAAGAGTGTTGCCTCAATGATAGGAGGTTTCCTGTAAGGATGCAGGGATGCTGGATGAGCTGTTCCGAGACTGACCTTCCTTAACTTCTCTGCTGCTATTTTTCTGTTCTTGTAACGCACAAAGCTGTTGCATGTACGGTGCATGAAGATATGAAAGGAACTGTAGAAACAAAGCCCCTTACTGTGAGGAAGTTCATTATCTCTGCTGTTTGTCACATTATAAACCTTATATAGCCAGTGTAGCTTCTCTTGAGCTGTGTTACTGAATCTTTCTCTGTACAGGACCGAGTCCTTGGTCTGTTTTTCAGCAAGCAAGATCAGTTTGTTGCACAGACCTCCTTAAACACATTTGCACTCTCAATTTTGATTTGTGTTGTAAACTTCTGTCAGTTGTTTAGTAAATCGTGATATTCAAGCAGATATGTACAGAGATTTTTCATTATTTGAGAATAAATATGATTGGTTTTCTTCTATATTTTTATGTGTTATCCAAATGGTAGTGTGCTAAAATACTATTAAAATTTTCTTCATCAAATGATAGGTGCATTCCATAAAGTTACAGTTGGCAGGAAACTATAAAACAAGGTATTTAATGTTAAGCAATCAGTACTGCCTGATTTCATGGTGTTTCACTTGGTTTTGGAGTACTATAATGATCTATGAAATGAGTCTGATTAACTAAATCATGGATCAAGGATTGGTGACAGTACTTTTTTTCTTAAAGGCATCCTTGCCTTCTTGTCTTGGGGCTTTCATACCACTAAAACATTGTGGGAGGCAAAAAAAGATGGGCCTGAGTGTGTAATGGTAGCAACACGGGAATGAGAACATAAACCAGACAGCATAAAATGAGGACAACAGAGACTAATTGTATGAAATTCCTTTTATGCACACGTTCTTGAGTTTGAATAACTAGTAAGTATTCAGGCTGCTGGATTAAAAGGCTTTGGTTCTGCATGTATAGCGTAGATGTTGCTCTCAAAGTAGGAGAGTAGGTCTCCCTTCCCCCTCACTATTTCAGATGAGATTGATTCAGTCCTGTTTTTTTCTCCAACTCAACTCTCAGTAAAGATGTTTAAGGGCTGAATAGTTCATAATGTTAGGGATATGAGCACCGCATTTTTAATAGCCTGAGTGTTGTTTTGGTTTCCTGGTTGCTAGATGTGAGTAAGAATCATTCACTGTAGACTTTAAAGACTTGAACACCATGCCAGGGCTTGGGTTTCTACCCAGTGATACAACTGCAAGATGGTGCTTGCAGAGGAGTGACTTTGTTGATAGCGCATGTTTTGCTAGGTCTATTCAGTCCTGCATGGCTCTTAGACACAGGAGCCAAGCACTTTCCAAAATACATCCAAAAAGCCTAACCTACAAGTGAGAGGGCTTCTTGCAAGAGGCCAACTCATTACTGAAATGAGGTGGATCGTAAGCACTGAGAAAATATTTGCCTGAACAATGGGCATGAGATTCTTTTCCAGTTCATTATATTAATGCTATCTGGAATAAGCATTTATCATATGTACTGTTCCCACAAGCATTTGGTTACAGGTGGGAACCTGCCTGGCTCTTGGGGTTTGTTTCTTTCTTTAAAAATTACGCTTTAAGCACTGGGACTTGGCACATTCTCTTGCTTTCCAGCTTTGCTGTCCCTGATGGTTCCGTGGGAGTTCATCTGAACTCCAGAAAAGTGGGAAAGACAGAGAGGGAGGGATCGTTCTGATAAGTTTCTCCCCTCTGCCCCTGTCTTACTGAGAAGTACCTTACTGAAATTAGAGAATTTAGGTATATACCTCTTTCTTACTAGAAAAGCTTGTGGAGCACGTAGAAAAAAAATCATTTCTGTTTAAACAAAGAAATGCCTGACTTCTCATAACTCAAAGCTTTGCCAATTTTTGAGTGAGGAAGAAAAAAATTTCCACAAGAAATTCTATTGCTAATCTTAGTGCAATTTGTTAGTTTTCAGTTCCAGATGAAACTGAAGTTCCACATCTGGTTGAATCCAGGTTAGGAGAAGACAAATGCTGTCCCCACCTTCATCAGGCTCCCTGTGTCTGTCTCGGGTTCCTGGCTATAAGATGTGCTCCAAGGTGCAGGCAGGCCATGGCAGTGTCTTTTCCCATAGTCTGCATAGGGTTGTGCATTGATGGCAAGCTATTTCTCACAGAAAGAAGACTGTGTAACTTCTTGCCCTTTCTGCCAAGCTAATCCTGTGTCATTTTAATTTCTTAGGAGCTCCTGAAAGGTAAATGCTCAAGCTTTGTGCAGAGAGTGCTTTGAGGCCTTAACTGAAGAGATGTAATCAGCAATGATTGTTTTCTAGGTTCGTAATTGCATATTTCCAGGAAAGCATGGCAGCTGCAGGGGAATGGGCACAAAGTCCTTGTGAGGGCTGGGAAGATCTTCTGTCTCTGTGATATCCAAGAAGCAGAGACTTGGGCAAATTTAGACGGGCTAGAAAACTTGCTAGTACTTGTATTTCCCCTCAGCACCCTTCGTGTTTTCTTGTTTTTCTCTCTGTCTCTCTCTCTCCCTTTTTTTTTTTAATAACTTCTCATCTGAGTATGGATGGTGTTTCCCACCCACCCAATGTCTCTTGTCAGGGGCATCCACTCTCCAGTTTAGCCCCCCTCTCGTATAACTGGTAAAAACTCAGTTTTCTCAGGGTTGACATGCTGTCAGCATGTTGTCAGCTTTCCATCTTCCAGTCTGCTTGTTAGATGATCTGGGCCTGGATATCATCCAGTTGACATAGCTGCTTTCTCAGTGTGGTGTATTTAGCCTGCTTGCTGTGATTCCCACATGGACCTATTTGAAGATGTCTGAAAAATCTGTTCACCTAGCCCAGACATGATTGTATGATTAGTTCATTCATTGCCTGTTTCCTCTCTCTCTCAGGGAATATTGCTAACTCCTTATATTGTTAACTCCTTCAGATCAAAAAGCACAACATAGATGAGAGAACAGTAATAAAAGTATTGTAATCGTTTCAGAGATATTAGCCAGGGCAGCAAAAAAGTCCAAAAAATACTAATCCACATCATTGTCTGCTTTAGCAAGGTACTCTTGCCACGGAGAGACCCAGGTGTTTTTGCCCACTTGGATTTACAGGAGTTGATCTTTTTCTCTGTGATTGAAGCTGTTTTGCAGGTGTGAGTGGTTCTGGAGTGAGGAGATGGGTCGTATCTTTTTTCCCCTGCTGTCTCATCTGTGGTTAAGCATACAGAAAAATGTAGAGGAAACTTAGGCATTCTGCTCCCCTGACAGTCTTCTACGAGTACAAACTATCAATGGCCATTGCCTTTAATGGACAAAAATATTACTGGCAATTGGTGCACTTTATTTAACGGCATAACAAGCAAGCACATTAGCTATTTTTATTCAAACACCCAGACGTAAGGCTGTATGGTAAAGTGGCTATGAAATGCCTGCATAGCTAAGTGAAAATATGTCTGTGCTTTAAAGCTAAGTCTTTTTTCTTTTAGTTACAATATTTTGAGAAGCTTCAACCAAAAATTGTGTGATATTTTTATTTGAGCTGTGGCATAGAGTTTTCAAGATTTCTGCGTTAAAAATGGGCAATTGCTCTTTTCAGCCTTTAGTCTGCTCTTTCCAGACAATCCTAAAGCCTTAATGCAGTAGGAATGGTGGTCGGGTGGAGAAGGGGAGTACTGATTCAGGCGGAAGGTTCAGTCCTCCTCCTTTCGGGAGGCTTCCGAGCTATCTGTTCTCACCTGCTGCCTAGTGACAAGCACTCAAAAATTGCTGAGTACACGCTGGCTTACAGTGCTGGTTTAGAGACAGTGTTTGGGGAATTTTTGAAAGCTGCCAAGTCCTTCCCCCTTTCCTTGCCCGCCCCGAAAAAGGCTATCTGCTTTGGCAGGGAAAAGGCTATTATGGATTTGACAGATAGCTTAAAAAAACCCACCAAAACTCAAACCTTAATTCTATGCTTTCCCTGACTTGGACCTCTCTGATTCTTATAACAGCATATATTTTTCACATCTTTACTTAAATAAAAGCACATATACATTTTTTTCCTTTGTTTGCCCTCAGCCAAATAAGGCATTTCTACTGAGAGCTTAGTATTTTTCTTAGGTAGCTGTTTATCACTTGTTTACCTGTTTTCTGTCAGTAAAGCCAAAATGTGCAGATGCAACTTCCTCCTTGAAAGGTCCTTCCCTTTCAGACATCAACTGTTTTATATCAAAACACAGCTGGAGAGGCCTTCTTGCAGTAGGAAATAGCATCACTTTTTTGGATGGGTGGAGGGGGATAGGGGTCAAATAGATCAGCTGCCCTGGATCATGATAAAGATAACGTAATGCACAAAGGACCACTTCTTTCAGTGGTTAAAATACATTTCCTTAAATTTCAAGTTCTTCAGAAACGATTCCGATTCGTGCTTAAGCAGTGGACTTGAAGTGCGGTGCGATCTTCTGGGGCCTGCGGCCAGAGCCCGAACCCTTCTGCTCTGGCTCAAAGTGCAGTGAAGCTGCGCTAGGGCAGGAAAACATTGAGGCTCATCACTTTCTGCTGCCCAGGATTAAAATGTTCTGAAATCCGTGTGTTGTTAGGGTCAACTGTTTTCACTGCTTATTAAAAATACCAGAAGAAGGAGACTTGCATAAGGAATGTAAGCGGGGAGAGAGTGGAGGAGTAGGGAGCAGTGGAAAAGAAGAGGTAACTGCTCCAGGCTTTTTGGAGAAGCATCTCCTGTGGACAAATACAGGAGGGATGAAAAAAGATTGAGGCAAAAAAGATAAAAAAGATAAAAAGTAGTGAAATTCTGCGTTGGTTGCAAACCACAAGCTCTTTAAATCATAGGAAATGTAGGTTGACAGCAGGATGGGAACATTCCCCTTTGGCTGGCAGTGCTGTGCTTGTATTGGTAGATAACCAAAGGGTGTTGTGTTGTTGTTTTTTTCTTTTTTTTCCCCCCTGTGTGGAAAAGGCACTTGATAGGCTGTCTAAATTAGGTCTAACAACAAGTCATAGGAAGTGCGGGGGAAGGTATGATTTCCAGTGAGTTCATGATAGTAAATATTATTTGTGTATTTAGAAAATATCATGTAAAGGTATTGCTGATAAACATTAATTTGTTTGAAAGTTGTGTTGGGAGCATGCACTTGGGCATTTTGCCATTCAAAGTGCTTGCTTTATGAGTGGGAGATATATTTAAATGTATAAGTGTAGGCTTGGAATACATGGAAGCTGTTTGAGAATATGTGTGTGTGTATATATGTATATTTTCCCCTATAGCTGGGCATTTAGAAATTCTTAATCTCAAAACATTGCCGCCCTTCACGTTGGAAGCGTAAAGGGTTTGGAGGCGTAGGCCTTAGATTTCATGTTCCTGAGCCCTCGCAAAGACATGCCTTTCGCTGCAACTGTCTGAACATTTCAGTTGTGATTTTCTGTTTTTCTTTGTGCTATTAGTAGTTTATTGGTAGAGGTTTTGAAGTCGAGTGTGTAGTTACTGTAGGTGGAAGAGGCTTTTATATTAAAAAGTAAGTTTGCAAATTTTGTGTTACGTACTAGACATCAGTAGTGACCTGTGTTACTTCTAAAATATATCCAGTTTCAGAGGTTGTTTCTGTCTGCCTGCCTTACAGGTACAAATTTACATGCTTCTCTAGCCCCTGCTGTTTGTTTTCTATCATTTTTAGGTTATGTTATGTGCTTCCTTTGGAGTGAGTGCTCTATAAACATGACTGGTCAGTGTCCGAGAAGCTTTAATCTAAACACACAAAGGAGAAGAACAGTAGTCTAAAGGGTATTGACAGAGTGCTTTTTTCCAACTGTGCCAGTAGAAGAGGTTAGTGCCTCCAGCTGCTTGTCACAGCCCTGTGGCCCCCTGTTACTGCCCTGAGTTGGCTGCTGAAATAGTTTCTCTGAGTGTTAACACTTTGGGCTAACATAGAGAATTAACTCACAACTAGTCTCTTTTGTCCTTTGAGCTATCCTGTTTATCTTTTATTTGATGCAAACTGGGAGTCCCTTGTACAGATTGCTCTACAGGCTTTATTTAGGTGGTCATTGAGTCCCATAACCAGCCTTAAATTAGATACCATTTTTGACCCATAGACAAGTCCTAGAAGCAAAATACTTTGTAGATCATTCTTTGCTTTGCTGTGGAATCTGGCCAACCTGCTGTACTCTGACAAAAAGAAATAGGTTCAATAGCAAAAAGCAAAAGTGAAATGGTAGAACATTAGCGCTACTGAAACTGGTGGAGCTCTATCAACTTCCTTCAATGCAGCGGGTGTTTCTATGGCAGATAATACCAATAAAGTCAAATATATATAGTCGAAGCACTGTGAACAGGCTTAGAGGTTTCCTAGCCAAGAGTGCTCCAGCAACAAAAAAACCCTTCTTGTCTTTGGAGCCCGGTCCCTTGCCTCATTTGTGGGCTTTCACCAGCCAGAGGGCTAGTGAGGGTGCTCTTGGCGTTACCTGGAGCGTGCGGGTGCCTGTTGCCTCTCATGGCACTGAAAGGAGCTGTTGAGACTCAGGAGGAATTTCCTTTTAAGCTTCTTTTTCTGCTGAGGCAGCAAGGAGTGTGTTCATTACGTGGGCTTGTCCAGGGGAAGCTAGACTGGAACCATGTCACAGATTCAAGCTAGCAGCCAAATAGCAACTTTTGGAGTTGGTGTCTAGAGGCAAAAGAGCTCTGCGCTCCACTTAAATAACTGGCTTGGGTGCGAGCTCTGGCAAATTTCGGGGTTGTGGAAGGCACACTGGCATGTGCCTGCTTCTTGGGGATTTTTTGATCTCCCCAAAGAAAAGACTCTTTCTAATGCTTCTCTGCTGTCATTTATACAGAGCTTTTCAGCAGATCTCAAACAGTTTGAGGATGTCTGTCTCTTAAAACAGTGGCAGGATGCTCTGTGTGTGTGTGTGTGTGCACACAAATACACTCTGTCCAGATGATCAGATTGTATAAAGCATTCATTAGTATTGTCACCTGTCTTATAAGCAGCTAATTAGCTAGTAACGAAAAAGAAAAAAGACAGTCTATGTCTATGTATCTCATGAATCAAGAAAAAAAAGTCTTTATGAAACATTTAGCTGTAACCACCACAGCTATTTCCTATCTGAAGAAGGTGGATTAAAAACGAATACTGAACACAAAGTTTGCCTCGTTACCTGATCTTTTGAAAGAAATTGAAATGAAAATAGAGTGCTTTTCATACCGGGGGAAAAAAAAATATTTTAGAAGTGTTCTGCTGTGCAGAGCTCGTCTCACTGCATGGCTTCTGCTATGCTGGCAGTGTCGCGAGCACAAACATATGCTTGGCACCGGGCATCCGCACTTGAACAGATGGCTTTGCAGGAGATGGTGTGTAGGGGAGATAGGAAACCAGAGCATCCTAGTGAGGAAATGGCTGCCCTGAGAGCGGGTCAACACTAGTCTTGTTCCTGGTGGCATTTTGTCATCTGAGGACTTGGGGGAAGGAGGGAAGAGTCTCCTTCTCAGATCGTGGCAGGTGGGTTTTGCTGACTTGCGTCACATTTGCGTGTGAATCCGTATAGACAAGTCAATAGAAGTAGCCTTCTGTTCACGCAGCTTGCCATTCAGTCAGGTGTATTAATTAAACGTGATTAATTTCAAATAACTTAGTCCAATATTGTGTCTAGCAACACATACTTCCATTTGTCCTTTTTCCCCCTTCGTTATTGCTCTTCTGTTTTTGTTTTTTTCCATATCTCATTAGTGGTGGGAAATGTTTGTGTATACAGTTACAAATGTTGTTTTTATATTCTTCGGGACTTTTCGTAATAGGCTACAGAATGGAGCCTTTAAAGTTCCCTTACACAGATTAGGACAATAGAGTGGCCAGGGTCAGAGGAACATGGGCCACTTCAATAGTGGGTCTGGGTGAGAGGGAGAGGGCTGGCTCTACGTCCACCTCTGTGCTTTGCCTACGAGTGTCGTCAGGGCTCTCAGAGGTTGTGTGCCGCCACTTTTAAACCAGGTTTTCTGGTACTGAGGCTTATATTGTACTGTATTTTTATATATATAAATAAAAAACACAAAATCACGCACAGTGTGTTTTACAAAGACTTTGTATCTATTCTGGAATAGCTCACTTTAATGAGCAGTTATGTATTTCTGTTATTTACTGAGCCATTGCATGCTTTAATTCCCTCATAAGCCTTGGGGATGTGGTGATATGTTTTTAGTTAATCATTTTGGTTTACCTTCTCTTCTTTTGACATGTCAGTCCTGACAGTAGATCAGTTTAGTCTAACTTGAGTTATTCTGATGTCTGTTTTCTGATCTGATGCTCTTCGCTTTCTTAAAACTTTATTTTTTCCCCCCTATCCATAGTGGCTTTTTCTTCTTTTTGTTTCTTTACCCAGGCTTGGGTTCACATTTTTCTGGAATATGCTCATTTAGCCTATGTAACCTCATGAAAATGTTACCGTTTAAGCATAATGCCTCTTTTCTCCCAGAGCTTCCTGTTCCCATTCCTTGTGAAGTGGTGTGTATACCTTCTGTGACTTTGAGGCTCAGCTGGGAGCGACTTGAGCATACAGCTTTTAATTTCCTCTCTTTTGCTCGAACTGATGATCCTTTGGGCTACCTAAATCACCATTTCTGAAGCTTCAGAGTACGCTACTAGTTTTGATAGGGCCTTTTCCATGGCCATGGAATTGTATTATCACCACCATTTAGTGGTGAGCTGTAACGTGAAAGGTGAACTGGTGGTCTGACGTAGTGCTAAAACCATTATGTGCAGGGGGAAGCTTGGTTCCTTATTTTCTTGTTTTTACCTGGAAATCACACAAAACACAAGGAACTGAAAAATGGCTTTTGACATTTTCTGTGATGATTAAAAGACAAAATTTTAATTTAGGTTCTCCTTTTGTGAAATTTAAATTCCTCTTGTAGTTTTGGTGTGGTATTCCCCTTTCTTCTCTAAACTCAGCTGACTGTACTGCACAGTTAGATTCCTTGTATTTTGGAATTGCAAGAGACTGATACTTTAAAATTGAAGATATCAGTCTTAGTGATTTCTCCTTCCTTTCTGCTATTCTTTACCTCCTCCCCACTGGCATGTGCCTGCTTCTGGGAGATTTTTTGATTTTCCCAAAGAAAAGACTCTTTCTAATGATTCTCTGTTGTCATTTATACAGAGCTTTTCAGCAGATCTAAAGCAATTTGTGATGCCGGTGCCATTTTTCTAACTAAAGGAGAAAAGTAGAACTAATGAAGAGCTTTCCCCTCCTATACCAGCTCTCTCCTTCAGTGGAGGAGCGTCAGTCTCTGAATTCTTTCCTAGTGGGTTTCTATTTTGAAAATATACTCTATCCAGAAACACATGCTGTGTCTGCAAGCCTAAAATTGGTCGGGATGAAACATTAAGACAGAGCTTGTCATCAAAATACCCGTTTCTTTATTTCTGTTGGGGTCACTGGTGTGCAGTGGGTTGATTAAGAAGTATGACTCTGGATGTCAAAGCACTTTAAGGGATAGCATCTTTTTCTTAAAAATTCAGTGCTGTATTGAGGCCAAATTACTCCAAAAACAATTATAATGAAAATATACTGAAGTCCTAGGCCTTAGCTTGATTTTGCCAAATACTTGGTAGAACTCCAAAGTGATAAATAACCCAGCTATTTTTTTATGGGATACTAATCTTGTTTGCTTTGGCATCTAGAACTGAAATTGCAGCTTATTTTTATTTAATACACATTTTCAAGCAGAGTATCCTTTCTATGCAGGAAGGCGGTTGTTTATTATAGAATCTATCCCAGACCAAGGGTTCGGCTGTGCTTAGTGGTCACAGAGGTGGAGAGCAACCATGTTCCCCTGGGCAATGCTGGCCAGTACAACAAGCTGCAGTCTTAGTACTGGTAGCAAGGTCTCCGTAAGCTTTGTGGCCAAAAGAAATTGGCTTTTGAGGCAGAATTGCAAAGGTGTACAAGGTAGGCCTGCAGAGATGACATGAGAGGTTGCATAGGCAGAATGTGGAGATGTTTCACTTGAGTGCAACAAATAGGTGATGGGAGGTTGGCAGCATGAGCTAACTGACCGTGGGAATGAAATTCTGAGTATTGGGTAAGGGATGACAAGAATAAGAGGTAGGTCTTGGAAGTCTAATTTTAAACTGGACTTAATAGAAAGGAGGGAATAGAGGAGGATGTGCAGGGAGGAGAGAGCCTCTTCAAAAGGACAAGGCTTTGGGAGTTACATTTGCTGCACTGTTCTGAGTAGATCTGAATGCAGTTGTCAAATGTAATTGCAGTACTAGTGAAGGGAGACCAGGTGTCAAGGTAAGCTTTTTTTCTTCCAATTATGTTGTTCAACCTATTTTAATACTAAGCAGGAAAATGGACAGGGTGCAGCTCTAGCTTTGATTTAGAGGTTTAGGGGGAAGTGCAAGGTGAGTTGGGGATATTTCTCCCAGTGAATGAGAGGGGAGAATGCAAGGAGAAGAATCTCTCAGCATTTGAGTTTCCTCAGGAGGTATTAGTCAGGACTTAAAACATGAAGTGACCTGAATCTTAGGTGGAGCTGTTAGCTAGTGACACGTTTTTCTAGACTCGCAATTTGTTAATCATGTTTGGGTTTATTTTGTTTTGCTTTATTTCCTTTCTCTCTCTCCCTCTCCCACCAATCATCATTTTTATTGCAATGCAGTGGTAGTTAAAATCCAAAAAACAAAGTGGAAAAAAGTGTAGTAAAATGGTAAATTGTCCATCTTTTCAGTCACTTCTGTTAACAGCAAATATTTATTTTTAATAACTGACAGCAACTGGCATGCAGAAGCTGGCATCTTCAAAGTGAGTCTTGAAAGAGCCTTTCAGCTCTACCTTCTGGGGTTAATTACTGTCTTTCTACTCCTTCCCTCCAGCCTGTACTTCAAGCAGTGACCGTTTCCTTAACATGGGATTGGTTTGGCGTAGAGGTTGTAGAAATCTAATTTCTGAGACAGTTCTAAATTTTGAAGCTGCTACCGGGTCAGGTAAGGTAGTGCTGTCTGCTGACAGTCCCCAAAAGATAATGTAGGTAAGCTGGTTTCTGCTTTATTGAACTGCATGCCTTTTACTACCGTTTTTAGTGCGTTCTCGACCAGCTTACTGAAATAGTACACATTTGTGCTTTAAACTGAGATTTGCTTCAGAGTGCTTTTATCTTTTTTTTTTTTGAAAGTCAGTTTTGTCAATTTCTGAGAATTATCTCTGAATTTTCAGAGATACCGTTGCATTCTTGAAAATCCATTACTTACTAATAGGTCATGGCAGGCTTTAATTGAGCTTTTTTACAGGAAATTCATTCATTTCATAATGTGGGCATCAACTTCAAAAGATCTAGGTGCATATATAGTTTATATTAGACTCAAAACTTTAAAGCACCACTGATTATATACCACAAATAAGGTAGCATAGATACCAGCCTCTCCTTCCAAGAACCTTCATTGTGTGTTCTTTTTGACTTACCTGGAGCCTGCAAAGCACAGAATGTGACCCGGAGTTACTCTTGTTCTTTATAATTATTCAACTTTAATGTTCACGTAGTTGCTGTGAGACAATCAGAAGATGCCTATCTAAGTAAACATGATGGCAGTGTCACACACTGGCTCCTTGTCCATTGGCAGCTCCATTTGTAAGACTTGTACCATAGTGTACACTGCGTGACGTTCCTGTTTGGGGCACCAATAGTTCAGAGGTGGATTTTGCAACTTTGCATCAAAAACTGCTGGCCATGTAGCAGTTGCACTCAGACATGGGACTTGTTCTTTAGAGGAACTTTCTCACGGACACGCATGAATGCATTTGAGTGTCTGAAAAGGCCAAGGGTTGAGTCGAGTACACTGGAGGTCACCTTTAGCCTTTGGGGATAGGTAAAGCAATCAGCAAGTTTTTGAAGGTTTGACCGTGTCAGCAAAGAAGTCATCCTTAGCTGGAAAGTTTTGGTTAGTCTGCTCTTTTGGGTTCGTTTACCTTGAAAAGAAATGTTTTACATTAGTAAACTATTTACTTGAAGCCAGTTGTTCACCAACTTTACGAATTTTGGCTGAAAGAGTTTTGGATATAACTGTGATTTTGTCAAAAGATAACTTTGCTGGGAGATATTAACCTAGACTGTTCAATAGCCTGGGAGCTGCTACTTTAAGTCATGGTAACTACGTAAGTTGGTAGGTACAAAATACTGTGGAGGAGTGTGCCATATTTTCTGCATCTGTCTTGTTCTGAAGATGACAGTGTGATCATGTTCTTGGAGTTTATGAGCTTTGTTCGCTATTCCCAGAAGAAACATGTCAAAATGTCTTTAAGTGTCTAATGGAGAACAGGGCTGTGCTTTTCTGTGGTTATATGGCTATATGTGGTTATATGGTCTGGTTCTGGTAGTAAAGGTGTACCTGCCTAGGTGTAGGTAGAAATAGAAACTGTTGTCCCTGAGTGGATTTGTACCACTTGCGATGCTGTCTGGAGTTGTGCTGTTTCTGCGGGGAGTCTTTTCCACATGCAAGAGAGGCTGGAGTACGGCACGAGGAATGGTGCCTGCTGTTTTCCTGCTTCCCCTCTACCCGGGGCAGAGAGAGCGTGGCTCTGAAGTTGTCACTAAGCTTCTTTCTTAAGAGCGCTTTCACTAATTACAGTTCTCTGTATAGAATAGCTTAACAAGTTTAGCAGAGCATGGAGAGTACTTCCTGCTGTTAAGTTTCAAATTTTACTTCTAACGACGAAGTTTTTCACATTGAGTATCGTGTGTCTGCTGCAGGCCTCTGAAGTGCAATCACCAACCATCAGAGAAGCAGCTCGGCGCTAGTAAGGGAATATTTGGATGAAGGACTCATAGCCAAGCTCTTACCTTTCCCCCAAGACTTTCTTTAATGGGAATGCAAAGCAGATGGGATCTTGGTTAGTAATTACTCAATGATTGAATGGGTACTGGGGCCAAGGAGCAGAACAGGGTTATGTAACCAGTGTCCATATTGCGCTGCACACGAACAAGGAAGCTGGAATGAAATTGCATGAGCAATCTTCACTCTTGGGCTTTTTAGCTTGGGTTTGTATGACTGTATAGGCATTTGTTGGAAGGAGTTCTTAAAACAAACCTTGGTGGGGATTTTTGTGGGTGTTTTTTTTTTTTTTTTTTTCTTCCTTAAAACTTAAACTTAGAAAAAGCTGCTGAAGTCTAGCAGGAGGGACAAGGGTACATTGCCAGCTGTACCACCAGGATTTGTGGATCTGCAGGCTCACACAACAAAAGTCTAGTATTTGTACCAGTATTTTTCCTTTTTCAGACAGTATTGTTTAAAGCTAGGGGTTCGTAAATTCCAGGGCACAGCTGAAGGTTTTGTGGATAAAATCCAGTGGTCATGCTCATTGTTTTGAGGCACTGCTGTATTTCTCCTTCTCACTTTGAGTTACTGTGGTGTATTTATCATTATGCTTATACAGACCTTTTCCACCACTGCTGTCCTCAACAGCCTTGTTGTGCTAATGCTAAGCTTGTTCTTAACTCCTTACGCTGTCTGTGTGTCTGAGCAGGAGTAATAATACAAGCTTAAGAGATCACCATTTCTTTGGTGCTTCTTGCTGTGGTTGCACAACAGCAAATGCAGAAGACGTCACACTGAAAGCAGCGGTGAGGAGGGAGCAGTGCAGCTTGAGATGTTGAGCCTCATGGCTCATGGCGCGCTGTGGAGCGCTTGAGGAGAGAGTTTAGGCCAGGTTTGGAAAGCTCTATAGTCATGCCGGGGGGTAAAGCTGCACAAATAAACTCTCCTCCTTTTTTAAGGCTAGTTTGAGCCAGCTCAACTAAACTCATAATTCAGAAGAGTCTTGGATTTGGGCACGATGGGAAACCTGTCCCTGCATTGGAGGATGTTGAATACATGCAAAATCTTGGGAGAATTTTTTTTAATAAAAAGCTTACTTTTTGAACTAAAATTTAGATATATGGCCACGGGCATAGCAAAAGGCATAGCTTTAGATTTGGCAGGGAGACCACCTGGCATCAAAGCCATTTCTCAAGAAGTTCTTATGTGGTTAGGCTTTCAACAAAGTGCCAGAAGGCTGAATCTGGGCAAAACTAGGATGATGGTGAGAACAAGATGAGGAAAACATGTTTTAGTTCTGGGCTGGCATTGTTTTATCTACAGGAGGCTAGATACATTGAGATTTAAGTCATGGGTTTTATTTTGCCTGAACTAAAGCATTTTGAAACTCTTGTGTTACAGAAGTGCTTTGGGGCCTCTGCTTGTTTTTCCCCCAACTTGCAGGTTATGGATTGTTTAGCTTAATTATGTAAGTGTGTGCCTAGGCACATGCTGCTCTAGCTTGACCCTCCTCTTGTGGCTGCAGAGGAAGAAGCCTGCAGGCTTGGTGGGAGGAGTGCTTTCCTGCCCTTGCTTTGCTGGGGAAAGCAAGGAGCGACCTTTGGTTCTGTGGTGGTTTTCGTGCTTTTCCTGTGCACTTCGACCCATGCTGTAATTCTGTCACAAAAGGACAATTTCAGACAGAGATGGACTCTTTCTGGAAGGTTTTCCACCTGAGTATGCATAACTGAGATGGCATTTATTTTGGTATCATATTTGGCATATGATGGCTTTTGGCGTATTTATTGCTAAAAAGCAGACTTCTCCCGATGTCATTTTGTCATTACTGGGTCTGCCTTAGCTCCATCTTACTGATGGTTCAAACCATCAGCCAGTTTTTTTCATAGCCAAAATTTCCAATGGAGATGCCAAGCTGCATATACCACTATAGGAGGAAACTCTGACAAACATTTTTTTGCAATTCAAGTAGAAATTAAAAAAAAAAAGTAACAAACATCAAGTATATCTGTCAATGTCATATATTGGCAAATGTGTTTAATCTCGCATCTGTGAACTGCAACTAAATGTTTGCTAGATAGTTACTATTGTAACAGTTGGATGCAGTTCTTGTGAATGTGAAGTCTGCATCTCTTCCTTTGTTGGATGGCTGGAATTTAATGTGGTGCAGAAGTTACCATGATAAAAGTGCTTTTTCCTGATAGGAGGAAACTTTTCTAACCATGCTAATAAAGTTTGTGCTACAGCATTGTTCCAGAAAAGGATGTATATTATAGGTTTGAACATACTGACATAATAGTGATATATTTTTTAATTTATTGTACTAGTGAGAAAATGCAGGCATGTGGACAAGACGGTGTAGGAACAAGAGAAGAACTTTAGCAAATTCTAAATGGTTGCATTTCTGTTGTTTCTGTTTCACCTAAGTGTTTTGTCGAGGAGGGTTTCTGTTATGGTTGCTGCAACGGGAGGCAGATTTAACTACGGTTAAACCACACGTAATGTTAGTTAAAGCTGTCTAATGATGGATACAAACTGAGTTATACTGTGAGAATTAGGCTTGTTAATAACTAGCTTGCAGGTGTTCATTTTCAGTAACTTCCCTGGTTTATGTAATTACTAGTTATATTTAGCATGGCTTTCCCCTTTTCCCGCCTGTGTATATTGTTTTTCCTTCTTTGAAGTTAGAGAGCAGCTACATCTTGAGAGGATGAGGAGGGAAATGGTTGAAGAGAGGTTGGTGACATCTTAGAAATGAGTTTCCAGTGGCTACAAATCTGTCCACCTGCTATACCTGCCCCCTTGGCTTTGCTCCCTCTCCTACTGTCCCCTGAGAGTGAACGGAAGGGATGAGAAATTGCTTTTCAGACCTGTTCTTTGTCTCTTTCAGTTTAGTTTTACTGCTCAGGTAGAACAAGCAGCAATGTTGGTTCAAACGCCTGCTTGACTTGAGTCTACTTAAAGATGTTTGCAGAAGCTTACTGCAGGATCTGTGGCTCATTTGAAGGTTTTTATCTAGCTCAACTTATTGTCTCAATATCTCTGTGCCCAATAAGTGGTCACCATTGCTAATGGGCTTAAAAACCTGCAAGTTCTGTGTCAGAAATAATGAAATCTGCAAAAAAATCTTCCTTAACCTCCAATGTTACAGAGCCCAATTAGCTTTTTTTGAGTGCGGTTTGTTAGAAGCATTTCTGCATGAAGTTCTAGTTCAGCCGGATGCTTTACACCGTCAAAAGTTAACCAAGGTCGTGTAGAATACAAGGACATTCCAGATTTCTTTAGATAAGGTTAATGGGGAAAGATGGGTTGAAATCATTGAAAGCCCCCACTTCCCAGACCTTGCAATAAGCAGTACTTTCGGATGTTGTCTGAGGAAACTGAGGCCTGAAAAGATAACTTGAATAGCGCCACATGTTCTTCAACTTCTAGAGAGCAATCTTTTTTTTTTTTTTTTACTGAAAGCAAACGCAGGGTTGGACAGGAAGCCAGAGCAGCTCCCTTGAAGCTGGAGTGGCGTGCCTGAGTCAGTGCAGCGTGAGCTAAGGCTCTGGCAGAGGCCCCGTGCACAAAGGAAGGCTCCAGGAGTCTCTCGGGAAGCCCGCGCGCGGCTCACTGTGGCGTGTTTGGACACGAGACTGACATCATCGTGAGTTCATAGGAGTGAAAGAACAAAGTATCAGCCACAAATTAGGCTGACCTAATTTTTAAGTCGCTGCTAAAAGCTTAATAGCATGGCGTGTTGCTTGTGCAAGCTGTTTATTTCCATCCCAGCCTTAATACTTAATTTAAACTGCAAGTTAGCATGCCAGAATGTCTCGGGAGCTGTTCAGGAAAGAGTGTGTGTTGAGGAGAGAAGCAAAGGGGGGTGCTACAGACTTCCTTCCTTGGCTCTTTTTCCACTCTGACCTCCATCTTCAAATAAAGGAAGCGATTAAGGACCACCCATCGTATACCTTTATGCTTCAGAATCGGTTTCCTGGAGGTAAAAGCTTGGGACTGCATACCAGAACCTCACTCATTCGTGCAGACTTCCCTCATATACAGCTCTTAATATAACCAGAAGTCTGTGGTAATACTGCAACACTTGCCAGCAGTTTCAATAGGAAATTACTTAGAGCAGATTTTATTATAAAGCTGATTGGGAGTTACTTACATAAATATCTGTGTTTGTTAACAGCTGTTGCTTCCATTGCTGAATACCTAAGGAATAAAGGGAGCTTGGAGTATGGAGCTCATGTATTGCTTCCTAAGCATTTATTACTTGTCCACTTCCTCTAAGGTTTTGTTTTGATATGTTTCTTCAGTTATTGCAGAAATATATAGAACTTCTCAAAGCTGAGATTACTTTGACAGAAATCAATGCTTTTTCAATTATTATTTAAAGGATTATGTAAAAACATTTAATCAAATGGAGAAGGATGAAATCTTGGTTGTAGATATGTTTGGAACTGCACACTTCAAACAGTATAGTAGAAATGGACTTAGGCAAATCGTTTTTGTTGCTCTCACCTTTTCAAAATCCTCTAGAAACCCAACAAAGATGCTACAAAAACATTCCTGAAGACCCTGGTCTGTGATTAGGGCTCGTCAAATAACAACAGTAGGATCTGCTTCCCCATTTTGGTGTTGAAAGCTCTTGCAGTTTAAGTGTTTTAACATCCTGATCCTTTTACCCTCTTTCAGCCTGAGCATAATGGTGGTCATGTTTTGTCAGTTGCTTTTAAGGGGGATTAGTATATTTTGTGGTTATGTCACTCTCCCTCTACTTAAATGGTAATGTTTGTAATGATGTAAGAGGCACAGCTGGGAAACATGTTACCCTCAGCTCTTTCCTTCTGTTGTAAAGATATATATGGCTTCTCTTTTCAGTTGTGTAGTTATCATGCTAGAAATGTGGCTTTGGCACTGCTCCTGAGCTTGTATAACATGGTTCAAATTCAAAGAAACACTTAGCATCTTTTGGGAAAGACATACCAGAACACAGTAAGTGGAGTGTAGCTCAGTGAGCTACCATGACGTGAGCTGTTACTGCCGAGCTGAGTCCATGTTAGTCCTGTCATGTCAATAAAATGAAAATCCGAAAACGTCTGAAATAGGAGGTAGGCTATAAGAACGACCTTTGTGGCTGGAAGTTACATGTGAACGTGTTCTCTGTTCTGAGTGTGTGAACTATTTTATCAGAAGTGTGTGTGTGTCACGGTGAGAGCTTTGTGTCCTTGTCTGCGATTGGCTTCTGGGCCAGATACTTACGTCTTGACTAAGACTCGTGTGCAGGCCAGCAGTTACTGCATGCCATAGTCATCACCCCTTCCTTCTCCGTACGCCTCGGAATGGGATAGCCCTTTAGCAGGATCACTGGGATCACTGCAGATGCCTGGTTTCAGCTGGCAACTTGAGTTATTCCAGCATGCTAACCGTGAGCTATAGACCATATAACCCTGCATGTCCCTCCCCTCACCCCCACCTCCTAACATGGTCCAGCTATCCTAGCACTGTTGATTGAGCGTTTTCTACCATATACTACCATTAACTTGTTGCATAAATGTCATTTATGGGAAAACACCGTTAAACTCAATTATTTTGCTGAGTAGGAATGAGCTTATATTTGTATTTTGGTGTCTTACTGGGCCCGGGATCCTGTTTGATCCCTCTGGAAACCTGAAAGGGTAGCTGCTACGGCAGATGTCTTAAGAATCTCCTATGTGCTTTTATTGCTATACTTAAAATAGTAACTTGCCTTTAAACTTGCAGAGCGTTTTGAATGAGTTTGGCCGTATGTATAATTAATGTTATTGAGTAAGTTTAAAAAAAAAAAATCTAGATTTTTCTCTATACAGCTGACAGGATGCGTGTGCAGTGCAGTTCAGCACTGTATTTTCAGCCACAAGCAGGAAGAAACAAAGTATTAATGTTGACAGTTTGAAGAAAAAAAAAAAAAAAAAAAAATTCCTTCCAAACTTTCTCATGCCCTGATGAGAACGGGTTGAATGTACTTGTTGCCTTCCGGGAGAGCTCGTGTCATTTCCTCAAATGGGTGAAAGACCGATGCATTTTAACCCCCTGCTGACCATGGAAGCAGTTTGTGTATCTCTGCCCTGAAGGGAGATTGGTTGGCTGTAATCCTTAGTCATCTGATACAATTTTAGGCAAGAATCATTTAAAAAGTCTCATGAAAGAAATACACTCTTACCTTGCTCAGCAGCTATTCTGATTTGTTCCCATACTAAAATACCACTATGATTCCCTGCCTTTAATGCATCCTAGTTTTGTGAAGGCTTCTGATTCCTCCTCCTATTTTCATTGTACAGTAATTATAGGACAGATCAAGATTGCTTTTGTTGTGGGGGATATTTTTTGTTTCTTTCTTTACATGCCCCTATTATTTGATCACCTCTCTTAGAATGTGTTTAACAAAGCCTGTCGCTGGAGACTTTAGCTTTAAAGGCTCACCACTACTTAGACTCTGAGGTCAAATTATCTCTTTTTCCTTTTTTCATGGAAAGCTTTTTCAAGAAGTAAAACGAATGGTTAGAATTGCTTTGCTTACTGCTTACTTAGCATTTCTCTTCAGACTTTTCCTCCTCATTTTACTCTGTTTCTTAGCAAAAAGGTGGCTGTATGGGCCCAGTGCTGTTCAACTTTATTCATCAGTGACTTGGACAAGGGCACAGAGGCACCCTGAGCAAATTCGCTGATGACACCAAACTGGGTGGAGTGGCTGACACTGCAGAGGGCTGTGCTGCCATCCAGAGGGACCTGGACAGCTTGGAGAGTTGAGTGGAGAGGAACCTCCTGAGGTTCAACAAGGACAAGTGCAGGGTCCTGCACCTGGGCAGGAATAACCCCAGGCACCAGCACAGATTAGGGGGTGACCTGCTGGAGAGCAGCTCCCTGGAGAGGGGTCTGAGAGTCCTGGTTGACAACAAGTTCCCCATGAGGCAGCAATGTGTCCTCGTGGTCAAGAAGGCAAATGGGATCCTGGCCTGCATCAGGAGGAGCGTTGCCAGCAGGGCGAGGGAGGGGATCCTGCCCCTCTGCTCAGCTCTGGTGAGGCCGCACGTGGAGCACTGGGTGCAGATCTGCGCTCCCCAGGACAAGAGGGACATGGAGCTTCTGGCGAGGGTCTGGGTTAAAGCGACAAAGACGATTAAGGGACTGAGTATGATTGAGTCTCTTTCTCTGGAGATCTTCAAAACTGACCTGAATGTGACCCTGTTCCATGTGCTCTAGATGTCCCTGCCTGAGCAGCAGGTTGGACTAGATGATCTCTACAGATCTCTTCTGACCTCAACAATCCTGTCGTTCTGTGTGATTCTGTATAGCACGCACAAGACACTTTGTTTTGCTCTGTGTGGTTGCTGAGCACTGTTAGCCAATTCTGTGGGCTCAGGCTGCATAGTAGCTGGAAACCTGAATGCTATGAAAGTACCTGCCATAAAAAAACCTCTTTTATCAAGAGTAAGGAGACACTGGAATTTTGAGAGCTTAGGGATTTATAAAGAAGGTCAGCCCTTCTGAGATTTTTTGCTTTCTGTCTTTTGATCAAATACTAAAATACAGGTGCCAATAAGGAGTTGCAGGTTTGGGATTTGCCCGCTGTCACAAATAAATGTTGGATCTCCATCAGATTTACAGGAACAAGATGATGATTGTGCTGTGTGTTGGCAAGATCAGAGCTGTCCTCCCCCCTCTCAGACTGAAGAAAGTTTGTGAATTACTCTGCCCTGTGCTAGGGGCATAGGGATGTACCTGGACTTCTGTCTGGTAGCTCTTCAGACTCTCTCAGTACAGCGTCAGGTGCTTGAGCTTGCTAAATCTGGCCACACAAACTAAGAGACCTTGTGCCGGATACCTCATATGGGATGAAAGTTTTTGGAAAGGAAGGGTGCTGTCACGCTTGGAAGTTCAACCTGCCCTTGGCTTCTTGCTTGTCTGTGGTGGCTCTGCCATGTGCAGCTGGGGGAGGGCGCTCCCTGTGACCAGACTGGCTGGTTCCTTTAGCGGCGGTTTAGGGAAGGCCTTAGGCAAGAGCAAAAAGAATGAGGCTTCCATTTCTGATTCCAGAGAACAGGAAAATCAAAAGGTGTTTAAATAAGGCCTGGAGGAGTGCTTATTTGCCAGAAGTTAGAGAAAGAGTTTATATCCTTTTTTAATTCACCCTAGTTGAAAGGACATATATTTATTTTCTTGAAGTCGGCAAAAAAGTCTCATACTCTTAATGATGAAAGACTCCTGCCCACCCCACCCCTGTTCTTCCTTTTCTCAAGCATGAATTGCTCAAGTTTCCCCTTTAAACTTGGGTGGCTCATTCATATTTCACTTGATTGTAATATCGTGTGCTCTGTTTCCCTCCCCCTTTAGCCGTATTAGCACCAAGGCTAAAAAGGAGGAGGAGAGATATAAAATGTTTCTGAAAATTACAGGAAGCGTCTGTTCCTTTGGCAGCATTGCCAGGGAATTTCCAAACGTGCTTCAAGCTCCCGGCTGAACTTGTAGCGTGAGCAGGTCTTGCTCAAAAAATGCCACCTTCTTCCAGTAAAATATCTTGAAATGAAGTAGCTGCCATGTGTCTGGTCTGATCTTCAGAATGAGTTTCCCCTAATGGCAAAACGGGGACTTTGGCAAAGCGGGTCTGGGTTGCTCTCGGTGGGTCCATCTCGGTGCGTGTGGATAACTGAAGTGTTTCCTATCCGGTCTACCTGAACCTCTCTAGCCCAGTGTTGGGCTGCCTGTGTTTGCAGGGGTTTTAAAGCTATTACGCAAAGACAGCGATGTAGTTCCTGCTTTTTTCCTTCTTTTTTTTTCCCCTGGTGTGATGACGTCGGTTTGGAGCCCCTTGGCTGCCTCTCGTGCTGCGCTCTGCCCTGGTGGCTCTTCCCGCTCTGGCGCCCTCGGCCGTGCCTGGGTTGCGTCACGCGGGCCTGGCCCGGCTCGGCGGTGACGGCGGCTGGTGTTACAGTGACTAAGCGAGGTTGTCATCCCTTGATAGGGATGATTTGAATCTTGCTCAACTGCCCGGGGAGCAGCCTGGAGTTGACATTAATATGCTTGCTTTAACTTCCTCGTGTGAGGGTTATAATTTAATCTGTTTGCGCAGCGGCGTGGTGCTTTGCGTAGGGGCTGTGCAGGTAGGGCCGCGTGATTCGTAACGTGTAGTGGGTTCCAGCACTGACTGGGGCTCATTTTCAGTCTGGGCAAAACATTGCCTGAAATGTTCCATTTCATCAGCCTTTGCCCACTTCAAATGCAGCCCTGAGTGGACTAACTTTTGGCTCACTCCCCTATCAATAGATACTGAAAAGAACATGCGAGGTCAGGTTTGCTTAAATTCGCGCACATACTTCATCAGTAAATGTTGGTTAAACATTAGCTTTCCGTCAGGAGGGAGATGGGTCAAACTGTGTTCAAGGCTACTGTGCATGTGAGTTTGCTCGTTCATTCTTTAGTCTTCAGCTTCTTCAATTTCTTTTTTGATTGTTTGTTTTAAATATATCTAAACTTGAATGGAGAAGTACTTGCTGTATTTTTTGTCTTTTAGCAAATGGGCATAATTTTTTTTTTTTGGACGCCTTCCACTTGATTGAATGCTAGGATTTATAAATATTTTCTCAGCTAGTTTTTCATATGTTTGGGGAAGTTTTACTCCAAATGATTACACTGAAAGTGTGGAATCCATTTTTTGGGTTTTGACTTGTAATATTTTTTTCGTCTTTTTTTTTCTCCCTCTCCATATTTAGGTATTTCCTTCTCCTGGCCTCTATATGTGGACCACACTCTGTTCTGTTCAGCCTATTTAAAGGTTGACCTAAATGCAGGTGAGTAATTATTTTTGATATGAAACAATAATGAGATAACGTAAAAGTACTCCAGATTTTTCCTTTGCTTTAGTTTAGAGATCATATGGAGAGAATGATCTTTACAAATCCATTGTGACTCTTGATGATTGTCTAGTGTTCCCAGCACTAGGAAACTGCAAATGTTTTTGTTACAGACTTTTTTTTTTTTCCCCCAAGTGGATTAGGTAAGCATTCATTCTGCGTGTCACACAGAGTGATATACTGAGAATCTATAATAAAAATAAATACCTTCAAATGTAAAATCTTGTATGGGTGGAGAAGGGAGTCACAAAATAAACTGTGTGAGAACTGCTAAGTATGGAGTGATGTAATGTATCAGCAGTATATTCTAAAACTTCCCATGAGCTCACATTGTGGCAATCAGGTTTGTTTGCTGTAATACATAATTAACCTTTATTACTCCACAGTGAGTGTCAAACAGGTTGGCTTCGTGGTAAGTGCAAGTGAGGATGACCTAGCTCATTGCCTTGAGTTAGTAATGGTGCACAAGTGAGGTTTGCAAGAGCATTGCACACAGAGGAGTGTGTTGAGTAGGACACAATGTGTGGGTCTTCTGGACAGGAGAACAGGTTATCTAATATGCAATCAGGTTATCTGTTTTTTCTTCTATTCTCATTATTTGTTATAGTAAACTGTATCGGACTGTTGTCTAAAAGGAAACTCCATTCATTCTTGCCTACCCCAGCTATGTGCATGGTGAGAAATAGATGTAGAAGTAAATAAAGACCTTAATCTAAACCAGGGCTGTATTTCTGCAATTTGTTTATGGAAGACTGATCAGATTTTTTTTTCTGACCTTGACTCTGGGTGTCTTAGTTATCAGATGGATGAGCAGAGTGGGGTGACTTTTCTTTAGAATAAGTAATCAAAATTAAGAAGTAACTAGTCAAGTAGAATAAGGTGTAGGAGATCACAGAACAGAAGACTCTCCCTCATTTTTTTTTCTTCCTCCAATGGATTATTCTTGCCTTTATCATGAATGTACAGAGTATAATCCAAATTGTATGTAACTTAGTTTTGCAAGGCAGAGAAAATAACACTGTTCTGACTGCATATGTAGGTCTAGAATGCAGATATACTGAAAACAGGGCAGGGAGGGGAGCAGGCAGGCGGTTTGATCATACAGAAAAGCACAGGAAAGCAGGGTAAAAATTGCAAAACCGTTTATCTTAAATACCATGTTCATGAAAGTGGTGTTGTTGAATAGCATCAGAAGCTTTTGCTTTGAGTGGCTTCCTCGCTGCTCTCCACCTTTGCACTAGTGTGGAGCGTGCGAGGGAGGGAAGAGGCAAGTCTGTTCTGCCGTCCCCTACCTGACTGGAGGAAGTGATGTGCTTGTGAGAATGGTGACGCTACACGAGTCATGGGAAAAGCCATGAGACACCCTCCCTTCCCTAGTCTGAGGAAGATGAACCTGAATCTTGTGTCGTCTTATGTACAAATATCCATCTTACGTACCAATACTTGAGGGGGACAATGTAAAGAAGATGGAGCCAAACTGTTCTCAGTGGTGGCCAGTGGCAGGACAAGGGGTAGTGAGTACACATTAAAAAACAGGGGGTTCCATCTCCATATGAGGAAGAATTTCTTTATTGTGAGGGAATAGGCCACCCAGAGAGGTTGTGGAGTCTCCTCTGGAGATCTTCCAAATCCGCCTGGATGCCACCCTGTACTCTAGGTGTCTCTGCTGGAGCAGGGGGGTTGAACTAGGTGATCCCTGGAGGTCCCTTCCAACCTCAACCATTCTGTGATTCTGTGATCTTCTGAATTATAGGCATTTGTAATACCACCCTCTATGGTCTGCATAGTGGTATATAAGTAGAGACTTCTTGTGCCATGGTCAGTTTTGACAGATTTCACACTCTGCTGTTGTAGATCTCTGGAATTTATTTGTTTTCTTTCTGAATTCAGGGAAAATTTTGCCATTTCTTACTTACTGCAAAGTGTGTTTTGCATACACTCCATAAGCACTGTGCTATCACTACTGATGAGTAGCAAGCTAAGGCAGGGATTAGTATTCTGTCTTCTTCAATGTCAACCAGCCTCCATTAACTTTGGATGACTTTTATTTCAAATCTTTCTGAGTCTGATGAGGGAATATTTTAGGTGGGCATTGAATGGAGTAAGGGGGTAGTGTAGAGCATCTTAGAGGAACCAGATTTTTTTTCTGTGATCTGAGATCTGTTTATGAGATCTGCTCTGCTGCAGGAATTTGTTGGTGGGGATCACATGCAGCTATGGTGGTGGGGACTAGTGCTGATAGCGGCACAGCTACTGAACCACTGGCAGCTCCCAGCTGTGTATACCAAAGCCAGAAACTTCCTTCAAGGAGATAATGTGCCAAGTCACACGCATACTGCAGTTTAGGGGCTACAGTCTGAGTTTTGATTCAGCTCTTGGGGCTAGTCTTACTTTTTTTCTTCTTTCACTCTTGTCAACTCCAGGAAACATTAAGGTGAATTGGATTGTACAGAAGATACTCGTTGTATGTGTCTCTCTTTTTTCTTGTATGTGCGTGTGTTTGCCTGTTTAGCAAGTGGAAGAATGCATGGTTTTTAAGATCTTCTTTCAGGTGTCTCGAGATGGGTATCCAGAAATCTCCCTTCAGGCCTTCTGATGTTCAGATGTTGTAAAATATTTCTGGCGTTTTGCCACGCAGCAGGGATGGGTGTGGGAGCCTTGCTTTAAGGAACCTGTCAAAGCAGTCGTTGGTGACGTTGTAAGCAAAATTGCTTCGTGTTTATGGCACCAAGGTTCAGCTTCAAGGTTATTTTCCTACGTGAGCTAGAGGTCTTTCGGAGATTGTAGCAAACCTTCTAGAAGCTATTTGCTGGTTCCATAAGATAGGAAGAACTGGGGCGTAATTCTGAGGGGTTTTAACATGTATTTTTGTCAGATATACTTCTTCAAAAGTGATTTCTATAATATGAGCTGAAACTTGAGATGCCTAAAATAAAGGTCCTCCTGTAATATAAGAGTTTGGACTCAAGTTGGTAGAAGCAGAAATTAAGGTTGTATTAAAAAATGTAAGTTATTTTGAATGAGGAATCAAGCAAGTATGATTTGGTACTTGGGTACCAGTTATGTGTCTCCATTATGTGGTTGTCTTTTCCATCTAAGTCATTTGTGGAATGGGGCACATTCTCGTTTTTTTTGAGGGGTCGAAGGAACCTGTAGTTCTGTGGTACAATAAATATTAAAGAATCCAGTTTTGTTTGCCTGGAAGATGGCATGCAGACCTACTGATGAGTTTTGGTTGTTTTGGTCCTTTAAAGGAAGTAGAGAAACTCTGAAGATACTGGGCAGGCTTAGTTTTACAGTAAATTAAAAGTTTATATATATACACACGTACACATATTTTATATATTTTTATATATATATATGAACAAAAGTAGTAGCAAGCAGTGCCACAGGTTTCAATTATGTACAGTGAGTCATGTACACGGGGGCTTCACACGGTATTCTCATAGCAGGATTACGTTTCAGTTTTCCTTAATGCTGATTTCAGTGTAGGACATCCTGTACCTAAGATGGTTTCTTAGCTTGAAGATCAGCAACATAATGGCTTCTTTAGGGCAAAGTGTAACACTGCGTTATTTTGAGAGCCAGTTCCCAAGTAGAGCACAGAAAGAAAAGCAGTCGAGAAACCGTAGTTTTGCCTGCTTACAAACTTGGATTAGAAATGGAACAAACGCTCCAACACCTCATAGTAGCTGAGTGATGAGTTGCCGGGAAAGGGAAGACGCTCGAGTTCAAATCAGTGAATTTCTCAATTCCTTCGTCTCTAGCTTTTACCTAAAGCAGCAGGCTGCCAGTTTCTCTTGGGTAGGTGGCTTCCAAGGAAGAGCCTGAAAGTCTGATAGACGCAGCAGGAGAAAAACACAACAAAACCTTTGTGGAATGCCATTTTTTACAGAGATAGTCCCTGTGGGGAGAGGAGGAACAAAATGTTTATCGATCACAATAATTCAGGATGACGTTACTGTGAAGTTTATTTTCCTGTCATGGGCAGAATGCTTTCAGAAATTTACCGTCGTGTTAACACGTAGTTAAACATGTTTGAAAGAGCTCTCATGGGTAGCCCGCTTGCATGTCGTTGAGAAACTTGATCTTTTTCAATCACAATATGTGACTGGTTTGAGTTCTTTTGATGATCTTCTAGAAGAAACTTTCTCATAAGAGAACAAAGGCCAAGGCAGCAAATGAAGGAATTTAGAAGCTGTGAAATATCCCAAATTCAAGTTGTAAATTAAACTTTTTTATTATTTAGCTGACTCCCATTTTAAAATTCTGTATTTTCTTGCTTCTCAGCTGATTTCTTTTCCTGTTGTTACTTGGGCTTTAAGTCAGCAATTTGCCCATCAAAACAGACTGTCTAGTTCATGAACACACTGTCTAGCTCATAGAAAGCTAGAGCCAATTCCCAGTCTAGCCACTGGAAAAGTTTTCATTGATTTCAGTAGACTTACTGGAATCTGGCAGCCTTTGCAAAAAGAGGAGTCAAAATTTGTGGTGCACCATGTTAAGAGAAATAAACAATGCTTTTTTTCTTTCTCTCCCTGAAAGAAATTCAACACAAAATAAAGTTTTGACTTTTTTCCGTTACGTAATGATAAAACCTTTTGATACTTCCTAGCCTGTCTGTAGATAGCCCGAGGCCTGGGTACAATCACTGCCCTTTGAGGGGAAATTTAGCTGCCTGTTAGGCTACACAGGTAGGTGTGGGGACATTTTCTTTTTAGATTTGATTAAAAACCAATATGTCATTTTGAATTTAAAGCAATGTGTACTCCAGTAATATGTGTTTCAGTTTAGACAAAACTAAGACTGAAAACCACAGTGGCTGCCAGCAGTACACCAGTGATTTCATGCAAACAGATATTATTAACCCATTTTATCAACCTAATGGCTATTTATATGAAACCTGGCATTCATCTTGCGTTATTACTGAAACTTTGTGCTCTTCAGAACATGGAACAAGTTTGCTTTAATTTTGTTTTCTGAGTGTTTTTTGGTTTTTTTAGATTAATCGTTTTTGTTAAGGTGAGGCATATGCTTTTAGAAATTAATTTATGGCTTTGTATATGTAAGTTTGTATAATTCATCTAATGAATAGAACACCTGCTGACCTGAGATTTCCCATTGCTAAACACAAGTGACTTGTTGCTGCAATAGGACTTTTAATAAGTGATTTATAGGTTAGCTGGAAGAGTTTTTCTAGTACCTAGGGTCAAGATACATGTACTGTGGCTGAACAGAGTACAGAAATGCTTCTGTTCTTCTCACATTTGTAAGTGAACCAGTTATTCAGCATTGCAAGTACCATGTATGTTTTTCAGATGAACCCTTATACTGTAGAGTTAAGGGTAGTGTGTGTGCTTGTTTTTGCTTCCTCAACAGCTTTTAAGTATATAAGAGCTTCATCTTTGAATGGTATTAAGTGTTCAGGAAAATGTAACTTGCCTGGTTTTGCACATGTTTCAGCTGCCTTAAAAAAGAGTTTCAATCAACTGGACTTCTGTCCCCCCTTTCCCTACCAGCCTGCCTCAGTGTTGTGACATTTGAGCTGTCTTGCTTTGTCCCATGCAATAGAAAGTGGAGGCTAGAAGAGTGCTTGGGGCATAGGTTCGATGGCACAGGCCAGAACGGCATTGCATTGCTTGATAGTGTGCTTGGCCTCATTCAAGAGGCGTGCCTCGATTTTGCTCACCTGAAATCACTTTTCAAGCGGGAAAGGGGCCCCTAGACTGTGAAATGTGAGCTGGAGAATGCGGCTCCTTGCTGAGTGAGCTTCATCATGTGCTGAGCTGAGCCCCGACTGCTTGTGCCGTACGCAGCGTTAAGTCACGGAGCGACTCGCTGACGTTTCTCCTTTGGCAGGCAGACACTAACTTGGGCTCTGCCTCGGGTGAATAATGATGCTGAGAAGCCCCTTTTGCCGGAGCCCATCACCAGGGCAGCTGAACGTGCAGCTTGTGTTTGCTCCCGAGTTGTTCTCTGCAGCCTTATGGGGACTGCTGCAAAAAAGCGTGGCTGTGCTAGGAGAAGTTTTGAGCAGTGGGAGCAAAGTGTCTTTAACTCGTGATTCCTGTTGGATCTATAGCTGCAGTACTAAATGTACTAACCTGCAGCTACGTTTCCTGGGGTTGGAGCCCAGTGGTGGTTCCTTTCTCAGGAATGGGCATCTAGAGAGATCTTCCAGACTGACAGCATCTCATCTGACTGAAGTGTAATTCGCACCTGACATTAGTGCCCCTCATGTAACTGTTCTGGGTGGGCCAGGCTATGCATTTCAGCAGTGTGTACGAGGTCCTGGTTTCATAGCTGGTGATTAATTCAAATGAAATGCTTTTGCTCTGAGGTAGCATCTTGTTCTTCTGGTTTCTCTTCAATCAGGTTCTCAAAAGAGGGAGGTGAATATAAGGTTTGTCGTTCCTACAGTGTCCCAGACATGCAGTGCTGCTTTATGAAATACTTTTTTAAAAATCTAATGACTTGAAAAGTATCCTAACAAATTTTACAACTTTTTACTAATACTGGTGGAGTATAGAAACCCATCCAATTAGTTTTGCTGTTGAGAAGAATGCCATGATTTAGAGCAGTATCTTGTAATTATATTCTAACAAAGACTTGTGAAGAGGCAGTTAGTGGCAACAAAAGTCTGCAATTAAGATAGGGTCTGTTGCCTGAAATTCAAGATAATTGTACAGGCAGGATTGTTGGAATAGATTCAGAGACTGTAGTTGCAAAAATTATCTCTTAGTTTTTCAGAATCTACAGCAAAGCGGTGGAAACTTGTCAGGAATGTATTTGTTTTATGGTACGGAGCGCTGTGCACTTAGTCACAAAGTTGCATATTTTGCGCTGCAAACTTTCACGGTATCTGGTTCATGTTTCTGTCTCTGCCTTTTTCCAGGCTCTTAGTCCGGAGCAAAGCTGATGGGTGGGAGCAAAGGTAAAGAATGATGTAATGCAGTGGCAACCAGAAAGCATCTTTTGTTTGAGTTGTGAAATGGCCACTCCATAGTCATCTCCTGATGAATCAGATGTGAGGGGCTGCTTTGTGGAGCGAACCCTTTGTAACGGCACATGGACTGGAAGCAGGAGGAGACATTCAGCTGAAGAGCCCTTTCTGAAAATGGGTTTAACTTTTCTTTTGCCAGTCACTACCAGCATGACCTCATACACTTCTAGTACAATGGCGTGGCTAAGCCTTTGAGTACACAGCCATTACATCATCGCAGCAAATTAGAGAGGGAGGTGGCAAAAGAGGCCTCATTGTTGTCATGGCCGATGAGATGATCAGGACTCAACTCATTGTCGCGGAGAAGTTGGTGGCTTTGCTGGAGAGCGGTACGGAAAAACTTCTCCTGATCGATAGCCGCCCCTTTGTGGAATACAATACGTCCCACATCTTGGATGCCATCAACATCAACTGCTCCAAGCTGATGAAGCGGAGGCTGCAGCAGGACAAAGTTTTGATTACAGAGCTCATTCAGCATTCAGCGAAACACAAGGTAGGGCTCGTTTTCCTGTTATTTCATGCATTTGTTTTAAAGAGCGTCTGGAGAGCAATTTGTAATAATTTCCCTTAGGTAATTTGTTTTAAAGGACGAAATTGGGGGATTTTTTTTTTTACCTGATGTAAGAGGCTGTCAGTTACTAGAAGGTTTATCTTTAGCATTCTTTGTCAAATAAGAGAGCAGCTACAGAGTAAGGTGGTGGGACTTAGAAATTACTCAGACAGGGCTTTGTCTGCGAGCCTCATAAAGCACAGTCCCGTATATGTATGCAATTAATGCACTCAACATTCACCCTCTAAACTGTGAAGGAGTTTTGGGGGTCTGCAGTAGCAGGGATCATTCTGTAAGTGGTCACGCAGTTTGGGAAGAAACTGGTAGCTCTGTCAGTTCTGGCTGCTATTTGCTGTTGAAGATGTTTGTCATGTAAATAGCTTTGGTGGAGGCAGTTGTTTTCTTGTTTTATAAGAGTGTTGCTAGTGAAAAGAAAACAACCAAGTTCTTTAAACTTATCCATGACCATTTTTAGCCAATGAATAGGGGTTTTTTTAGTGTCTTAGATGACAAAAGTAATCTGCACATGGTATATCTACCTTCAAAGATTAAAAAATACAAGCATTTTATTAGTATCTGAACATACATTATACATACTTCTACAGATGGCTCAATTACATATGGTTCTAGGTAGTTTAAGGTTCTCATTAAACAAAAAGCTTAGAAGCAAAAACTGGAAGCGAACTTTCTTGTGACAGTTTAGGCTAGGGCAGGGGAACTAGCCCAAGGTAATGACTTTGTTAAGTGATGTTAGCCAATAACTGAAACATACAGAGTACACTTCAACTTGGAGCACATGATAAGTTTTAAATTCTCAAAGGAATTAAAATTGTTCAGGATAAAATATAAGTATAAAATAAAAGCTACTTTGCATATAGCTAGGTAAGAAACCCAGATTTCTGGAATATGGCATAGGAAACAGGTAGGAGCCCTTGGCCCGACTTCATGCAGCTGATAATGTGCTTCTAATCTTCTTCCTCCTTCATATCTTATTTTCAATGACTTATATTTCAGATTGAAATTGATTGCAAGCAGGAAGTGGTGGTGTATGACCAAAGCTCTAAAGATGTGACCTCTCTCTCACCTGACTGCTTTCTTACTGTGCTTCTGGGCAAACTGGAGAAGAATTTCAGCTCTGTGTATCTACTTTCAGGTATGATGTACAAAAAAAAAAAAAAAATCTCTAAAAAGAAAGTGCTCTCAAGATAATTGATGTATACAAACGTTGCAAAAAAATGTTGATGAAGCTCTTCAGTTGTAGCTTAGTTTTTGTTCATTTGGTTTTTTTATGCATATAGTAACATTCATAATGCATACCATGGGTAGGAATCATATCTTACAGGGGACATTTTACACCATTAGAGCTGTGTAAATGGAAACTGATCTTTGTGGTTTTCTTTAGATGCATATGTTTGCTATTTTAGGGTCAAAAATCCTGTAAGTCTAGTACTGTGCTATTAAGCTTTATAAATACTAGGAATTGGTGCATACTCCAATGATAACAAAAATGATTCCCCCATACTTAAAGAGATTATTTTGTATGACTACCTAAACTTCTTTTTTTTTTTAAACAATGCTCTATTTAGGACTTTCAGCATGTTCCCACTTTCTTTCTTTATTCTCCTTTGAATACCAGGTCAAAGCATCATTAGAAATTTAAGTTCTTATAATACAAGATTTGTTAATGTGTGTTTTTGTTGTTCTGTCACAGAAAGGTAGACTCAGTGCTCCTGAGAGGTAACCAGGAGGGCTATGAAATAAATCCAGGGCAGAAAGAAGAGGGGATGACACACAGAAGTAGGAAATCATTGCAGTGACTGATTCAGTGATGTAAGGAAGCACACACGTGTCTGACAACTATTAAAACTACAGTCAGAGATAATGAGAAGAAGGGAAATAACTTCAGAGAGACGCATTTCATGTTTCATGTTCATATTTCACTGGGAGGATTTCACTGAAGTTTTCATGACTTCAAATGGAAGTGGAAGAGAGGTGGTCGTGTTATGGAGAGAGTTTTCCCAACTATTTTGAAAGTGAGTGCGGCGAAGGGGTGGGAGTGAGGGGCACAGAAACAAGGAATGAGTTCTGTGCATACGTGCATTTTAGGCTGATATAAGCTGTATGTTTATAAAGCTTACTATATATATAGCAAGCATATATGGTAAATTATGGCAAGTAGAGTTTTACTTTGGTTATACTTGCTGCTTCTCTCTTTGCTGTCTTGGTAAGAGTTATGCTTGTGGACTATAGACTAAAATCTAGATGAAGTAGCTCTTTCATTTGAGGTGTGAAGTAAACATATAGTCTCTTGGCACAGTAAATACCAACTGAAAAAATGATGCGTGATAAGTTCTTTATTAAAATTAAACTGTTATTTCATTTGAAAAAAAATAGACCAGTCAAGAAGAAACTCATGCCTCTTAAATGCTTTTATTGATCAAGTGCCTAACTATGATCTTCCTGATCTGCCCTGAAGGGTGTTTGTATGTATTTTTTGTTTGGTTGGTTGGTTTGGTTTGGTTTGTTTTTTAATACCCTGGAGCAGATAGATCATAGCTCTGTGTGGTAATACAGACTATTTGCAGTTTCATTTTCATGGTGGGAAGAGCAGCAGTTCTCTATAACTAAGAGCTAGATCTCAGGGGAGAGAAAGCAAGCCGCAGTAAGGTCAAGCAGAGGAGGGTATCGTAAATCTTCCCTCCCAGAATTGCCAGGGAAACATCATTCTTGGGAAGAGTTGGAAGAAAAAGGTTGCTCAAACTCTGTCAATGCTGCTGCTTTTTTGTAGTTTTGGCTTATAGGAAGCATGGCTCTGGTCCTCTTTTATCTCTGTTGGACTCCATGAAGATGATGATTGTAGTGTCACCATCCTCAGGTTGTTTGGGGGCCTCTATAGGAGGGGACAGTATCAGAAGGGGAATATACCCACTCCCACTTCTGCACCATTTCAGCAAGCGCCAGTTGTGTACCTCATTGATGATGCTTTGAGAAAGTGTTATGGATTTTTTTCTTATTTCTGTATATGGTAGTTGCCTGTTCAAGCCCAAGATGCAACTTAAAACCCCTATAAGATACAAATGCATATTAGGTAGTTGAGATTAATTTAGCCATGTGCAACTGAAGGATTAATTGGGGTGTTAGGGTAAGCTAATATGTTAAAACTCTCCCATAGAAAGGAGGATATTTACTTTAACATGTCAAATGCATTTCTCTTAACAGAGATTAGAGATCAGAATTTCATCTTTTTTTGTTAAATAGCTAGCCATGGGGCAATTTCCGAATGCAAAAACAACTGCTAGTGACAGAAGGGAAATGCAAAGAAAGTGTTTACTCTTAATCTGTCATAGGTGTTTATTTCATGAAATACAGACAGCTAAGATGAATTGGTGTTAAAGTAATTAACATCAGCTATGCTCCTTCCGCTCTGTAGCGTTTCCTTCTCTTATAATTCACTTCCTTCCTTACGTGAGAAATTTCTTTTTCACAATTATTTTGGCTCTATTACGTCTGTTAAAGAACTAGCTACTTAAAGAAGCAACCTCACACAGGTAATCGATACATCTGCTGTTCTGTAGCCAGTTACGGTCTCAGCAGTGTTATTTTTCCTGCTTGTGTCTCGATTAAAGAGAAAAGCCTTCATCTTCTTTTCTTGGAGTCACGTGAGGAGGGCCATCATGCACGATTTTGTTGTATAAAACGTTTCCTGGAGTTTCTTATGCAGCTATGGAAAATGAGATAAAATGTGTCACCTCAGCAAGCTGATGACAAACTCTCGTAAATGTTTATGGCTCGTAATGAGAGTAGGGGTCAATGCCCTGGGCAGAAAGAAAAAAAAACCTTTGGACTTGAGTATTCCCTAAGCCACTCAGTGTGGTTTACTTGAAACAGTGACCTTAAATAAATGTTTTGGGATAGGAAAATATTTTTTGTTGAGATAGAATAAACAGCAATTAACAAATATCTGAAATTCTTGTATCTGTTCTTGCTGCTTCTCACTATCACTGAGCATTTGGTTAGTTTTGTGGAGTTTTGTTTTGTTTGAATTATTGAGGTTGTACACGGAGGAATGCTCTAACCTGAACATTGTTTTCAGTGAGGTTACTAATGTAAAGACCTCAAAGGAACCCTTGCCAATTAGTTTAAGCTTTTCATCTACCCTCATAGAAATATTTATAATCTGGTGGGGAATGTTCTCAGGAATTTAAATATTTGTTTTGATTCTTAATTTTTAACAGTGTGCAAAATACTGAGATGTGGGTACTGAAGGCTTAGTCCCCTCTCATTTCCATCATTCTACTTAGCCCAGTCAGTTACACAAACACAAAAGTTTGTCTTGAACTATTCTCTTCCAATATTTTGAGAACTGGATTTAAAAACTAATTTTTAAATTAGTTTTTAGTTTGTTTTGTATGGGTGTTTTGGTTTGGGTTTTTTTGTTTTTAAGTTTATGGTGTTTCTGCTTGGTTTACAGAGACAGGCGATGCTATGAACGTTCTTGCTTGATGCCGTAACATTTGCAAGGTGTTAAATAGCAAGAGTCTTATTTATATTCTGTTCCACTGTGCCAGTGGAAGTTACTCATTGCCTGCTTTACTAATGTACTTGTTTTTCCCTACTTTTCCTGTTAACTAGGCTTATTCTTGCTCTTGTAAGCCTGGATATCCTCATGATGGTTACCTTTCAAGTGTTGCCTGTGAGGAAGTTAAGGCTTATGTTATGTTTTCTATACACAGAATTGCTGCTAAATGGAAGGATTTCTGAAAAGGCCAGTGGAAATCCGTACCTGTCTCTGTCCAACGTGAGATTAAAAAATGCAATAGCCTAATAGAGAGACACAGTATTGGCAATGAACTGAAACCAAAAGCAGAATTTTTGGTCTCATATGGACTTGGAGCAATGGTAAATGTCTAAGAGAAGGATTAGATAAACATCCGAGTTGTGTAATGTAGGGTCATAGAAAAAGTTTGAACTCTCTGTAAGAATTTTTTAAAGTACTGCAAAAAATGGAGCATGTTTTGCCAGAAAATCATAAAGGACACATTTTTCTTTTTTCGTCGCTCACTGAATTGCCACTTAGACTTGATATAACGGGGTATTCGATGCCACTGAGAACAGTCAGTTGTTGTTGAGGAAGGAGAGTAATATATGCTAGAAGTTTTTGTGAGCTTCTAGAAGTCCCTGTACAGTTTGACCCTCCAATGCTATACTCTGTTATAAATTTGTATGCAATCGTGTTATAATGACCCATATCTTTCATTAAATAGCAGGGGCCTGATCTGTAGTTGAAATCGGGGTTGGATATACTGGAATCTTGTCCGTAGAAAGTGGTGTGCAAACACTGTTGGAAGCCAAGGTGCCATTCTTCAATGGATGAAGCAACGACTGCAGGAGAAGAAAGAGCTCACTTTCCTGCTCAGGTCTAATGATAGCTGTCTTGAGGAAATGGGGTGCATAAACTACATACTACACAGGTCAGCTCAACAGTTCACAGAAGTGCTAATGGGCAAGTAGAGTTCTTCTGGGTGCCTAGCAAGAAACCTGCCTTTGACTTGCACGGACACTAAACACTGAAGCCAGTGAAGTTGTACAGAGCCATCCAAAGCCTTTTTTGGGGTGCAGTCATCGTGGTAATGCAGTCAAGGCCCAAATGGTGAGTTGTCACCTAATCTCCTGCACTTCTGCCTATGAAACATGAGCAATAATATGATGTAATGAGGTTTACCTTCTCAAGGTCTCAGAACTCTCATTGAGCACAAAGGTACTGTGATAAGCAGAAGGACACAAATTATTAATTTTGTATTCAGTGATAAATGTGGGTGACATACAGTGGGCAATAAATGAAGTTTTAAGCAGAGTAAGGATAGAAAACATAAAAAGCCAACAGGATGAGTTCAGCGAGATCAGACAAGAGTCCTGGAAACAGAGTAGTAAGTGATTAGCTAGAAACCATGGCAAAAAATGGCCAAGCCACTGCAACTTCCTATCCTGTTCCTCATCTAGTAGAGAGTAACTGCAAAATGGAAGACTCGCGTGGAGGATGCAAAGAAGGAAGTAAGCTAAAGAATTCTTCTACCAACTTATGTATGTTGGGATTTCTCTTAATTATATTTGAAATCAGCTCTGTTCAAAGGATTCTCAAAAACATGTGCATCTCAAGGGTATGTTTGCCACTGTATCGTCTCTGCTTGCCTATAGCAAAGCTGGATTACAAAGAAGTCCTGCTGCCAGGAGCCACAAGATGAAATTTTAAGAATATGCTCTCCATGAGTGGGTCTGCTCATTTCCTTTGATATGAACAGAATTATGGAACTTGAGCTGCTTTTTCCTATGTCTGCAATCCCAAATGCCAAATGTATGGATAGCCAATGTGTACTGAAAGATGGTGATGATAGCTGTTTGTGCTGCCTGATAATTTCCTAACACCCCTATATTTGTTTTTCTCCCCTACCCGCCTCCGCTTTTTAGTGTTGGAGATGAACCTTAATAACCTTTGTTTGTGGTTGACTAAAGTTCGCCGTGTTCCCTGGGCACAAGGACTTTGAGATCACCTCGGGGAGAAGAGCATGTCTCCAAGTGGTGATAGCTGATTACAATTCATATGTGAGCTAAGAGTTATTGAGCTAAGAGTAATGTGCAAGTTGAAATAATAAGGAATACACTATCAAAGTATTCTGCCAGTGCTCAGAGGGAGGAGGACAGTTGCGTAACAATGCTGGTTTCCCTGATAATCTGAATGTGGACAGTGTTGCCAGCAAGTCTCTGGAAGGAAAAAAGGAGAAGTTTTGCAGAGTGGGTGCAAGTTGTCCAAGTGATCTTACAGCCTGTGGAGTTGAGCGCGTTACAGAAGAGCAAGGAAGGAGGTTTGCTTTGAAACTCCCACACTCCTTTTGCTGTGAAAGCCTCCCTTTCTGTCGGCCTTGGTGAAAGAGAGCCTAGAAAAACTAGTACCCGTGGCTACAGCTGGTGCAGTGCGAATATCCTCCCACTGTTTGTACTTAGAGTGAGGTTTTGAGGGTTCATCCAGTGCCATGATTGTTTTAAGCACTTGAAAAATTGGAGGACGCTTTATTGCTTTCATATGTGGATCCACTTGCTGCCTTTTGAGAGAAAGCAAAGTTTGACGCGTGCGACGCTCTCATAATACTTCTCCAACCCAAGAATAACTTGTGAACTTTGCTTTTGTTTTGGATACCTCTAGATGCTTATGAAACTTAATTGACTGGAATTATGACGAAGATTTTTTTTTTTTCCTTCAGAGGCAGAGAGGGCAAGCGAGTGTCCAGGATGTTCTCTCTGCTTGCATTTAGGCTGACTCTTACTTGTAGAGGCCACTACTGCAGTGAGGCTTGACCCCCTTTTTCTTTCTTTCTTCTCTCCTTTTTCTTTTTTTTTTTTTTCTTTTTCCTTTTCCTCCTTGTTCCCCCCAGCCCTTGCTTGCCTGACTTCTCTGTTAACCTTGTCTCACCAAAGACAGTGAACTCGGCAGGGCAAGGAGCTTGCCTTGCTCCCGTGCCGCTCGCTGCCCGTTGCCATCCTAAAGCCAGGGCTTTCCCCGGAGAAGCAGTGGGCGCGCGCGGCGAGTGCCCGAGTCCCGGCGGCGACGCCGAGGGGACGGGCAGGGAGCGGTGGGGGAGGCGCGCGCGGGCGCTGCCGGCGCCGTGGCAGCGATCCCGGCCGGCGCCGCGGCCTGCGCTTGTGTCATGGAAAATGGCAAGCGGCCCCGCAGCGGAGCTGGAACGCCGGGCTGGAACGCGCCGGGTAGGTCTGCAGCTCGTTCGAAGAGTCGAAACACGGCAGATCCATAAAAACCCCCCTCAGAAAGCGAACAACTCTCCCTGGCCACAGCCTGGGGGAACATCTGCCCTGCAGCTCCTACGAGCACGTTTTGATGTGTCTGGACCGAAAACGTGCCCTGGGAATAAGATTGTTATTAGTGCACTGGAGCAACAGAGCAGTGTCTGCTTTGAGACAGAATAAACGTTAACATTAGTGTTTTGTGTGTCTTCTGTCTTCGTGGTAGTGTAAATTCAATTTTTGCATAGTTTCAGTACTGGTAGGCAGGTTATGTGCCTGGCCCTGATAAGCCTTTACAGTACCAAGTTCCAAATTGCTGGGGGGCAAAGGGGCAGCTAAACATTAATGTACTCTGCTGCCTACTCTTGGTGAATAGAGAAGGTTTGGTAAGGATTACTTAAATGTACAGGACCCAAACTATATGCTGTGGAGTTAGTGGAAATTTTGCTAGTTTTTTTTTGCCACCGGGATACCAATACACTCTTTATTACTATATAGCTGTATAACACGCACGAGTAATTGGTACCCTTAGTGAAGAAGCTCACTCTGGATTAAAAGCAGGAGGGGGTGAATCTTATGTCGACCAAGCTTCAAAGTCTTCCTCAAAGTCTTCCACAATACTTTTCTAGTGTATGCATGTCTTCTATGTCTTTTGACTCATCCCTAGACTCTTTCTACTCCCTGTCTCTACTCTAAAATAATTGTGTTTGATGCTGGCTTAACACTGATGAACTGTCAGGCAATTAGGTCTTGTGGGAAAAGGAGTGAAGTCACTGCTAGTCTGTTTTCAAGAAGAATTAATTGAGAGGAAAAGTAATTTCTCCCTTTGGCCCTTTCTAAGTAGGCAGAATCCAAAGGGGAAGCAAAAAAAGGGAAAACAACTGATTTGAGTGGCCCTTAAGGAAGGCCAAAGTTGGCTGTATCCAGTGTGCTCTGTCTGACCAGGGTGTATGGGCTTCTGCAGCAGCCTATGTGGGCTGTGGCAAAACATCTTCACTGTCCCTTACATCTCCCGAGGCACGCAGCACTGCAGGGCCGGCTGGGGCGACTGTGCAAGACACATTTGTATGCTTATTTTAGCCTGCAGGTTTTGGGGAAGCCATGTGAGTTACCATGTTGTGTCTGCGTTTGTTGTCTCCCACAAAGATTCGTAATCTTGTTGCTTGGCTTTGGTAAGGTTTGACCAAAGGCGTAACAAAGTAAAATACGATTGAAGTTCTGGCAAATCCTATGGAAGTAAGCACTGGTGCAGTGGAGATCCTCAAATTAGTGTGTCTCCATGGGAAATACTTTCAGGCTGCGCTGAGCAGTGGTGCTGTGTAGGCCCAAGCACTAGAAAAAGTCATTTGGACCTCACGCTACTAGTAGCCATCAGAGAATCTCGACCACAAGGGAGTCCCCAGTAGCATTTTCTGCCACTGCTGGAGTTAGTGGATTTACACTAAGCAAGAATATTTTTACAAGCACAAAGATGCTGCTGTAGCCTTTACAATGTGTCTCTGTTGGTTTGAGAAGGTGGCAAAGTGCCTTATCTTGGTGTCCAACCTGTTTTCTTGTCTTTCCAAATCTCTCCTGTTTTTTCCCCTCTTTCTTGGCTTTGCTGCAGGCACTTGGCGTGAAAGGCAGTTGTGTGGAGCTGTCCTCAGAGCCTTGTTTGACAGGCTCATAGGAAACCGACAGTTCTTCACATCACCTCATGTATTTTCTCAGCTTTCTTGCATTTGAAGTTATATTTCATGGCTGCCTTTAAAAAGAAATGCTTCCAGGACAAATGCAGTTCAAGTTACTTCTTAGAAATGGAAGCTGTACTGCTGGGGTTTCTATAGGCACAAAGCTCTTTTGCAGGAGCTGCATCCACATTGGGACAATTGTACCAGGAAAAAAAAGTTACCCCTAATAGGGAGGCCCCCTATTCTCATATTTACCTTTCACTGCAACTATTGCACCTTAATTTCATGCCCTATCTCAATCCACCTTATCACTGAAGTGTAGTCAAGTGGCTGCTCTTTGCTGTGCTTTGTCAATATGTACTTACTTGAGTTGTAAGAGAACAGCTAGCATTAGGCAATTAAAGAGAAAACTTAAGGTGCAGAGCTCTGAAAATGTTGGAGAATGCTAAGGAATTACAGGGAGGGCTGTTGTAATAGGAATTTTATAAGGAATTTCAAAGGGAGACTAAGATTGTCTAGTGATCCGTTTGTCTGTATTATAGAAATACATGAAAATAGGAAGAATGTGTTTATGAGGGAACGGTCGTTACACTGAACTTACATGCAAAGAGGGAAGAAAAAAAGGCAGTCAAGGCTCAAGGCAATCTGTTAGAGACAGTAAGAGCAGGTGGTGGTAGGGTGCCCTCTCCCCAGCACCCTGCAGGGGAGAAGGTGGAGAGCAGGTGAGCAAAGGGTCCTGGACCAGTGGATGGGGGGAACGTTGCAGGATGGGAGCAGGGATGTTCTTCAAAACCGGATGCAGTTTCCCTAGGCCAACTGTAGGAACCTCAAGCTGAAGATGGACAACTTGTGTTCGTGCGAGGAAGACTGTATGGGTGTGAATGAAGACCAATGTTTGCATTTTGAACACTGCATTTTTGTAAATTGGAGCTTCTGCTTAACTTTTTGTATTCTTTTCCATACTAAATCTATATCACAAGTATTTAGCTTTCTATAAGCCAGGGAAAAAAGCTTTCATTTTCTGATTTGGAATCTCATTGAAAATTTTCTGAAATTGTCATATTTTATTTTCACTGGTTACATCTTTAGCATGCTCTGAACACTTGGAAAGAAATATAAAGAGCAAAAACAGTGGAGGGAAAGAAAAAACAGCAGAGCATGGGATGAGCATACAAAAAAATTTGCATTTCCCCCAAATTTTTATCCTGTTAGAGTGTTATTTATCTTGAATGGTTTTACTGGATGCTGGACACAACCAGGAGAGCATTATTTGCACTTTGCAGTTGTGTATGAAGTCTTCAGATCCAGCCAAACCTCTCTGGTAGTTCGTAGAGCTACTTCCCTCATAACTATAGCATGGTAGTTGACAGCATCATGCAATGCTCCAAGCCTGTTCCCATATAAAATAAAAGAGATGAGATAATGTAAATTTTTGTGGCTCTCAAATTAGTAGAGAGAAATAATATTAATATTAGAAATTGCCTCTGCTTGTGGTTGAACAAAATAGCCCTAAGGATCTACATCTGCAAGGATTCAGCTCCCCTAATGAAACCTAGCTGTTCCCAAGTCAACAAAATTTCTCTGACTATCATTTATTGCCACCTGATTCCAACTTCTCTCTTCCTTCTTTTCATGCTGCTGACCAAGTTAGTTGGGAGATTTATTTATACAGGGATTTATGCAATGAATCCATAAGGAAAAAAATAACAAATTTTAGGGTGGAAGTTTGTTGAAACTCTTTCATGTCTTCTGGGCTTGGCTCTGTTTTCTTTCCCAAGCTGGCCGAGAAGGGAGTCGAAACTTCTGTGGGGTCAAGATTCCTTTAACGACGATACCTTTATAATGATAATCCTAACACATGTCTACTGTATTAGGAAACTATAGCGTTTTGATGAAAGGAAAGTGTGGAGTCACCGCTCTGCGGAACCATAGCAACAGGGTAATTGAGTAGGACACCGGGTCTTGCCAAATTTCGGCTAATGGATGCGGAGGCTTGTAAGCCAGCGACGCGGGCCTCGCTATAAAGACCTAGGAGGTGTTGGGTTTTCTGCCACACACAAGCACTTAGGTTGCAAAGCTCTGACAGCTTTTGGCGCCTGACCGTGACTTCATAGAAACTCTGTGTGAATCGTAGCTGCGTGGGGCGAGCAGAACAAGTCGGCGCTAGAATGCGGTACGGGCCACGCGGCAACTGAGCACTGCCTGTCCCTTGGTTAAAGCAAACATCATTTTACTGCTCTGTTCGCTCTAACCCTTTACTCGAGCAAGAGCTGAGCTGCCTTGAAGCATTAATGTCTTGGCAATCTGTTGAAGGTTCCGCTAAAATTAAAGCGAAGTTAAATAAGTGGATCTTTTTTTCAAAAACATACAGTGCAAAACCAACTGAACATCTCCATCAACTTATGACTGCTTTTTTTTTCAGCTTGAAAAAATATATTAGACAAGAAAGTTCGAAATCACTTCTGTCTCAGTTACTTCATTTTGCTCCCATAATGATGGTAGTCATCATCCACAAAGATTTTTTTTTTTCCCTTCAAACTTGTGTAGGGCCCGTTATGCAAGCAAGTCAAACTTAGAGCAGTGTTAACTACTTGCTACCAGCCAAGGATACACTAACTTTGGGTGCATGCATGCAGAATATACGCATATATCCATATGTATACACGCTTATATACATGTATACACGCTTATATACATGTATACACGCTTATATACATGTATACACGCTTATATACATGTATACACGCTTATATGTATATGTGTTATTATATATAAGGTACTGTGTAGCTACTTGATCATCAAGGCTTTTAAGACATAATGGAATTATTGCAGTAGTGGAGACAGAAGAGTCTTCCATTTAATTTGTTACTATTAGTTGGGTTCACTGAAAAGTAAAGGGTGATAAATTTCAAAAACATCCTTTAGGGTGGGGCAAATAGTTGGAAGCACCAGCAGGTTTTTTTAGATATATAAAAAAGTTCTTGTTTCCTCTTTCCTCTGTCAGTAACTTTCAGATAGATGAGAAGTGGTTTCATCCTGTTGAGTGTCAAGACAGCTCTTTCAGTCTAGTTTCACAGGGAAGAATAGGGGAAAACCTGTGTGATTCCATAGGTTATTTAGGACGAAATATTTCAGAGTTCTTTGTGCCTGGCACATCTGGCAGTTGTGCTCTTTGCAGAGGCTACAGAGTATCCTTCTGGTCTAGATGCCCTTGGCTGCAAGATGTGGGGGAGATTTGCTAGATCTTACCTAGAGAAATAAGACTTAGGCCCAGTTAAGTTTATTAAGGAGTTAAGTGAAGCTTTAACGAGATGCTGACTCTGTTTATGACCTGTAGATGTGGTTGCCACAGGTTTAATATGCTCTTGTGATTGATTGACCCATTTGCAGGGCCTGGAATAGTACTGGAGAAAGGGTGTTGCTTGTGAACTAGCTCCAGAAGAAAAACCACATTTTTTCGTAGTAAAACTCCAGTAGTCATATTCCAACTGAGGTCGTTAAGGTGACTTAGAGATGAAATATGCTGTGGTGCAAAGATGGTTTTCAAAATAGGAAATTCTAATCTGAGCCTCTTATAACAGTTTCCTATTGTGTGTTTCCATCTGTACACCAAATACATTTTCCAAATGCTTAAAGTTCAGTTTCGGGCTATGTCTGCAACTTTTACAACAGAGGAGTCCGAGTAGTCCTGAGTAGTTAAAGAGCTTCTCTCCTAAGAGGTTCCTTGTATAGAGTAGGGTTTGTAATATCCACTCAATGGGGAAGCATTCGTGGATTATGCAGCCAGGAACTGGAAGCAGAGAGGGACCCGCGGTGTGGTAGTGAGCTACTGTACTTAGTTGTTTTGGCACCAGTCTCTTGAGCTTTCACTTATCTACCTGGGTCCCAGAGCTGCCTCTTTCCTTTGCCTTTCTGAAGCTACAGGGTGTGAGCCCTCCTTTGCATGACACGGGGAAATGTCTTGCAGGTCAGGCACTGCAGAGCAGTGCTGGTCACCCTTTGGACTCTCCCGACAGCCCTTCCTGAGCTGGGTGTTCCTGGGATGCTCTGGGTGACAGCCTGTGCACAGGCTGTTTGCTTGTGCGGCTGCCAGCAGTTCCTTGCTGCACTTCTGAACTAAACTGTGCCTTTTGTTTAGGCAGCATGAGAAAGCTCTGAGTGGGGGAAAAGCCAGAGTTTCTGTGCAAGGAGAGTCCTCCTTGTACAGGAGAGTTCCTCCTTCTGGTTGACTCTTGTGCCCCTGCTCTAAACGCCTGCCTGTCTGCTTCCTTCCCTCCCAAGCCTCTTCCGCCCTGGGGCGCTCTCTAGAAGCGAGTGGTTTCCAGTGGGAGGGTGTTTGGTGTGTGCTCTGTGGCTGTGTCTTTTGAACAGGCTTTCCATTTTCCAGCCCTCTCTCCGTATGTCCTGGGCAGGTGGTGCCTGCTCTGCCCGGCCTGCTGCACGTACCGAGTCTGCTCATCTGCTTTGACTTGCATGAAGTTTAACTGACTCAGGGCTTGGCTTAGTGCGATGAAACAGCATCTATAACCCGAGCGTAGTTTCTCCAGAGAATCGCACCCCACAGCACTTTCTCTCTTTCCTAGCAGATTATAGCTTAAAAAGGAATATAAAAAACTATATACCTGTGACGTGAAGCCTACTTTAAAAAAAGAACTAAAAGAAAAGAAAATCCTACAGTGGATTTAAACTGTTTTGTCTTATGGTTCAGAAGATGAGCGTTGTCAGATTTCTAAATTCACTTGTCTACCAAAATAAGGAAGTGTCTTTCTGAAAGCCTGTAACAAGCATTGCTCTTTGTGATGCTTTTATTTTGCACGCTGCTCATTGACTTTTTTGTTTATCAGATTAAACTGGGCTGTTAAACAATTTGGTGAGATTGAGGAGGAAAGGAAGCAAAATACCTAAAAGGAGTGACTGGAGATATATATGTATATATAGGGGGGTTTTTTTCCTGGATTTACCAAAGATATGCAGTATCAAATACAAAGAAAAGACATAATTCAGACAAGGTCAGTGCAAGTCTTGACGAAACAGTGCATTATCTTATTGCTGAATAATTTTAATTCATGTCTTCAAACTATAATAGCAGCGAACGTAGGATTTGGCAGACTTAGTACAATAATACTTCACTTCCTTGATGATAAAAGGTAGCTTGTTCTGAACAGATTATGATGATTCTTCCTTCCCTTTAAAAGTGAGCAGAGAAATGGAATTTTTGCTGAGTAAAAAGTCAGACTTTGATTTGTGCCTTTGATCCTTACTGACTGGCTATAACATGATGCAAACGTTCAAAAAAGATTAGGAAAAAAAAGCTACATGGCTTCAGTTGTTGGACTTTAAGCAAAGTGTAGACTGATTGCTGGAGATTTCTTTGGTTTTGTCAAGAGGGTTGTAGCTGGCCAGAGGAGTCCCAGTGGCCAGTCTTCACTGGGGTTTCCTCTTCCCTACTTCTTCTGTGCTCCCCACATGGTGCCTCCTCTTCGCCTGAGGTGAAGACGCCTCAGGTTGGTGTGGGTTTGAAATGTAAAACCTCTTGGACTGTGTTTTACGAAACACATAGATCATTAAGCAGCATAGAAAATAAAGATGTGGGTTTCAAAAGCAAACACTAATGACCATAACCACATGTATTGGTGATTTTACTAAATTCAGTGACCATGACTTAGAATTTCTTAGTGCAGTAGCAACCACAATGGGCAATTATAGACTGAGTAGAAAAGGAAAGTGCGCGGAAAGCAGTTTGTGGGGGAGAGCAGAGGCTTTCCCTTCCACATATGATCAAGCAAGAAAAATCCTGAGGAAGGAAGAGCATCGATGAGAGACAGAAAATGAGCGTGCAGGCGGAATGGAAAATGGGGCAGGCTGCGCCTTGCGTGGCGAGGGGCTCGCTCCGCGCAGCCACGGCGCTCCTGGGAGAGGCGCCCGCGCGTTCCCCTGCTAGGGCTTTCCTGCTACACCCGTGTGAGAACTGAGGTAGGCGCCGGTGCCTTCAACACTGCATGTAGATCAAAAATATTCATGCTGTTGCTGTCTGTTTCACAGGCGGTTTTGCTGAGTTCTCCAGTTCTTTCCCTGGTCTCTGTGAAGGAAAATCCGCACTCGTCCCTACTTGCATTTCTCAGCCATGCCTACCTGTCTCCAACGTTGGACCAACACGAATTCTGCCTCACCTCTACCTTGGGTGCCAGCGAGATGTCCTCAACAAGGTGAGCGTTCCAGATGTTGCGCTGTTGGCGTGGATGGGTACGTCATCTCCACGTGTCTTTGTGTCCAGGCGTCTATTGTACTGCACCATTGCAGCTGCAAAACATGTAAAGTAGATGCAGGTGACAGTTTTTTATAGCTTGTGCACAGCCAGCTCTGTAAGAACTACTGTCCCTGTAATGTCCCTATAATTAGTCTCTGTGTCATGTAATCTGATCCTTGGTTTACTCTCACCTTGGTCTTGGAGGAAATACCTTCCTCGATAACCTGCTAATTGAAACAAACTATTAAATCTGCCGTTACAAAAGTTTGAGGTAGTTTCCTGAGTGTAGTTTGGACTGGTTTGTTTTGGCAAGTGTTAAAAATTATGTAACCTTTAGGTTAATGTTAGATAAAAGAAGGTTTGTTTGAAATATTTTTTTTCTTAAAAAAAGAAAAAATCACTGAGAAAAGTACTCTGAATACCATGATGAGGGACTATGGCAAACAAATATTTGTTCACCTAATGTTCACATTTGGATAATTATTTGGGTATCATTTAAAATGAGCCTTTTGAGTATCACTGTGCTCAAAAAACAAACCATTAAAAACAAAACCCACCTGCTGCTCCTAAATACAGGTGCATGTGATAATTTCTGTTCCTGCTAAATAACCCATGTGATGTGTGAGACATCTACAAGTCTCAAATTGCTGTATGTCTGTGTTCCTATGTGATTCCACAGGTGTTTGCCTCCATGAGGAGACCAAGTCTTATATTGCTAAGAACCTGCAGCTTGGATCACTTCTCAAGGGATTTTTTTTTTCCCCTTTCTACTGCATGTGCCCTCTTGCCTCCCATTATTATTTAGGAGAGATATTTATTAGCTAAGCTTCCGAAAGCTTTCCTAAGCTGGTAATTAAATATACAGATTGGGGCAAGAGGTGGGCAACGTTGCCTTCTTTGGGGCAATGTTACCTTCACTGTGTGATGTGTGTGGGGGTGGGTTCTTTTTTTTTCTAAATCCAACTATAAGTCTTAAGGTAGTTACTATCTTAATAGACCTGAAATTGCATCAAAGATATTTTCTTTGCAATAATAATTTCCATGTATTTTTTCTACTCCTGACTCTCTTCCAATCTTGTCCTTAATAGGCAATTTCTGGATTTCTCACCGTTGTTTTCACGATGTCTTTGATACACAGGCAATCTGCTGGAGGGTGGTTGCACTTTAACGGTGTTTGGAGGAAAATCTGCCGATGCGGGAGGCAGTCAGTAGTCCTCGTCTTTATTTCACACTTCAGAATCTCTCTCGTCTTTGTTGCTTGGTAACAAGTCAGAGATTTAGACTCGATTCATTTACAGTGGATGTCAGAGCAGCTGATTACCACACTTTGGTAATAAACTTGTGGCTCCTGGACAAAAGAAATGAAGAAATAAGTGGGAAAAAAAGAAGTCCTCCTTGCTGTAAACAGTAGAATATTAGAAAGATGCTTTTTATCGCTGTTTGTTTTAGTATGTGAGTGGTAAGTGCTGTCCTTAGTCACAAGAGATTGGTGGTGGGGAGGAGTGGGCATCCTTCACTCCCCTCCAGGGCCAAGGCAATCCCAAACTTCGTTTGGGATGTGGCTGGAACCCCCCGCTGTTGCTGTCCATTTGTTGTGGCTCCTAAGCAGAGCCTATCCCCAAGGGATGAAAGAGGCTATTTGTCCTGCTGGCAGTAAGCTGATGCCTGTGAATGGATGCCCTGCACAGTATGGTTAGGAGAAGAATCCAAGTGGTAGCTGTGGTCAGGAATTTGATTATAGGCATGGAGGAGTCCCTAAGCACGACTGCTGCTAGCAAGCCCCGAGTGGAGCAGAGCAGACTACAGGAGGAGTTCCCAGCTGGTGAAGTCTTTCTTGCCTCCTAATTCATAGTCTTGATCTAATTTCAGCAGGTATCAGGAAGCCCTGCAACTGTAGATAATTTGGAATTAATGTAGGACTCTTGGGAGTTGATCAGGTTCAGTACTTTGTCACATATTCTGAGGAGTTATGATCAAAGATTACTGTTTCTATTTTCCCTAGGAGAACCACAAAAATAATAGACTATAATCCACAGAAAATTTAGTCAATTCTCATCTCCTGATGTTATTCTTAACCGTCAATCTTGAGAAATTCTACCATAGATAGTAAAGGACCACTTAGGTTTCTTATCCATTCTAAGACAGATATATATATATTGATTTCAGAGCTGCTTGTCTCTCATACCCTTTTTTCCCTCTTACTTTGAGCCAGTAGCAGACAATGCACTGGCCTGAACATGGTACTTCTTCACTACACTGAGATAAACCTTCATGTCTCGGTAACTTTGTGATTATTTCAGTTTGGGCAGTTACCTATGGAAAGTCTGCAACGGCTTCTGTCATAAATACTGCTTTAAAGAAACTGTGGGAATACTTAAAGATTCCTGCCTCTTAGAGTTCACTTGATGCTTTCCTAACTATTGGCAACTCCCAGTTTGCTGTTATTAAACAGCTGCTTGATTCAGCTCAATATTGACTAGAGCTAGAGGTCGGAACGCTAGAATTTCTGAGAGCAGAGAGATGCTGCCAGGCACTTCACCATTTCCATTGCTCTCTCTTTCATGCACTGTGCTTGTGGGGGATGCCTTGACCTTCCATGAGGGTGCTGGGGAAAGAAAGGAGGATTCCTCTCACTAGTAATAATAAATAAATAAATAAAAAATAAAAAGGTTGTGAAGCACAGAATATTCAAGAGGACCTAAAACAAAGCTGAGTGATAAGTAGCAGGGGTTGTCCCTCTTGCAATAGCCAAGAAGATGGTAACAGTTAAGTTTGCATGCTCTGGTTCAACAGCCTTGCTGCTTTTCCACTCACTGGGCATGACTTCTGTTGAGATTAGAATGGGTTTTTGTTCAAGTTCAGATTTTTTTATTAATAACTTTTTTTTTCCACAAAAAATCTCCCAAACTATAAAAGGTAGTTATGTATGTTGACCTTATGTTTTGCCTTCACATGCTTTCTGTGAGATGCCCTTATTTTTCTTGTAAACTGAATCTAGTTTCTAAAACCTAAATGTCTCAAAAGTATCTTGGCAAAAGAACCGTTCATCTGCAGTACAGTCCAATCCACTACTGAGAGAGGTGGATTTTCGGCATGGTTTATGAGGATGAGCTAATCTCCTCAGGATCTCTGTAGGCTTATCTCTGGGTGCAGGGGCAGTGGGGGGGTCATAAAATATTTGCCTTCCTGCAGGAAGGTCAATATTCGTGATCTCTCAAGAATATCAACATCATTGCCCATTTATACCTCTGCTGGTAGCATTTTATTTATGAAATGTATGTAAATACGGATGTTCTATTTAATTTCCCTAGCAAAACTATGATTGCTTCAAAAAAAGTCTTCGGAGGTGCTTTATATTATTGCTTTGCAAATTTCTTTTTAAATACTTTGTCTTTAAATGTTTATAATTTTTCAATTCTTTTTTTTTTTCTTCCATATGTTCTTTAATAGTTTGGTAATCAGTAGTGGTGCTTTACCTACAGGTATATATTGGCAAAATGTGGTATTTTTCACCGTTACCAGTTTTACTTTATACCATTCAGCTAAGAGAAGAGTTGGTTGCACTTTTTTTTTATTGTAATACCATGATGATATCAAACACCGTTGTAAGAGGTACTTATTTTGAAAGAAGATCTTTGAGTTTCAGATCCATGAAAGAAAGATGAAGTTCTGACCTTTGTGGGAGTGACAGTGTCTTTTCTGGAAGAGAGCGTAACAAAAAATGTCTCAATGTGGTAGCTGTGGGCTGGAGTGCCTCTCCTACTTGTATCTCACGTTTTACAGCAGCATTTGAGCTGTAGAGCTTTCTGCTTTGCTACTTAACTCTCTTTTTCTTCTTTTTTTTTTTTTTTTTCTTCCCTCTCAGACCTGGATTTTATTTCCTGGAACAAAATAACGTTTTAGGGTGAGGGTGCCATTAATTTTAAGATTAAACAAGTCATAAAATGTAAATAAGCTGACAAAAGAGCATTTACCTTCTTTTCACAAAGTTGTTAGCATTAGGATTTCTGGATCTTCCTTCCATCATAATTCACTTCTTCCTCTTGGGTACCTTACAATGAAGTCACTGTTATAGTTATTATATTAGTGTGCTGCACAGGGAATGATTGATACCTCAGAAGAGAGGGAAGCATAACTTTTTTCTTTAGCCTTGCTCTCAAAGTCAAGCACTAACACATTTTTTGGGTGGTTTTTGGCTCGGAGATTTCAGACTTGGCGTCTGCAAACCATCCAATTCCCATTTGGACAATCAATTCCACATCAAAAATCTTACATAACTGTGGAATTGTGATGGTTGGACTGTGCAGCCCACCAGCACTTATGCTCAAAAAAAAAAAGAAAAAAAAAAGAAAAAAAAAAGAAAAAAAGGCTTTTCCATTCTTCTAAGTGCGTCGGTCTCTCAGCACCCCTTAGAGCTAATATGTGCTGTAGTCTGAACAGTTCTGCGTTGTGGCGCTCCGTGTGACAGTGATGCCTGCATTGCCAATAGCAGAGTTACGGTGGCTTGTACACCTAATGTTGTTCATGATTCTGCATGTGCCTCCTCATTTCTGTACTCAGGTTCTTTTCAGCATGGTAGCCTAAGGTAGTATTTATTTTATGGAAGTTGCTGTTGAGCAGTTTGGCTCACGCTGCTTTTCAAGACTGGGATTCAGAGCAGGGAAGTGCATGTGCTGGGGACTGGTGATTTCCCTTGCACTGCTCTCATACCATGGGTCTAGCAATAACCAGTCACCTGTGTCAAGAACCCCTATCTCAATGCTTGTCCCTTTCTGGAGAGTCCCAAGCACTCCCTTGCTTCCTTACAGCACCCTGGTTTTCAGCTTCAAAGGATTTTGAACTCTAGGTGGTGTATCTGTCTACGATGCCTAGATGCGGTCATGGGAGAGGTGAAGGCATAGGTTGCAAAAAGCACCCGGGTCTGAAGAGACTTGAGCTGGGGAGAGGCAAACGTAAAAGATGGGGTGAATGGGTGATACAGAGGAACCTGACATTGCTGGGAAGGGGAGCTGAGCTGTAGTGGGAGCATGGTCAAGAAAACTAGTCGGGTAAGAAGGAGTAATGCCAAGAACTTTATTTGCTGCGCATAGCTCTTATTTTGAAGATTACTGTGATTTGTATTTCTGATAATTTGCTTTGAGAGTAATTGGTCACCTTTATGTGGAAAATGTATGTACAGTAGGTTAATGTAATCATGTCCTTAGGCACCTCTGAATGATCTGGTGTGAGGGATTTTGGGTGAAATCTGGGAGAAGCTCCCCCAAAAAGGGGGTAGTTTTTGTTGTCTGGAGCAAATTCAACTCGCAAGAAGTGATTCATGCAGATTCCCTATTTACAACTGCTACCAAGGATTGTAGTAGTCCAGTAGGGCTGTTTTATGCACTCCCCTCTGCAAGTGAATATGGGGTAGCTCTCAGTTTATGCTGAAGTGTGTGTGTGCTCATCCCTTCTACGGACACACTGCGACAGAAGGGTGGTATACCTGTGTACTTACAAAACACTCCTTATTTAAACTCCTCTGGTTCGAAAAAGAGCAGAGTTCTGACTCCTTAGCTAAGTAGCTATAGGGCAGTTTGTCCTCTCTGAAACATCCTTACACTTGCAGGAAAAATAAATATGTGAAAGAATTAACCATTTCACTGGTATATTTTTGTATTGGTATTGAGGTCAGCAAACTACCTGTGGGAAATGGTTGGGCATATGCCATCTTGCCAGGTAAGGATTTTAAAGCAACAAAAAACCAAAACAAACTCAGCCTCTCTTGGAAATGATGATTCATACTAAGAGAAGTTTACCATTACTTCTCTTCTTGGTTAGCTTTGTTTTTATGGACTCTGCAGTCTATATGTTATTTGGACTCACTGGATGTTCATTAGAAGTTGTTTGAAGACTCAAAAGCTTAGGAGTAATCTTCTCCAAAAGAGAACGCCATTAAAACAGCTAGAGCGATGGAAACGTGAATTCCAGTTCAGTTTTTAGCTGCTTTGTGGGTTTTTTTGTTTGTGATCTCTTGTAACATGGCAAGGTGTCATTTGACATCTCTAGCCTTAACCTTTATCTTCTCCATAGGAGCTGATGCAGCAGAATGACATTGGCTACGTACTGAACGCCAGCAATACTTGTCCAAAGCCTGATTTTATTCCAGAGTCCCATTTCCTGAGAGTGCCTGTGAATGACAGCTTTTGTGAGAAAATCTTGCCTTGGTTGGATAAATCAGTGGATTTTATAGGTAAGAAGCAACATGAGATTGTCTCTCTCCAGCAGTTACTAATTTCTCTTTTATGTGTTTGTCTCCTGTTTTAGTTGCAGGAGTTCTGAATGCTTTTTGAGTGGTATGAAAATATCCTAAGGGTCTAAGTACACGACCACCCTCACTTTATAAGGCACAGCAGGAAGACTCTGTCACTGTGTGATCCAGCACTTCTGGAACACAGGCACAGCTTAGGAGCCCCACTGCACTTTGTGGCAGTCTGGGGACATATACAGACATATACACTGCATTAAAGTTACACGTACACAAAGCTTATCCTTAGCTTTGAGTAGTAAATGGTGAGATGAACAGACTACGTTGTTTCTAATTTTGCATGCAAGTAAAAGCAAGTATTCATGGTGGAACAATTACCTTTTCCAGGTTTCTATATGTGATTGCTTACGTGCATGTCAAAGTAAAATAGGTGCAGTATGCTATAAATACAGTGTTTCCTGCAACTGTATGTGTAGTAACACTATTTTCATTACTTCAGTGAAGAGAAGGTAAGTATCTTTTGTTTAAAACTTCCATGAGATCCACAATAGCGATTAACATGGAAGTTTTAACAATTTTAAAAACAGTGGGTGGTTTTGCAAGGACTTTGTCATGCTACACTGCTACTGAGATTGACACTTGACAACTCCTTTGCTATGCAGAAAAAGCAAAAGCATCGAATGGATGTGTGCTAGTGCACTGTTTGGCTGGAATATCCCGCTCTGCCACAATTGCTATTGCATATATCATGAAAAGAATGGATATGTCCTTAGATGAAGCTTACAGGTAAGGACAAAACTTCCATTCTCCCAAGACACTAATTCTTGTGCCTATTAGCTTGCTTTTAAGGTGAATGATAAGTGATTTAATGAACAAGGCAGGAAGCAGACTCGTTATTTTATCTTGTGGTCCACAGCTTCCAGGCAGTCTTGCTTTAAACACAGGCTGCTCCATAAACGAATCGGCAGTTGTACGCAGAGGTCGCGCACCTGATGCTAGTTCTGCACCTGCAGAAGGCTGATGCTGCCCTCTGCTCCGAGTAGGCGTGCGTATGGGATTTCAGCTGCAGCAATTGCTTTAAAAAATACATACAAATATACACACATATACATATAAGCGGGTGTGGGTGTGTGTAACAGTGTATATATGTGCATTAATGCATCGACACAGATGTATGCGTAGGTGCGTGTGTATATCTATTTATACATATAGCTAACTAAAATATAGCACACCAGAATGTCTTGCAAGCCCAAGATAGAGAGGAATGGAGGAGGATGAAGAAAGAACTGAGGATATTTATAATCGGGCTTATGACCAGTGGTAGAGAGGATCTATTAACTCCAAGTTCGTAGCAGATAGAGCTGTCGAAGAAGGGCCTTCTGCTGAAATGTCGTCCAGGAATTTAAAAAAAAAAAAAAAAAAAAGAAAGAAAGAAAAAAAGAAAAAGCTTTGTTTTTGACAATAAACTCAACCGAGAAGTCTTGGAAGAAAAGTATTTGCGAGTGTCATGCGTTTACAGCATCATATTTTATAGAACCAAAACAACAGCAATAAAAGTGTTTTCACCTTTCCGATCACACTGTTTCCGTAGCTGGATGGTAACCACTTTGGTGCATTCCAGGTAACCCGACTGCAATTCCCTGTGACTCCTGTGTTTCTCTAGCAGATTGCTTTGAGTTCCCATATTGCACTGTGCTGTGGGCTGCTCCTTGCTGGGAGTTACAGGGCAGTTGGCATTTTCTTTCAAGTTAAGGAATAACTACAATTATATCTGCGTAGGGAAAAAAAATGTGTGTAAGTAATACTGAACTGTAAACATCTCTCATTGCCTTTAGACATCATGTACAGTTTAGTACTTGCTCACAGTTTTGTCTGGTAGTTTCAATGGGAATAGTGACAGAGGCTCAAATGAGAGGCATAAATGAAAACTCAGTTATGCAGGAAATGACTGTGCAGACAGTATAACTGCCTGAATGGATGTGGGTGAATATAGTGCAGGGGATCAGCTTGATTCACTGAACAGACCACGTGATTTCGGGCTGCAGATGTGTGGGGAATAGAGCTGTGAAGTGCTGAATACTTCTAAAAGACCCACATTTAAGTGCCTGGGTTAAAAGCACAATATGAGTGTCTTCCAAATTTTTTGCATTAGATTCTAGTTTGTCTCTTAACCAAACCTGAACTGAGTGTGAAGTATTAATCATCCTTGGGCTCTTTTCTTTGTATGGTAGGTATCAGATAACTCTTGTGAATTTCAGATTATATTTTGCTGTATTTAATTTGATAGTTTATGGTGAAAATGGTCCATGTCACTCATTGGTTTGGGATTTTCTGTTGACAAAGCTTGGGAGAAAAAATTTTTTTTCTGAGCCAATGAAAGACCTTAAATAAAATTATTTGTCTGACACTGTTAAAAATAGAAAGGTGACACTAAACATTACTTGAAGTGAAAGATCTGAGGAAATACACTCCTTCATCTACTTTTCACCTACTGTTTCCTTCATTTCTTAATTCTGTCTTTTCTACTTATTTGGCTTAAAGACATCCAGAGCTGGAGAGAACTAACTTATTCAGAGCAGCCTTTGCTCCTCTCTGGGTAGATGTTGGAGGGTTTTTTGTTTGTTTTGTTGTTGTTTTTATTTGTTTGTTTTAGTTTGCAATCATTATCAGTGTTCATACCAACAGATACCAAATAGATATTGACATTTGCTGTGCAAGGTCTACCTAAAGAATGGGAAGAACTAACCTCAAAAGGAGCAGCGTGTAAGAGAATGGTGAAAGGAATATGGGTTTTCTGCCCCCTCTGTATATTGGGTTAGGTAGCCTGTCCTCTCTAGTGCTGGAGGCTAGAGCTCCAGTGCCATTTGTGAAGAACCTGAGATGCTCCTAAGGGGGGGATACACTGATAAAGCACTACAAGGAAACTATTCCTGTGCTCCTCACTGTAGACATCAGAGGAGGAAAAGAGCATTATTCCTGTTTTGAAGTAGACCATAAAGAGAAGGGAGAACACTTGGCATCATCCTGCTCCTCTCCCAACCCCGTCTCTAAGTTCCCTGTGCTTGGCTGAATCTGAATTTGGGTATCTCGGCAAGTTAAACTGAGGCCATTAAGCCGTGCTTGCTTGTTGTGAATGTTGCCTCAGATCTGAGCAGCGAGTTGTGAAAGTAACTCCTGCCTTGTTTTTCCCCTCCTCTCAGATTCGTGAAGGAAAAAAGGCCGACCATTTCCCCTAACTTCAACTTTCTGGGCCAGCTGCTGGACTTCGAGAAGAAGATCAAGAGCCCGGGCGGCCCTCCTGGGCACGTCAGCAAGCTGAAGCTGTTGCACCTGGAGAAGGGCAGCGAGCAGGTCCTGGTGCCGGAGGGCGGGCAGAGCAGCCTCCCCACGGCGCCGCTCTGCGCTGCCTCCGAGCCGCCGGAGCACAAGTCGGCGGACTCCGGGAGCGGGCCGGGCGCGCGCTTGCCGTCCCTGGAAGACACCGCGCTGGTGCAGGGCATGAACGGACTCCACGTGTCCCTAGATAAGGTGGAGGACAGCAACCGGCTGAAGCGCTCCTTCTCTTTGGATATCAAATCGGTGTCCTGCTCGGCAAGCAGCAGCTGCGTGAGCGCCTCCGTTCAGGGCTTTGCCGCCTCTGAAGACGCCCTGGAGTACTACAAGCACGCGGCCGCTCTAGAGGGGGGCAGCAAGCTGTGCCAGTTCTCCCCGGTGCAGGAGGTCTCGGAGCAGACGCCGGAAGGCAGCCCCGATAAGGAGGACGCAAACGCGGCCGAGAAGCCGACGGGCCCCTGGCAGCCGGAGGGCCAGAGCAAGCGGCCGCACGCGGGCAGAGGCGGCGGCGCCATGCAGCGCCCGCTGCTCTACCCCCTGCACCGGAGCGGCAGCATGGAGGACAACTACCGAGCAAACTTCCTCTTCGGGCTCTCCACGAGCCAGCAGCACCTGGCCAAGTCCGCCGCGGGGCTGGGCCTCAAGGGCTGGCACTCGGACATCTTGGCCCCTCAGGCCTCCGCCGCTTCCCTCACCAACAGCTGGTATTTTGCAGCCGAGTCCTCGCACTTCTACTCGGCCTCCGCCGTGTACGGCAGCAGCGCGGCTTACTCGGCCTACAGCTGCAGCCAGCTGCCCACGGGCGGCGAGCAGGGCGCCGCCGTGCGCAGGAGGCCCAAGCAGGGCGACCGGGGCGACTCCCGGCGGAGCTGGCACGAGGAAAGCTCCTTTGAAAAGCAGTTCAAGCGCAGGAGCTGCCAGATGGAGTTTGGGGAGGGCATCATGTCGGACAACAGATCCAGAGAGGAACTGGGGAAAGTAGGCAGTCAGTCGAGCTTCTCGGGCAGCATGGAAATCATCGAAGTGTCTTGAAGCGGCGGAGCTGTGTGACTGCTCCGAGAGCCCCCCCGCCTCCAGGCTGCTCCCGCAGTGTTCAGGAGTTCCCTGTAAATCTGAAAAGAACAAACTTTGTTGTACAACGGTGTGCGTGTGTGGGCAGCGCGGGGGCCGGGAGGGGAATCGTGGGGTGTCGGCGTGAACGCAGTGCCTGGGTGAGCGCCGTGAGGGAGCGCGCGCGTGAGGAGGGCACATGCACTGTGAGGAGGGCACGCGCGCCGCTCACGGGGTCTTCGCCCGCCTTTCCCGGGGAAGGGAGAGCGTTTTGAAAGCGTTCCCTGGCTGAGGGAACGGTGAAGTGCAACGGATTGCACATCCTTTCAGTGCCTCTAACGGGAAGCTGTCGCGGTGCCAGACCCTCCGTGTGGTTCCTCGACACGCTCGCACCCCTCGGAGCGAGTTCGCTTCTCCCATGCCCCAGTGTGCACCGCCGCCTGACACTGAGCCACCCTCCGGAGGGAGACCCCGCTCCTGCGGGCGGGCAGGCGGAGGGCAGCGAGGCCGGAGCAAGCGGGGACTGGCTGCAGCGGGGCTGGGCCGACAACAGCGCTCAGACAACTGTAAATACTGGTGTAACTATCGTTCCAAGGGGTAGGCTGTAGGTGACCTGCTAGGGAGCTGCTTCGGAGAAAAACCAGTACCTCAAAAATATAAAAAATAAACTTAGGGCTTTATGGCTGCCAGATGCTGGCGGTCAGTTCATAAGCAATGTGAACAAGTAACAACTAGCCACATCAGATTCTTTCTCTTTTTTAAGCTGTCTACGCACAACTTAGCAATATTTCTTAAAGAAGACAAGTGAAACAGACTTAGGACTATTTCCCCCAGTCTTTTTAATTACAAAATAAGCACCTGTGTTTTTGATATTGGGTTACTAAGCTGGCTTCTGGGAGAGGGGTAGCTGTTTAGCTGTGTTGGCTTCTAAGCTGCAATGGAGTGGTCAATAATTAGGGCTATGTGCAAAAGATAAGTGGATGATCAGAAAGCTGCAGGGTTGTTTTTGGGGTTTGTTTTGGGTTTTTTTGGGGTTTTTTTTTTTTTGCTAATTGACAATTCACTAGATTAATTCTGGAGGCTTTTCTTCTTCTTCTGAAATGAACAGCAGGGCTTGGTGGGATGAGCAGTGGCATTAAGGAACTGCTCCTCGCAAGCAGCTCCCGTCGCCGCAAGAGGGGCAGCCGGGATGCTCCCCACCGGCACGTGCCGCTCCAGGGGACGTGGCTGCATCCCTGTCATCGGCATCCCTGTCCTCGGCGTCCCGCAGCACTTGGACTGTGGCCGCTGCCCCTTGCTGGCGTGGCCGAGCCAGGGCCCTGTGGGCGCGGAGGTGCCGAGCCCCACGGCAGCCAGGATGTTGGGGTACCCCCGGTCCTCAGCGGTGGGGCAGCTGCTGTCCTGGCAGTGGCGATTCCTGCGGCTCGAGGCTGCCGCTCTTGTCGTGTGGCGAGGGGCCGAGGGCAGGCGAGGAGTGGAGCGGCGCCGGGGCACGAGCGGGAGCCCCTTCCTTCCCGTGTGCTCCCATGAGAGCCGGGGCTGAAGCCTCAGCCCTGCGTGCAATTTCAGTGCAGGCAGCTGAAAATTATAAATCAAATGTAGAGCACGCGGAGCCCCCTGGCCAACAGCTTTTAGGACAAAACATTGTCAGTGGAGGTCACTCAACTGAATCCCTAGTTCATCAGCAGCGCTTTTTTTTTTCTTTCTTTTTCTTCTTTTTAAAAATGTAAGTTTAGCTAGTTTGTGACTCAAATCTCAGGTTTTACTATACTGAAAAGCGGAGAAGATTTTGTCTTTTTTAATTTGTTTTGTGGCTAGGATGTGACTTAATTTCCTATGATGGACTGCTTAAAAGAGCACTGAGAGCTACAGCAGTGGTTGCCTTGATCTGAAGAAGTGCCAGAGACGCACAGAGAGGCAGCAGGAGGAGTGACTGAAGCCAGAGGCCGCGTTCGTGACGTGTGTGTGAAGTGCCCGAGGAAGGGGTAGCCTGGCCCGGGGTTCGGTTGACAGCACACTGTGAAGCACGTCGGGTCAGGGCTATCCATTAAACGGAGGGCCACTTGTCTGTGTTTACATACCAAGTGAAAGTGATTACATTACAACCATTTTCAGCATATATACACACTGTGTGTGTGTATACACATGTAAACCATTTAGCAGTGCTCCTCTCAGCCGGGTTTCAGTTAAAGCCCATGTCTTTCTTAGATTTGAATTGGTTAATGGGGGAAAAAAACACACAAGTCCCTGGAGGCAGAAACAGAATCTTCCCGGGTTTTGCACCATTCCTGTGTGCTCTTCCCCTTTCTCAGGCACGTGCACCATGTGTACATAAGTACACAGACACACGTGTATGTTTAGGTTTTGTTTCGTCTTCTTCTGGGGAACTGAGTTCTGGCCTTTAGGGTCCCCGTGCTTTCCACCATGCTGCGCTGTCCCTGACCCAAGGGGAGCTGAGGCTTGGGGGCCGGGGCCCTGCAGGAGGAGGCCTTACGCTTGGCTCCTGCTTCGCTCCTAAACTGATGCCCTGTACCTCAGCAATGCTGGAAATGGCTTTTAGATGTTTGGAAAGCAAAGCAGAGGATGGGAGGGGGAAAAATGTGTGCGTGTTCAGTATGAGTATAATGTTCTTCGGTGTATGGCAGGCTGGTTCAGTGGTTGGGAGAGATGCGAGTTTCTCATCTTGTTGTGTCCTGAGCATTACCTGTATGTTATGATGAAATAAAACCAGACGTGGTACCTGTTTATAGAGAAGATCCAAGGAAAGGAGCCTGTTTGCCTCTGGCTTTGGATACGTGTTACCTGCCTGCGCTGGGAGCCGTTTCTCGGGGCCAGGTGGATCGTCCCTATGGAGGGTTCCCTTCTGTTGACAGGCTGGGCTGCTCTTCTTTGCACCAACACTTTACAGTTTCTGTTACTACCAAGTGCAACAGAACTGCTTCATAAAGCAGCAGTCCAGGTGCACAAATTGGTTTGCAAGACGGCAGTGCAAATATTTCAAATTGCTTAACTTATCTGAGGAGAAAGGTGCATCTTGCCTCCCACACTTCTTATTTGAATGAGAGTTCAACCCGTGGTGCCTGGGTGGAGCGCTCAGTGACCTCCTAATGCCCCTAGTTACTCCTCCTGAAAACAGCTTTTAAAGGTTAGATGTTTGGGTGACAAAGCCTGTACCTACAGGTTCATGTAATGTCATCTCCACGCTCAGCTGCAGCAGGGGAAGCCCTGGGGCACTTCAAAGCATTTAATGCATCTCCTCCAGCTGCTGTAGAAGAGGCAGAAGAGCTGCTGTAGAAGAGGCTCTACAGCCAAGAGGTGCTAGCTATAAAATAGAACGCTTGTATCCACTGCACTGTAAAACAAGAACCAGGTAGCTAAACAGGCAGAAATTATTAGCACACACACCACCCCCCCACTACCTTCATTTAAAAGCACCTAACAACAGAGCTGCTCTAACTTCCCTCACCTTGCCCTTAAGTTCTCAAAAGGTCACACTGCTGTTGTACGAAATCCTGGTTGTCCTAAAGCCCCTAACGCCGCCCTGGGCTTAACTTCTGCTCCCTCGCCTGCTTTGCAGCACGTGTCCTGCTCTTCCAGAGCGGCCCCTCTGTGGTCTCAGCACTGCCCCCAGGTAGCTCTGAACAGAGACCATCCACATCAGCCCCCCCGGGAGGGGGATGAGTGGATGTTTGTCACCTACTGCTCATCAGCATTTCATTTCATCAAGTGGCATTAGGAGGAAAAGGGGCCACTGCTCTCCCTGCTCTTAATGCCACCCTCACAATGAGGTGCCTGAAGGGGAGGGGACAGACCAGAGGGTGGCTCCTCCCAGCACTTACCTGTTTTTTTGGTGAAAATCAGAGTAACAGAGAAGCAAGGTGGAAATTAGTGAGTTCTTCCTCCTGGCTGCAGCCCCAGCTGCTGGCTCCTCCTCCTGCTTCCACTCATGGCACAGGGTTTACACGGTTGGTCACCCCTGAGTGGTGGCTTCAGAAGCCCAGAGCAGGGGCCTAGTCCTCCTCCTGGGGACATGAGTAAAACCTCAACAAAACTGTTCCTGCCTAGTTTTATTTTTTTAAAATAAATAATAAGATTTTGTTTGTAAGAACAAGCAAAGCTCACTTACCTAGGTATTTTAATTAGATGGCCATACCTTGACTAAAACCAACTTATTGTGCCTTTGTTCTTAAAAGGAAATGTAGCTTTAAGATAAAAGTGCAGTTACTGAAGTACTCTTATGATACAGTACTATCCAGAAGTACTCTTAGAAATCTAGAAACACAGCTGGGAATTCTGCTAGAACTGTGTTCATAATATATCAACTTAGACCAACAACTGAGCGCTGTCCCTTTGAACCAAGCCTCTGGAGAACTGCCTGGCCCTCCAGCCCGGATTGTTGCTCGGAGGTGAAGGAAGGAGTTTCTGCAGCTCAGTTTTCGGTTAGGCCATTCTTGGAGAACGTTAATAAGAGCTGCTATATATAGGGAAGGGAAGTGGTTCTAACTTTCTGCAGTAAAGCTCTCCTCCTCTGAGAGCTTCTGAGGAAGCGCTGCTTGTCTCGCCTGTGAAATGGGGCAGAGCAGCCCTTGAGTGTGCTGTTCTGCTTCAGAGGAGTGCTCGCTGTGAGCTGCCCATTTCAGCTGCTGCTTGTAAGGATCAGCACAAACCTGCACTGCTGAGCAAGTTCTGTGTGTTGTGGTAAGGGGAACTGTGACCCTGGGATATAATGTCACCAGAGAAAAAGGGCCCTTACACAGTAGCATCGCTCGTCAAGAAGCCCAGGTGCGGGAGGTGGAAGCACCTTTCATCTCTTCCCTTCCTGATGCCAGTAGAAGAGCAGGCTGCTGTAGCTACGCTCATGTATTTTTTTAAGCCAGGAATTTTCTACATTACTTGGAGTAACCTCTTACCTCCTCGTACAGGTAGCAGTTCACAGAATCACAGCATGGTTGAGGTTGGAAGGGACACTTAGAGGTATCTAGTCCAACCCCCCTGCTCCAGCAGGGACACCCAGAGCACGTGGCACAGGGTGGCATCCAGGTGGGTTTGGAAGATCTCCAGAGAAGGAGACTCCACAGCCTCTCTGGGCAGCCTGTTCCAGGGCTCTGTCACCCTCACAGGAAAGAAGTTCTTCCTCACATGGAGGTGGAACTGCCTGTGTTTCAACTTGCACTCCTTGTCCTGTCACTCACCACCACCAAGAAGAGTTTGGCCCCATCCTCCCTACATTCACCCCTCAGGTATTTATGCATATTGATCAGATCCCCTCACAGCCTTTTCTCCAGGCTAAACAGGCCCAGCTCGTTTAATCTTTCTTTATGCAATAGATGTTCCAGTCCCTTAATCATCTTTGTTACTTGTCACTGGACCCTCTCCAGAAGCTCCCCTTCCCTCCTGTACTGAGGAGCCCAGAACTGCACCCAGTACTCCAGGCACAGCCTCACCAGGGCTGAGCAGAGGGGCAGGATCCCCTCCCTCGACCTGCTGGCAACGCTCCTCCTGATGCAGGCCAGGATCCCATTGGCCTTCTTGGCCACGAGGGCACATGCTGCCTCATGGGGAACTTGTTGTCAACCAGGACTCCCAGACCCCTCTCCGAGAGCTGCTCTCCAGCAGGTCACCCCCTAAGCTGTCCTGGTGCCTGGGGTTATTCCTGCACAGGTCCAGGACCCTGCACTTGTTCACGTTGAACCTCAGGAGGTTCCTCTCCGCCCAACTCTCCAACCTGTCCAGGTCCCTCTGGATGGCAGCGCAGCCCTCTGGAGTGTCAGTCAATCCACCAGTTTAGTGTCATCCACAAACTTGCTCAGGGTGCCCTCTGTGCCCTCGTTCAAGTCATTGATGAACAAGTTGAACAGCACTGGGCCCAGCACTGACCTCTGGGGGACACTGCTGGCCACAGGCCCCCCAACTAGACTCAGCCCCATTTATCACTCCTACTTTGGGCTGCTTTCAAAGCCAAGCAATGTCCAGCTCTAAGTGCTTAGAGCAGTTGAGCCATTCTTGTTCTCTGGTTTCTTAAAAGAAAAAAGGTAGTTGCTAGTGTCTTGCCAAAGGCCGACTGCTATTCAAATACTTAGCTGAATATTGCACCAGGACCCCTACCTCTTTCCTCCCCAGTAACCACAGAGAACAGGACACATAAAAAGTATCTTTTTTTTTTATTATTTTTCTTTATTGGTAGTAGTAAAGCCAAAACAAATGACAATAAATATTTCAAGTCAGGTTTCCCTAAGCCAGGAGGGCACCTCAGCAGGGTCCCTAGGCCCTGCATTCAGGGAGCACCAGTGAGCTGATCTGCCACCTTGCCCAGGGGGAGAACAAGTGCCCACACAGTGCTCTGCAAGCCATGGGGCAGCACGCGCCTGTCCACACCGAACATCCCAAACCCAGGCACCAAAGTCATTTTGCTTATAGATGCAAGCTTGAGGGCTCAGTACTAAAAAGCGATGGCTAGAAGCCTCTCAAATCCATGCTGGTAAGAGTACGTGTACCAACAGGGCAGAATCACGTTGCTACAAGAGCTATACCCATCTCCATGTACTTGTAAGGTCTCACTGCTGCCCTGCAGTAGGACGTAAGTTCATCCTACCCTCTCCCTGCCCTCAGTTTCCCTGTGCAGTCTGCAGTCCTCCTCCAGCTGTTACAAGACAAAGCTTTAAAAGGACAGAAGGGTTATTACGTTTCCTCAGTATTAGGCCTTTGAGTGCCCTTTGCCATAGCGGGGTTACTGCTAGCTTTGGTACCCAGCTCTAGGCGCTCTGAAGAGACCCATTAACACCCTAAACCTTTCCTTGGCTTTGGGGATCTCAAGAGCCCTCACTGTCGGTCAATTATTTTCTGCGTTACCTAGAAATAACCAGGCTGCCCAAAAATAGGCACAGGGTGACAGCCCCAACCGTGCAGCTGAAAGCGAGAAGCAGAGCTGCACCAGAGGCCAGCGGAAAAGAAGACCCAATGTGGCCATGAGTGCAACCTGCCCCACACAGCCAAGTGCAGAGGATCGGTGGGGGAGCCGGAGGGCTGGGGCCGCGCGAGGCACCAGCACCAGCAGCACCTTGGCACCCATCTGCCCAGCTCCAGCTCTTCCTGCGTCCTGGCTAACAGTGCTCACCATCACAGCAGGCGCTGCTGCACAGTACGTGTTAGGCCTTAGCCCCACTTAGGGAGAGAAAAACGAAATGAGGCCGTCACGTTATGGGAAACCCAAGCCTTCTCCCAGCGCGTTGCTCCTCCTTGCCAGGCAGGCTTCGCTGGGGGTTTGTTTCCTTTCGGTTGTTTCACGGGCACCCAACCCCGGGGGTGGTTATTTGCAAGCGCCCTGCAGGCTCCCACGGTGCCGGCAGGGAGCCCAATGCCCCTTGGGCCGCTGACTCCGCTTGGCTGCCACGAGCGCGCATGCAGGGCAGCCCCTGCCCCAACAGCACCGGGCATCCCCTGCTGCAGCCCCAGCTCCTCCCACACCCCACTCATCTTGCTGGCCCTGTGTTCGCTCCTTGCCCTCGTGATGCCAGCAGGCGACCAGCAGACCAATGAGCGGCAGCAGCATGGTCTGCCCCGCCGCGAGCTGCCGCCCGCCGGCATCGCTGCTGCGCACATCGTTCATTGCGAGCTGGGCATCGGTGCCAACCGGAACCGCGACAGCATCCCCAAAACCCCAACGTTCAGTAACTTCATGCCGGGACAGACGTCTTCCTACGGTCACAAGAAAAGGCTGGCCTGGAGGAACGGAGAGAGGCCTTCCTGAGCACAAGGATGGATTCACTAAAGCCGTGTCCAAAGCAGGAAAGCTGAGATGTGACCTCACACACCCTACACACCACAGTTGGGAGCTGATGGGGAAAAAACAAGGCAACCACTCTTAGGTACCTATCAGTCCATTGAAATGACGGAAGAAGAGGCGTGCCATAAACAAAGCCCAAGCGAAGCTTTCTGAGGAACGTGGACGAGTCTGTCAGCAGCCACTGGATGCTGGAGCTGCGGAACGCAGAGCACGTGCAGCTGAAAGGGGCAAGGCTGTGACGAGGTTGGTAACCCAAAAGGAAGGAGCACTGACCCACCGCGCGCAGACCAGGGCAGGTTCCCACAGCCCCGGACTAGGGGCAATTACCCCAGCACCTCAGGGGGCCCATGCTGGTTACATAACATGGGGTAGGTTGGGTCACACAGTGCAAAAACGTGCGGCTTGATTCCTTCTACATAGAAGCCTACAAGAGAGGAAAGTGTATTTTAAAATATTTAAATATAATGAATTCAAAACACACATAGTCGAGAAAGTCCTTTTTGTCCCTGTCACTAGCTTTTCACAGAAATTGACCTGCAGCAGGGCTGGCACTTTAGCACCACGTCAAAACACTAAATTACATAACAAAACAACAAAAAAAAAAAACAAGCCAAAAAAAGTGCAACCACCCAGCATAGGGTGCAGCAGAGCCCCAGAGGCAGCCCAAAGGAGAGGGGCACAAGCAGGAACCACAGTGAGCACCAGAGCAGCTTGGGAGAGCTGAGCCTGAGGGACGCACCTTGTTCCCCCAGCCCTTCAAGCACATTTCCTATTGGGCAGCCTCTTCTGCACCCCTCTGCGCCAGCTTTCTTTTCCGGGCCGTACGGCAGAAGAAGGGCAGCAGTGTTTCTTCTCAGTGCGCCCTGCCCGGGCACTCCCTGGTCTCGGCACGCTGACGGATGGTGTGTTCAGAGAGCGGCAGGAACCTGAGGCCCTCTCCCTGGTGTCTGCGAGGAGGGGGACGGCTCCTCACCAATCTCCTGTCTGGCCGTGCGAGAGGGGCCCACGCGCCGGCCTCGCCTTGCGTGTTGCCCGCAGCAAGAGGCGCCCGAGGGCCCAAGCGCAGGAGCCGCAGCTCAGCAACACCCAGGAAGCGGCACCCCCTCAACAGGCAGCCGGGGCTAGGAAAGCTCTCAATGAAGGATGAAACCACGGTGTAAAGCAGCATTCGAGAAAGGATGAGGCCTGGAGGGATCACGACGTTATGGGACACAGCGATTCTGTATCATCTGCCGAACCGAAGTAGGTGGCTGTGCACTTTGGGAGAGGCTGTCTTCAAGCTTGAGCTCTGATATCTAGTTTGGCTCTTCGTTTTTTGACAGCTTAGCCTTGCTGTTCAGAAAGCTCCAAGTGGGATGCCAAGAATCCAGATGTTTAAAGGAATATGCACTTTTTTTCACATTATCAGCCCAATTCTAGGTGTTTCATGATATATAAGGAAGGACCTGATTTACAGCCCCAACTCCTGCATGTTTCAGACAGACAGCATAGTATTATTCCCTTGCCCTCATTAGCACTGCAAGGAGCAATGCTTTGATCTGATACTTAATAGTAGGGGGCCAAATGCCTTGGGCTTTACAGGAGAGAGCATCTGCAACCTAAGCCATGCCTCAAGATCCAGTATCAGGCTCTTTGCACTAGGAAAAGCTTCGAGCATTGTGGGGCATGGGGTATCTATTATCACATTTGACAGAGATCGATGGCGGCGTGTTGCACGTTCTGAATTTCCAGACAGCGCAATCTGGAAGAGAGGGACAGAAACGCCTGCAGTGGCTATTTAAAGTCACCAACTATTCTAGTGTGTCTGAGGGCAAGGGGCAGGGGAGGATTTCATGGCAGATAACAGGGCGCCTGACAGCGTGGCCATACAGATGGCATTCATTTTGGGTTTTTAAGTCTTACACAAGCTTGAGAACTGCTTACAAAACGAGTGTAAAACACTGCAGCCACACAAGCAAGGATGGAAATCCGATTTGCATGGTGCTGTGTCCTATACAACATAAGGATATGCACACCTATGTACAAACACAGCCACAACTCCAGGGTGGACAACACTGAGAACTCGGCCCATTCTGCTGCCCTTGCTAGATGGTCTCCTGCTCTAGGCTTTACTGTGCCTGAAGTACTTGGTTGTTCCTTCCAAAGGTTTCTTTTCTAAGGGATTCACGTTCAGAGAGCCCCCAAATCCAGTCCCTGCTACGCTGCAAATACAAACCTAAAAGCGGGCTGCAGTTTGCAGCATAAAACTTTAATCTTGGCTACCCGGCCTTCAGTAACACAAGGAAGCAGGGGTGCCTGTCCCTGCCTGCCGCCAGGCACCGATCGACCCTACCAGGACCCCCCGGCGCTGCTACTCCCCAGCGCCACGAGACGGCCTCTCGCTGCACAAACACGACCCCGAGCAGGTGCTGAAGCAAGTCATCTGTGGCCAACCGTCCCGCCGTGCGTGGGCCTGGAGGCCGGGTGCCACTCACGGCCGCACAGCCCTCCTCCAGCAGGGCGCACGGCCGCGGCGTGCCGGCCACGGCAGCGCCTGCCCCACCAGGGAGGGCCCCGGGAGGCTCGTCCAGCCCCCCCAGCCGGCAGCAGCATCCCGGGACTAACAGAACAAACAGGAGCCTCTGCTCGACCCTGCACGCCCCAGGCCACTCACTTTTGGCTCTTTCTGCCGTGGACAAAACTGCCACACAATGGCAGCATAAACGCTTTCTTTGTAGATCTGTAAACATCTTCCAACGGTGTGTAAAACACCCCCCCGTTTTACACAGGGACAGGCCAAGGCTTGGGGAGGTGCTGCAAACCGCCCACGGCCAGTGGGGCAGTGGCACGCAGTCTGCCGAGGCCCTGGCCCCGCCAAGGGGCTGCCTGCCTTGCAGCAGGGCCCTCTGCTCACCGTAATGCAAGGACAGCCCGTTGCCTCCGGGGCGATTTGCCCAGCACAAGCCCGAAGGGTTCTGGCCATCAAGCACGGTGCTCGAGCAAACTCCTAGCACAACAGCAGCACGGCTGAGCCCAGAGGGCTTCAAGCCTCCACCTCCACACACTGGGAGCTAAGGAAACAACTGCATCCCTCTGTGTAAAAGACAGCTCTTGGCAAACTGAAGCACCCTGACAGAGACCCCTCAAGGGCACTTTTGGGAGGCAGAGAGAACAGGTAGTGACTGTGCGAACCGCTGTCAGGCGAGGGACGCGGCTGCCCACAGGGACGGGGCTGTTCCCGGGCCAGGGGAGAGGGAAGCTCCAAGGCCCTGCTTAGCAGCAGCAGACACACGCATTTGGAACAGCTATTCATTTACAGCCTCATAAATTAGCGAGCCCATAAAACAGGAGCCTCGAGGAAGGGGATGCCAAACCCCCGCCATGCAAACCATGTTAATTATGATCATAGGCAGATTTTAATAAGCCGGTTCCTGGCTGTCACATTTCCACCCATAAAACGTACATATTTCCAAGGCCAGGGGGATCTCAGAAATATCTGCCACCCACCTCACGCTCTAAGCCCCATTGACACAGGAAGCACGCGAGGGCCTGTCACCCCCATAACCCCTCTGCGTCTCTCTAGCCAAAAGATCAGAGGAAGGAACCCCTCCTCTGCCAAACCCGATCCCGCCTGAGGAACGAGACAGCTGTTTCAGCACGGGCGCCGGGGCCGGAGGAGGGAGGCGCGGGAGCGGTCGGCTCCCTCCTCCGCACGTCGGCACGAGGGGGCTCCGGGATTGCCGGCGGCTGGCGGGGCCCGTGCGCGGCGCCCGGCGAGGCCACGTGCGCCCGGCGGCGAGGCGGCTGGCGGGGCTAGGCCCTCAGCTCCCGCTCGGCGGTCATGCTGAAGGGCTCCAGGCGCTCGCCCTCCGGCAGCATGCTGTTGAGCCGCTCCAGGAGGGGCACGGTCTGGTCGATGCCCATCTGGATGCGGCGCAGGATGGCGGACATCTCGTTGACCTTCTGGATCTGCTCCGCGTACTTGGCGTACCTCTTCTGGCGCTCCTGCATGAGGCTGTACAGCGTTTCCACAGAGAGATCCATCTGTTTAAAAACAACAAGCAGAGCGAGCTGCGTTACGCCAACTGTTACCACGAGCCTTTCAGCACAGTGTCTCTCCTACGAGTTTCCATGAAGCGGGCTGGCAGCCCGCAGGACCCCGCTGCTGGCCCATGACCAGCTGGTCCCCAACACGAGACTGCGTAATTCGTAGCTGTTTGACACGGAGGGTGTATGAGCACCCAGCTCTACACCCAAACACTGAGGACGGACCTACTCATGTTTTATTTGCAGGGTTTAAAGCCAATAAGCACTGCCAGGGATTTCCTAACAAACCGTAAGAGTATCCAAACCCAGTGAAATGGTGCCTTCTCCCCAAGCCTGTACATTTTCCGTGGGGATTGCTCACCTGAAAGCATTAAATTCCACCTTATTGGCCAGGGCTAATTTCACTGGCTTAGCCAGGTTACGTGGCAGCTGTTACTGGTGTTACTGCCTTCCTCGTCTGGGAAACGCCTGCCTCGGAAAACCACAGTACGTTACTAGTGCCCCTAATTTCCCTGAATCCTAAAAATAAAAGTGTTATGAGTGACCCCAGGAGAAACATTAAGTAAATCAGTCGTGCAATTAAACATGGTAAGTAGCAAAACACAGCCGGAGCATTATTACAATTACAGGAACCGCAGTTCCTGCTATTCCTGCTATTCCTGCCATAGAGCTATGTATGGGGGTAACTTCGGTAACTCGTAGCCTAACTTTCTGTTCTGCTGTATCTGTAAACTCCAGGGATTCAGCGGATAGCTGTTAATACTGCATCCAAAGCAAGCGCAGTCATTATTGCTTACACAGTTCTGCACATTGGAAGACCGACCATCTACCTTTCATTCACAGCACTCTGTAACACATTTATTGAAACCCCCCAGAAAGAGAGAGCACCTGAAACCCAGTTAGTACAGCTGCGTTGGCTATTGAAGAGCCAGCATTCAGGAGCTGCAGGCGCACGCATGACTCCGAGCATACGGTGCTAGTGAAACAGGAGACTCTCCTCAGCCGAGGTGGGATGAGCACCAGGGACCAGCTCCGAGCTCAGCAATAGCCACGACCCGGCACGTGCCCAGGGAGGTGGCAGCCAAGGGAAGGGGAGAAACCACCACCACGTGCTGGGTAGTTTTCACCCTCTTCCTCTTGTTTTTGTCAGCTGGTTTCCACATCTCTCCCATCGCTCACCACACCAGAGGAAGGAGGAGGCTCACAATGAAGCCGCCCCCCAGTGCAGGTCCAGCCAGCGCCCCTGGTTTTAACTCAGCAGCAGAGCCAACCCATCTGGTGGGTTGGAGGGGCAACAGCACCCATCACCGGGGACCTAAAACCACCGACCATGCCGACCAGATGTGACTGTACACTTCTATCCACACGTGTAATCGTGGTCCAGCGCGCAGCAGCTGGGTCTGTACTAGGGCAGGGCTCCCTGGAAAGGGGGCAAGAGCCTCCCCAGGGGAGGCTAAGGGCTTCCACGCTGCGGGGTGAACCTGCTGCTGCCACCAGCAGGACAGCGACACTTGGAAAGAAATGAGGGCTCTGGCCTCCCTTTGGAGATCCGCGGAAGGGGTAAATGAAAACACAGTCCTGCAGAGAACACCTTATTGAGAAACATAAGTTTCAAAATGCATTCGAAACAAACACCCAAGTTTCCGCTGAACTGACATGGGGATTAGGAAGTGTTTTTTTTCCATCACCTCCATCAGAGGTGGATACAATATCAATTAACCTACTATTTCTTCTGGACTTTCTGTTCGTTCAGGCTGAAATCTTCCCTTTGGCCCCGGTGCTTTCCTGTGAATTCCTCCCTCTGCGCTTTCAGGCATGGAACAAAATAAAAACCACCGGAGCAGGAAACTCCAAATAGAGTGGAAACAATTTAAGCCTACATAGGGGTTTCTATTAAAAACCTAGCTTAATAATTTAGTAGTTTGGCATTAGCTCTGCAAAGTGGAGTGTGTGAAAGCAGACCACCATCAGGTCTGCACAGGATGGAAGTAAATTCAATCCAGTATCCAAAAACATCCTACCTAATGAGAGACAGCAGCTGGAGTCCCTTCAAGAGCCAGCATGCCTCATGGAGCACGATACCACGGGGACCCAGGCAGAAACCTACACTGGTTGTTAAGTTTTCCTGCACTGGCAGGTTTCTTCACATGGCCTCTCCTTTCCACACAAGAGGCAACTCTTTTATCTCCCAAGCTCTGAATTAACAACAAACCTCCACCCCTATTCTCTCAGTGTCAGTCCTATCAATCTGTTGACTCTTAGGCTCCTTGCAAACACCTGTGGACATGAGTAATGGCCACTTAGGAGAGGAACCCAGAGACAACTGACCTACAAAAGGAAAAAAAAATGCAGAGGGGCCTTCCAAGCTCTTGGCTGCTTTTGGACAAAATCACAGCAGCTGTAAAAAAGCTGCCCCACATAAAAAGAGAAAAGAGAAAGGGGGGAATGCACATTTCCCATGGGTTCCCTACATCAAGTATTGAAGCTTCTCTGCCATGGAGGCCGTGGCAACTGCACAGCTAGCAGCCCTGGAAGCTGCGAGAAACAGCCGTGAGGAAAGGCCAGTTCTCACTCAGACTGGCCCTGCTCAGTTTAAAAGGGGAAAAGAAAAATACCAGGACAGCCGTGTGGTAAGGCAGCCATGGCACAAGTGCCAATGCCTCTTTGCAGTTTCCTTGAAAGAGCTCTAAACATGCGCTCACCTCCCATCAAAGGGAGCTCCCTCCAGTGCCAAAGCTCGGCCTTTCGCCTTTCCAGTTTCTCCAGCACTCGGAACGGGCCTCGAGTTGCAGGACTCAGGGGGTCAACCATGTTTACCCACCACAGAGCCTAAACCCTGTCTTGTTGGAATCTGTGATGGACAGGGAATGCACATAAGAATCTGCTTAATCCCAGTCCTGCTTAACTCCCTACAGTGGCAATAAAAAACATCTGGTGGAGCAGAACATCATCTTACGCAAGAGCCCCTTTGCTGGCGCACAGCCGGGGCAGCCCACGCGTGCCCGAGGCGTCTCACGAGGGCAAGGCACACGAGCCAAGGGGGCAAGACGCGCAGCGCTCTGGACAGCCCAGGCGGATCATCCACGGAGCTGGCGGCTTTTCTACCACCCCAAGCGCAACCTGCAGCTGCAAGTGTTTGCTCGAGCCGTTGTCTGTGCTCTGCTCGCCCGGGGGTTCCTCCCACGCCCGGTCCGCACGGGAGCTCCCCTGCGGGCCGGCGGCCGCTGCGTCCTCGCAGGAGCCGAGGGACGTGGTGCTGCTCGGCCCCCAGCCCCTCCAAGGCCCCGCCGCCGCAGCCGGCTCGCCTCGGAGTTCAGGAACTCCTCCTCCAACACTGCGGCAAGTACACCGGTTCACGGGCACAGAAGACAACTGAGAGACTCAAGAGGCTGGAGCCGAGGCCTATTAAAAGTGAAAGGCAGTAGAGTCAATCTACCCAACCTGCGCAACAGAGCAGATGGGAGCTCTTCGACAGGTCTTGGAGAATGGGAAGTCTGTTCTCAGAGAAGGGGTGAGAGCGCTTAATGCACCTCCTGTATTTTTTCGAAAGCAATTTGTCCTATCAAAGCACAAAACATAGGGCTGGGTATCCTGAAAGTAGAAGACAACATTTTTCCTCTCTTGCAATCCATGAAACATTTTTTCAATTTTCATTTCATGAGTAAAATGAATTAAGAAATTGGACAAACCTGAAAATCACCTTCCCCCATAATATATATATTTTTTTCCTGGTCAGTGATTTCTGAAAAAGGACCCAAATTCTAAGCCAAGGACTCCCCTATAGATCGACAGCAGTGAGATAGGAATTCACGACTTGTCCTCACCTTTCGAGCATGAAATGACATCTACCAGGCCTTCCCTTCTTCCCATGAAGGCAGATCCACAACTGCTTCCAACTGCGGTGGATGCTTCCCCACCGAAACGGCCCCAGAGGGCCCGCCCCGCCGCACCAGCCCCATGCCAAACCAGCAAGGCCTCGGGGCCGTACACAGGCCCCCTTGGAACCGCTGGTCAGGCACAAAAGCAGCCGAGGGCACTTCCAGGCAATCGCACACCATGCATTCTTGCATTTATGTTGGAATTCTTTTTCCCACACTGCCAAGCAGAATAAAGACGTTAATTTAGCCCACCCAAGACTGAGGTCAGCACTGGACACTGCCCAGCTCTTTCTGAGGCCGTGTCAGAAACAAACCCAGTCTCTGCACACACACTCATACACACACCTCTAGGGCAATTCTGCAGTCCCTTTGGCATGGACATGTTCATGTCTGAGCTCTGCGCAATACAGAACACACCTTTTCAGTTCAGTGACTGAAACTGACAACGGCAGCCAGACATAACTTCTTTAATTTTGGAATGGAGAGGTGCATGCAAACATCATCATAAATTCATCAAGCTTGGAGCCAAATGCATTGGCATTACTGACACTGGACACAAAGCAATACATAACCATAAGAGGATGCTCTGCCCACCCACCTTCTTCAATCCCTCCTTAAAAAAATGCCACTGAGGCAAAAAGATGCTTTGTTTTCTTTTCCCCCATTCAGTAATTCAGCCTTCCAGAGCTCAGCTGGATGTCCACTTATTTATTGTGGCTCCGTCCTAATCATTTCCTCCCGTCCTCCGTGGCTGTTGCTCAAAGCCCACCCCAATTAGGACATAATCCTCACTGCAGAAAGCTGCAGCGGCGCTCCCGGCACAAGCGACCTTTCCCTCCGCCGTGTCAGGTGCCCAGCTGGGTTTAGACGAGCTCCTTCCAGCAGCTGCACAACAGTCACGTCTGAAGGTGCCAGGCAGCAACATGACTGCAAGGAACATTAGTCACCATGTGTTGGCGTGAAAATACTTATCAATCACAGCACTAAAAAACAAAGAACAACAAAGACAGCTCCTTTTTCTATGCTGACTGGAAAGAAATGTGCTCAATGAATGGTGTTTGTTTTTTTTCTTTTCTTTATATTCCCTCCCCTCTCTTGCTTTGATAATATCACATATTAGCACACTAAACTTAGCACACTAGAATGTGATGACTTCCTGACGATGGGAACATCCTCCATTTCCCACTTCTCCCATGCGCTGATAAGTGACAAACTTACTGGATGAGCATCTTAGCCGGGGCAGAAAGAGCAGAGCGAGCCAGCAGCCAGGCCAGGATCCCACATCCGACTCTTCAGTATCAGTCACGAGCACAGCTCCTCTGCTCCGCGGCCAAGTAAACAATTCCCTTTGTTTCTAAGTTTGCTGATCACATCCACGACTTAACCCTGCACTAAAACACTCCCTTTTCTCCTTTGTCATCGCTCTAAACAACAGCCAAGGCGCTACCTAGTCTGAGCACTGCACAGATCACGGTCTCGCTACAGATTGTGCACTAGTCATCTGAACGAATTTCAGGAACATCAACTGGTATGGCCGGGCCCAGCCAGGACAGCCACACAACTCTATTTTGAATGAGCTTCTACACCCAAATCCACACAGAGTCTCTCAGAGCTGCAGCAGACACACCACAGCGTAAGCAGGGCTGCTGAGCCTGCAACGCCAAGATTAATCTGTTTTGGGGAGGGGGTCTGGAGTTGCACAAAATAACCCAGAATTCAAATGAATCAGTAGGGGCTTTCTTGAAATTAGCTCTTCTACTTTTACATAGACTTTTCTTCTATATTGCACTGTCTGCCAGGCTGTTGTTGCAGTTACCTGGCATCCCAACCCTGCAGCCCCCTCTCCATCATGGCTCTGTTTCAAGGACGCTCTGCTTGAGAGTTACCATCATCCCTCTGCCAACTGGCTGCCCTCCAAACCCAAGTTAAGACTATCGCTGTTACTAATAAAAGGATCCTAAATCTATGATCAAAACTGTACCCACCTCTCACCCAACACTGCTGAACAAATAGACTTCTGAGCACTTGAAAAAGAGGCGCCCACTTCACAGATGTGGAACAAGTGGGCCAGCAAAGCCTGACAACTACAACCCCCTGGGTGCTGCAGATGCTTCAACCAGCGCTCCAGCTTGGGTATATCCTGGGGATTCACCAGGGTCTTGTTCTACTGGACTTTTCTTGCAAACCTTTCCCTTAACACCACAGACAGTAACTCTCCTTCCCTCTCATGGCTCTCTTCTTCAACAGTTCAGCTCTCTGTCAGATCAGCTTGCTGCTCTGTGAGACCAGCACAGTCACCAAGGCGCCATCAAGTGCTGCCGGTTCCTTGCTCACAGCATCCTACATCAATCACTCACTGCTTTCACAGAATAAACACATCTCACCTAAAACCCCATTTCTGAGTAAAAGGAATGTACAAAGATGCGCCAGCACATTCCGGTGCTGCCTTAAATCTTCTTAGAAAGAACAGGTTGTCCATAAAAAGGATCTTGCATACCCAGTTCTGATACACTCAGGAATTGCACCGCTGCTCATTTATTTCTCTGTGGAAATTAAGAATCTGGTTTTGATATCAAAGTTAAAAAAAAAGAAAAAGAAAAGGAAAAAAGAAGGTTTTGGCAAACTTGTGAGATTCTAAGCTAAGAGATTTTATCAAAACTAAGAAATGTTGTTATATTCAAAGCAGTAAAAATGCTTTTTTCCCATCTCTCTGAAATGACAAAGTTTAGAGGGGGAATAACAGAAAAGACCCAGTCAATACATACTATGAATGAAGTGGTGCATTCAGCATCCTTGCAAATCCCCCTTTTGCAGCAGTAAGACTCTGAAGACTCTGAAGAAATGAATCAGAGAGCCCCAGCCTGTCTTTGAGCAGCTGCTCCTGGAGAAGGAAAAACCTGCATTGTTACAGACTGACCTGCCACTTAAATGGTAACTCACACAACTCTTGAAGGGCAACCTAATATTTATGCCTTAAAAACAGGGCCTTCACTTCATTTCTGATTTACACTAATACTATATTAGTATTAGTGAAGAGAGACAACTGGTATCACTAATGAGATGTTTATCAAGGAAAAAAAACAGTCCGTTTCCATTTTAAAGTGAAAAGCTGCTACCCAAAACACAGGGAATATGATCACATTAACGAGTCACCTGATCTAATGGTATTTTTCGCAGCTTCACACTTGAGATCTGCTATTTGCATCCCTTCCTTTCCTGCGTTCTACGAAAGGTCCTTCAGAAACCGGAACGTTTGGCCGTGTTCTCTCGGGGTCAGGCGTTCTGCAAGGCAGGGATGGTGTGCAGGGCAGCACTGCCTCGCGAGAAACCACGCTCAAACCTCTGTTCTCAGAAAGGCCACAGCGGAGTTTTAACCAGCTCCCACAACTCAAGAAAGAAGTGGCAAAAAGCTACGACTATCGAGGAGGACTCACCCTCCTTCTCGTGTGCAGAACTGCAGGCACAAGGCCCGGCTCAAGCCCAGGGCCGCACTGGACAAGTTCAACACACCCGTCTTGTCCGGCGGCCCCGCCATGTGCCCTACGGATGGGCTGTGCACACGCAAGCCTGCACTGTGAGGGATGCAATCCTGCGCCACGTGCTCTGCATGACCCTGCGTGTGCAGGGGGTCTCCAGAGGTCCCTTCCAACCTCAACCATTCCATGATTCTAGGATTCTCTGATTCCATGGCGCTCAGCACATGGCACAGGCGCTCAGCAGGCACAACGCGGGCATTTCCTCACGCCTGGTAGCCCAGAGGAAGCCTGTGCTGTTTCTCCAGCACCTGTATTTCTTATACAAAACGTCCAAATCCAACTTCTTCTCCCTCACCGCAGGAAACTCAAATACATGACAGCTATAACTATAATAGAAACTGATAAATAAAAGATTTCTGAAAGATTTCTTTTGCAACCCTATACTGGTTGTCTTACATTCAAACAGAAAATGAAGACGAGCAGCCCATGTCCTGAGGATGACAGGAAGGGCAGAACCACTTCATTTCCAGAAAACAAAAGGGAAGGCTACAATCCCAAATCCTTTACGATCTTTAAAACTCTATAAATTCTTTATAATATACTGCTGTTATACAAACACATGAGTATCTTCCTCAGCTAAAATTGATCTGAGTTGGCATTTTACTTTTTGAGTAACTTGCCAGTCTCAGTAATTGTTCCTCAAACAGATCACTTCCTCTTCAGGTAAATGGCACTCTTGCCCACTAAACCACAGTCCAGCATAGTTAATATTCTTGACTACAAGGTCTCCTACTACAGTATATTCAGTGTCTGATACCAGGTCCCACAGGCAGTAGTCACATCAGATAGGAACAAGGTTCACAGCAACCAATTACCAACAAATTATAATTTTTGTGTGGCCAGATTAGTGCTGAAATAACTGCTAATAGTGATCTTATATAGAAACACTCATGGCAGACAATGCAGACATTAAAAAACAAATCCAACTCATCATAAACAGCAAGAAGGACAAATTACCTGCTCTGGGGCTCAGCAATGTTTTAGCATGAAATCATCTTGCAGATCACATCTGATTTACATCCAAATGCTAATTACCCGGCCGCTAACACAAGGTCAATCCCTGCTCCCTGCCCCCAAACTACAACTCCAAATACTTGGCGATAACCTCAGCCAAGATATCTAAAACACAAATCAAACTGCTGAGCAGCTTTTAGTTAACATTCTAGAAACAGAAAAACTAAATAAAAAACTAATTTTCACTTAGGGCTAAAGACGATACCTTGAAAATCTCAGTTCAACACTGAAACGTGATGTTGTCATTAAGAATGAAAGTCTGTAGATGATTCTTCCTGGCATTTTTAACCTGTGTGAACCCCAGACTAATTCAGGGAGATGGATGATTCCACCTTTGGTCTTCTGCCTGCACAGCCAAACAAGTGAGGCAGCCCCTGTTTGCTCCCGGAGGGTCTCCACTGGCCAGGCACCCTCCTGCCGTGCTGAGAGCTCTCCTTCCTCAGAGGTCCCCTTGGCCAGCGTGCACAGCTCTGCACGGGGGCTCTCTACAGCATTTTGGGGGGGGGGGGGATTTCCTTTTTTTTTTTTTTGACCTGGGGTAGCAAATCTAAAATAAGATACTCAGGCCACCTCCCGCAGCTCAAACAAGCCCTGAAAGGAAACCGGACACTGTTTCTTCCTTCACATGATAACTAAAAGCTCCATGAACTAACATTGCTGAAAGAGTTAAGGCTTACTGTGTGAGACTTTGAAGTGTCTATATTTTATAATAATGCAAATCTTTCCAGCTGCATGATATTTGCTTAAGATTTATTTTCTATCTTTTCTTGGAAATCTGGTGGTGCAAAGGATTCCATTTCAGATCTCATCTTTTCCCAAAAGACCATAAGGGACCAAAGCACAGAAAACAAGAGACAGGAGAACAGTTAAACTGGTTTTGCACACATACTGTAGGAATGGGGAACTGCTTTTTAACGATGCAATTAAAAAATGATGAAGCAGTGTAATAAAACAGATTTCAGCCTAAACAATCTCTCTTCTTCCTTAATAACTGCTAGATCACTTCATAAAGTTCATGCACAGAAGAACACTGGCCATCTGCCTAGGGCATACACAGCAAGACATCTACTCTGTGCATTAAAATGGTGATTGCGAACCCATTTCAAAAGCAGATTTTCATTTTCATTTTGGCTGATTGAAACATCTCTCCGCTACTCCCTGGCTCCAGTTACTAGTACCCTGGGCTAGAGGAAGAAAAACAATATCAACCAGAGGACGTGATTGCAGCTCCCAGCTCAACAAAGCTGCACATCTACTTCTGCATGATAGTGCCTGCTTAGTTAAAATTCCTTTCTTTATAAGTAACACTTCATCAGAGAAGAAAAGAGAAATAAAGAGCCTGATTGCCATAGTTGTCGTCAATGTCGTAATGCCAAGAGGCTGAAGAATACATTTAATGCACCTAAGTGCTCCATTCTCAGGGCAGGTCTGCTGAAAACAGGTTTCATAACTAGCTCTGGAGACAACAGCTCCAATACCCTGAAATAGAACTACCTGCAGGGAAACCCCAACTGAAAAACAAGAGCACTGCAAGTCTCCCTCTCAGCGAACTGAAGAGCAAGCTGACCCACAACAAGAACAGAAACACACCTCCATGCTACTTACCATTCCCTTAGTCCAGTCTCAGGAGGGAAGCTGGTTAACACTGACCACAGCACTGCACAAATCCTATAGGGCCTGAAGCTCTCTGCTCAGGAGATTGTACCTTATTGCATGCAAATCCCTTGTGCTTGCAGCTCTTGCACATCCTGAGTCTAACTGCTGCTCAGAACTCCAGTCCCAGGGAAAACAAATATGCAGCTCAATGCAATCCATCCAAAAATCTTTGTGTGAGCAGCCCTGCAAGCCAGGCAATGTCATTCCAAGGTTTCTGGCCCAACATTTATTCCTGTTGATGGACTCGCATCTCATGCTTACAGAGTTTTTTCCTTTACCACCACCTTCGATATACTTTGCCCTTAAATCCCCACTAAGGAATTTCAAACCTTGACAGGCTCTCCCTACCACTTCCGAGTCCTCCAGCCTCTGGAACAAAAGGGTTCCAAAGCCAAATGTCCTACCCATTGCAAATCCATCCTTCCCTCAGGATAGCGCAGACCAATGCTGATGACCTCTACAGGTCATCATTTCCCAGAATGTTTTTCACTAGGGAATAGGTCCCTTCTAAAAAGAAGAGGCCACAGAAACTGCATAATTGCAGTAGAAGTCAAAAAGCCACAAGGCATTCACAAAAAGTAAATTAAAATTCCTAAGTCCACGTATTGCTGAGCATATTTTACTTGGAATGTGTGGTGACATGGATGGCTGAATCAGATGCTTATAAGCCTTAAGCATATGGGACGAGTTGAAATGTGCTTGTATGCAATGCTTCTCAAAACTGTACTGGGAGACACTAGTGTACCCAGAGCTGCAAAAGTTACTTACTAGCCAAATTTTAAACTTAGCTACAAATTTTAAAACTTAACTACATATGAGAGAAGCCTATTACAATCACTTTTTGCAGCAAGCTGTTAAAAGAAATCCATGCATATTCTAGAATATTTGTTCAATAAAAATCAGCCATTACACTGAAAAACTATGTATGAAAAAAGCCATACACTGCAATTTGCTATGCGGCATGCCAGTAACTGATATTAATGTACAGACTCCAAGCCAACATTCTCCAAGCTTCACTTATTTATCCCCTCTAACATCATACCTAATATTTAGTGCTGGTCAGTGCTTATCTTGAAATTCATCTTCACAGAAACCCTCCATTTTACAGATCACAACCGAGGCAAAGACTCCTGGTCAAGAGAGCCCACAACCCCCATAAACCCCATGGCAGCTGGAGTTGCTCAACATTTTCTGCTAGTTATTACACAGACCTACAGCACTGTCACAGCAGAGGCAGAAAAGGGATGCAGAGATTTAAGACCTTCTGTCTACAGCCAGGATCCTAAATCCACCAGAAAAGGAAAGAAAACAGCAACAACAACAAAATACTGCAATTAAGCCCTTTTCTTCTCTTGCAGACATATACTAAAGAGATATACTAAGGAGGTTTTGTGTTACAGGATCCAGTGCAACACTCAAATAAGCAGATCAAGACTGCTCTACCTCTGTTTAACAAGTCACGGTTCAGCAGTGATTCTAGCCTTAAACATCACATCCTCTATAACGTGTGGCAACTCCACCACCATCATTAAACCCTGTGCAGTAGAAGCCTCAACACACAGGAAAGTTCAACCTGCTAACTAGCTACTACTGCCTTTTTCATCTTAGCATTTTATAATGCATTAGCTATTTTCTTAGTAGACATTTTTCTTAGTGTACACATCTTAACAATCCCACCACTGGGTAAAGCAGAAACTGACTCCAGATCCATCTGAACAGTTTGTTCACATATATCAACAGTAGAATGATTAATCCAAACCAATATTTTTTTACCCTATGAAATATCAAAGGGCAGACATACCCAGAAAAGGCAAGACAGGCTTTTTCCTTGTAAATTGTTAAATGTAGTCAGATGTCATAAGCATGAATTAGAACACATAGATATCTCAAAATGCCGTTAGGTTGTTTTTCAAACAGATAATGAGGGGGAAAAAAAAGAGAATATTAAATATTTCATTGGTGCTGGAATTAATGCTCTATTGCAAAATACAGGGAGTCAGCTGCCAAAAATTAATACAAAACATAATATTTAATGCATATTAGTTATGTTTTCCTGAAAAGATTCAAGTACTTCCCTTTTTATGGTAGTTAAAGCAAAGGCTGCTGTGGTAAAATCAATCTCTTCCAAAAGCAGGCAGTCCAGGTACAAGTAAGTGCAACTGCTGAAAATAAAGGGCTGGGCCAACAACCTTCAATCACACCTTCAATTCCTTCCCCTCCAAGGAGACACTTGGCGAAAGGCAGCTCTTGGAGCCCGAGAACAGTCAAAGGACGCTGGAAAGCACCAAGGCGCTTGGGTGAGCAGACTGTGCGGCTCTGGCCAGGGCAAGGCACTTCTGGCTACCCTTGGAAACGGGGTAGGGAGCCAAGCCAGACTGCTGCGGCCCCCACAGCAAGGAAACACACAGATGGGTCTGCTTAGAGCTGCTCTAGCAACCACTGACACGCAAGGTCTTGTTCTCCATGGATTACTCTCTTTCCACTCAAGGACCACGTTAAATCTAGGTTGTGAACTGATTTACAAACTACTCCAATCAGTAATTAGTTATCAAGAACCAATAAATTTGCAGCAGAACTCTAAATTTTGACAAAAGTGGGATTTTTTTTTTCTGGACTCATGCATGATAAGCACAAGATACTTGCCTGGGATATTCCGTTATGGAAAATTAAAAAAAAAAACAAAAACCACACCACACTAGCTGCAGTCAATGGGACCATATCATACTACACAATACGAGTGAAGATAGTGAAATCCTGTGAAAAGTGAACAGTCCTTAAATAAAGAGCAGAAATGAAGGACTGAAGCTTACCAAAACTCAGTAGGAACGTTAAAAGCACCATTCAATTGTTAACGGTTTTCAGAAGAAGAAAATAATACTCCAATATATCCAGGATTAAAAAAAAGAAAAGAAAAAAGAAACACAAACAAAGTGAGGATGAAATACAAAAACTCCCTCATTCTAGTTCATGCACACAGTATGCTTTTCGCAACGATTTCATACTCTTTTTCATATTCTTTTCATCCTTTACTCCTCACCAACAGTCAAAGTTTTGTCTACCCTGCAAAACTAAATCATTGCTGACAAATGGGCGCAGTCAAATACGATTTTCTTTGTCCACACTTGTAACTAGAGACCTACTCTGCTCCAGTTCAGCTACACCCTTTGTTGTCAACAACTGTCAACAGCGTTTCAATTTAGTGCACTAAAGAGAGCCCAAACAATTTGGAAAGAATGACTTGAGCTGAGCGGGTCCCACCCGGCTACTCCAGAACACACACGCAGAACAACCATTGAAAGAAAAACATTTAAAAATTATTATGAAAATGAACAGTAAAAAAACCCACCAGATCTGGCACAGGGATTCAAAGCATCTGAAGTTACTTAAGTGCCGTGACAAAAAAAAAATAGGGGTGGACTTGACCAGTTGCCCAAGTTACAGATGCATCCACTTTTCCCTCACTTTGTTATGGAAGAGACGCTGATCAAGACGTCAGTGACAACATCAACACAATATCATAGCAGTATTTTTTTTCATGAAAAAAATGTTAGTTTTATGAACGGGAAGAAAATATCAGCATCACTGTTTGGAATGGCAATCTGCCATGGGTCCAGTAGAAAGCAAATCCAACTAATTTAAGGTTACACTTTTACAGAAAACCAATGGTAGGCTCCACTATGACTTTAAAACTCACCAATACCCACTCTCACACTTTAACAGCCAAAAGAGTTACAATCTGCTTGGATTAACACAGTGCACTGTCATTAGCTTGGCAATTAAATCCCATTTCTGAGATTATGTGATCTGAGTCACCAACATCTGCAAACATCTTTACATCTTGTGCAATAGCTGGCCTCAGAGCCTGATACAGCCAAGGAAAAAGGGGTCTTTTTAAGGGCTCCCATGTTACTTTGGAGTTACCACTTTATGGTGACAGCAGTTTCTCAAAACAGCCCATGAATCAAATTTATTATCCAGTTTGTCAGGTGGGATTTCTTAACTCTAAGCCAATATAACAACAATGAATCAAGGTCACTCTTTATAGAGCGTGAGTAAAAATTAACCACCTGTTCAATTTTTATCTTTTGACATTGAAAGGTGCTTAATCTCAGACTGTTGACAAACGCAACATTCACCGGCTCTTCAATGCACCTGTGACCACCTAAGAGACCACCCTGAAATATCAGCTCCTCTGGCACCAGTCTATCTTGACTTTAACAAACTGTTAGCCATTCTATTGCTTACAAGATCACTAACTATACAGGGATTATACAGTAGCAGTCTGACCATCCTAGGAATTTACTTCTTCCCCATGGCCATCAGTGACTATTTAAGCAGATCAGTGATTTTCAAATGATGGTCTAGTGGTAAAAACATAGTCCCTCCATAGCACCCCCACCCCAGTCCACATGAAAATGTGTCCAGCATATGAAGGCATTCTCTCATTGACAATCTACTAGATAGGCAGCAGCACAAGGAGAAAAAAAACAATTATGGAAATATTTCCCTCATAGGATTTGTCTTAAGTTCTCTGTGTCCAGTCAGTAAAGTCAAGGTACTTCATAGTAGCACAGGCAGATCTCTGAAAACAAATCAGGACTACAACATAGCCACAGAATGTGAAGAAACAACTTTATAATATGCCTCTGGGGGATTAACCTTGTCTTTCACAGTGATAAACCACAAGTATTATCTAAAGTGCTCAGAAATGCACAACTCAAATGACCCAAATTCAGGCCCTAGTTGTGCACATAAAGAGCTTGATTTTCCAAATAGGTAGTTGGAATGACTACTGAACAACACAGCTTTGTACTTGATTGTAACTTTATATTTGAGGAGAAAAATTCAATTCCTCTTCTCACCTGTTCTGTTTAGTTGCCATCTTCCTCACTGCGTGGGGAACCATCCAACTGAGCCTTTGACTACAGTCAGTCCCAGATTGCTTTCCCTCACCAGCATTTTCAACCCTACTTGTGGTTCTTGTTTCTGATGACGACCCCTTCTCTTCTCTGCTTCTCCCATAAGGCATATGTAACAAGGATTTGCTTGTTATTTGCTTCCAAATTTTCCTACAGACATGCAGCTTCTCCTCTGGTCTATAACATGATATTCTGTGTTCTGATATGGGCTAAGTTTGAATCCTCTAGGCCTTCTAGAGGAGACGGAAAGCAAAAGTCGCATGGTCAGAGAAGAGAAGCTTGCCGTGAGCTTAGAAACAAGGACAAAGCTCCACAAATACATTGAAGCAAGAAAGAAATACTACCTTCCCCAGCTATAAAAGACAACTATTTCTTTCCTTGAAATAGAGCTGATGCTCTAACGATGCAGAACAAAATGTTCCGCATATAAGATGTAAACAGAGAACACTAAAAAAAACTCCAGACATCTTTAACTGCTTTAACAGTCACTTATGGTACTGAAGAGATGCTAAGGTACTAGAGGAACACACAGCGTTTAGAGCCAGGAACCAGAGATCATAACCAATAAATAAACCATGTAGGGGTAATCACTTCAAAAGTAGGAAGCATCTCCGATCAAAATGTACACACACACACACACACACAGATTCTCTATGGGGTTTATTTTTGAGTAGAGGGCTACTGGTGACCTGAGGCCATCCACACCAAGCAATGGCATTCACAGTTAAAGGCAGACACAGCGGGACCCTGAACCCTTTCCCAGCAGCACCCACCCTCCCCATGGGCGGTACCTCCTTGATACGCTTCACTAGCGCGTTCTGGTCAAAGGCCACCGCTTCCGCACACTGGTGAAGATGGTCCTGGTACCGGAGACAGAGCTGCAGCACCTGCTGGGGGTCCAGCTTCTCCAGCTTGGCGTTGGTCGGAGAGGTCTGCCCACTGAGGAGTCCTATAAGGCACGGGAAGGAAAGACGTTAATCCGACTGCTTGCGTAACTAAACAATTCAATTGTAAGCCGAGAGGCAGCAGAACAAATCCAGAAGAAAAGCTTCCAAAGAGGTCACCAGAAATCAATTCAGGATGGAAGACTACCAGATGAACTTAGCAGTATAGCAGCCCGACAAAGGAGAGCGCAGGCAAGAGCGGGTATTGCACATTTGTGGATATTTTGGACTCATGGAAGCAGTGCAAACATCACCTGGCCATACAGCTCAGGCCTCTTTTACAGAACTTAAACACAGATCCTAAAGGCAGTGCTATAATGTACAAGAAATGGGTTTTCAGTGATGTAGTGCGTATCACATGTTCCTGTTCATGTTCTGTTTCTTCTCTTCACAAGCTATTCTAAACTCTTAAAAGGTAACCCTCTCCTCATTTAAATACTCATCAGAAGAGAAAGGTGCCAAGTTCTCCATTTTCTAAGGGCATGGATATTGCACGTTTTTTACTAGAATCATTTAGTCACAGCCATAGCTAAAAAATCATTAAAAACACTCTGGTGCCCTAAAAGAAAGTTGAATAAGAAATAATATGTTAAAGAAAAAGTCAGGGGTGAAGGCAAGTTTTGCCTGCCTTACATTTTTTTTGAGACTTCAGAACACTTTCATATTTTAAGATTTTTCTGTATAATCCCAAAGACTAAGAACGTACATTTCTTTAAATTAAGAACCTTACCTACCCACATGACTTCAGGCTTCACAAAATCACACACACTAAGGTCTAAGAATTAAAATTGTGACACTGGTAACATCCAAAGGAGCAAATGGCAAAATCTCCCAGAGAAAATTCTTCTGACCATTCCCTGTCACTCGCATAGTGCAACTTGAGAGACTTTACTGAGCTAAACTGTATCTGTGTCAATCCATCAATTTTCCCTAAGGTATCTGGAAAAAATGATGCTAACTGCTAAGGCCATCCTTCTATGCTATTTTCATTTATTTATTTTCATTCTGTTTTCCTTCAGCATTGGAAGATCTTTTTCTTGTTGGGACACCAGCTGTGACAAACAGCACATACATACAATTTTCTTTTTCCAAAACATCCAGCCAGCTTTCCAAACTGCATACTGTGACGGCATGCATGTGCCTTTTGGGGATCTCAGTTTACTGACAGGGAAAGTCATTAAAGAGCAAACGTAAGCCAGCATTGCACTAAGCAATTAAAAAAAGTAATAAATGTGAGGCATTTGGATTGGAAAAGTACTTCTAAGAATGCACCTCCCTGGGAAATGGAAACTATTTTGGATGGCCCACATGCCTATTGGAAGCTACAAACAAACTGGGATCTTGCTTGCCAAGAGACTCATGAACAAGACCGAAACCACAACTTAGATTCAGAATTATCTTAATTGGAGAAGGTTACATCTCCACAAAAAGATTCACAAATAGCAATGACGACAAAACTAGGACAATGTTACCCAATAGGTTTGCTTTGAATCAGCTCAGGACTATTTTTTCAAGCTACTCTCAGCTTCCCTATGCAAGACAAAACCCTTCTTTCCTCACACTGAAAGAAAAACAGACTGCTTTGCTGACTTGTTGCCACTCCAGTGCCCCGCCGGAGCCAAGAGGTCAGGGGAGACACTACACAATTTCCCAGGTGGTCTCCACAGCTCATGCTGGCAATAGTCCAATTACCTACACGCCACAGAAAGAAACACCGTGAGCAAAATCCTGGGTCCAGCCACATCGATCACAAGTCTCTCAAGCCCCTTTCCAGCTGAAGCACAAAACTTCAGTGGCAAGAATCCCATTGAAGGAAATAATCACACACACACTCACACACACACACACACACACACACACACACACACACTTATTTATATTTATATTTATATTTATATTTATATTTATATTTATATTTATATTTATATTTATATTTATATTTATATTTATATTTATATTTATATTTATATTCACACATCTTGCATGTTCCAAGGCTTCCTCAGTTTAATAAACTACTTGCAGATGGACTTGGTACTGCTACTTGTCAGGATAAATGTGAGTAACGTTGTCAACTTTTAATATGATGGATGTTCACGCAAGGAGCAGTTCACCATACACCTAAGGCTGTCATACTGTTTCTGTCCTGATCAAATATATCATACGGTAAAACCACTAATTTTCTTTTATTACTAATCTCTCACCAACTTTCTCCAAAAAGAGAAAGAAATTAGAAACTATTTAGGAAACTTTTAATTAAGGCTAAGTGTGTATTTAGGCTAATTCAGGCCACCTTTAAAAATCTGGATACTAAATAGGCAAACACCTGTAAGAAGAGCTATAAATAAGTATGTTGTTCAGAATTACATGCTGCTTACGTACTTAGAGCATTCGGCAGGTTATATAAAACTAAAAGCAAAGCTAGACTATAAAGAGGGTGTGATTCACTATCCAGAAAAACATGGGCTCAGGTGAAAGAAGGGAGACAGAAATTGGAATTTCTTCCTTGCAGGAATTCAGGGGTTGAAATCCAATCCAGTACGAATGTTTGCAACAGTAGAAGAACCAAACAGCCAGCGCTGTTGGAAGGTGGAGGATGTGGTGGTTTGGGTGATACAGTAGGAGAAGTCAAAGGAATTAGCTCAGGCTCAAAAGGCTCAACGGGACAATGTTAGGAAAAAATGTTTCCTAAAACTGCCATTTGTAGGAAAGGAAAAATTAAAGGAATCAATAATTGGAAAAAGAACATGCAGACTTTTACCTGACCATTTGAAATTCCCTGCATCAATGAATTGGTCCCCTGCTCTTTGTTTTGTACATAGTGATTACCTTGCTATGGAATATGTATTGTAAATATCAACATTTTGTTAATAGACTACATTTTACTTTTTAGCAGATCAGTAGCATTGGCACAAAAAAGCGTGTGGCGACCAAACGTCCCATCATCTTGACCCTTACTGGAAGGGAGGCTTTGAACATGCCGACTCCAGAGGGATTTTCCTAGAGGAGGACTGGAAGTCAGGACTGAGGCATGGCAGACGTCAAGGGCACACCATGCCACGACCTCCAGCTCTCCTGCCTCCCATCTTTGGGCAGCCCGGGTGGATTAACACCACACCTGCTCCACCAGCTCTCACACTCCGGAGACACCGGGGCGCTTCTTGTCATCCTGTGACAAACTTCAGGCCCAAAGGAAAAGACCCAAACCAAAAAGGAAGCCACAGAAAAAGAACAGGAGATCAAAACGGATACTGCTCGTATCCTATGCTCTCATACTAATGGACAGTTAAGGAGATCACCACAAAGCCTGTAGCAATCCAATGTAGAGCAAGTTTCTTTTAGAGAAAAGGGATATCCAATCACTCACAGCGATGACTCTCATTTAAAATCTTTCCTCTTGAAAATCACTACTTGCTTTTTAAAGCCTTGTCCCACCCCTTGAACTTCTCAGCAAACAGGGCCTGGGTCTACATGCAATTTGCAGGAGGATATGAGATCATAGCTGTTGAAAGACTGACTTCATATATATTTTGTTGCATGTGCCAGAAGCAGGGGGAAGGGGTGAGGACAGTGAGAATGGTCTGAGCGTTTCAGACTCACTCGTGGATGTGCCAGAACTTGACACTGGCCACCAGCACATCCCAGGAGTACACTAACCGCTGAACTGCTATCTCTTCACTACGGAAAGGGCGTGCCTGTGATTTCAGCTCTGTGCTTATTACATTGGCATTTTCTTAAAGAGCGCAGTTTCACAAAGGAAGAAAACAGAACCTAAAGCTTCCAGTCGCTTATTAAACGGAATATTCATTTTCCAAGCTGTTGACTCGCTTCCAAACAAGACAGATGACATTACATTACATGCCTTCATTAGCAAGAGAAATGAGGATCTCGCCTTTACTCTGGTACATCAGTAAGCGGCACGCTCACGAAGGTGCTAATCGGCAACCGGGACAAACAGACGAGGACTCACATTCCATCTCCTGACGGGTGGTTAACAGCATGTCATGCACAGAGAACTATCATATATCACTACAAGGCTAGCTGACCCACAGACTTAACAAATCTGTTATTGTTTCCATATTCCCTGGCAGAGCAAGAGGCATGTTATAACCATTTTCCTCTTACTTAGTCATCTCCTTGCTGGTTCCAGGTCAATGTACACTTCCAACAAATCTTATCCTACCAGCAGAAGAAAGCTGATAGTTTAGAAAGCATTTTTACGACTACAAGGAAAGCTTTTAGAAAAAAATGCTTTACTAATTTACATGCTATCCTGATGCTGCATACATAGTAACCAATCATGGTCATATACAACTGCTTTAATAGATAATAGAAATCCTGACAACAACTGATGCACTTTCCAACTTGAAAAGCTTTAACATTTGGTTTTGACTAACATATCTTCACTTTTCAAAACCCTTTTCCAGCAGTAACACAAGGCATCAGAGAAAGAAAGCCCAAAGGTCCAGTGTTGTTAATTTACGTATTGCAGATAGCACAGCACATGATGGTGTGGACTTCTTTCTTTTAAGGCCAGAAGCGGAGCTGTCATCAACAAGCCATCATTTTGGTGGAATACAAGAGATGACTTGAAAAGTAACTCTTCATTTAAGCAGACCAGAAGCTACCTTGGCCAGGCTGCTGCTTCCAGTATTGGACAAGAGTGGACAGTTAGAGAAGAAGGCCTTTGCAAGTGTTTCCTCCCCTAGAGCATTCTTCCCACCTCCAAAAATCATTAAAAATTTCAGAAGCAAAATACTGTGCTCAGTAGGTACCCACAGAGGTGTGACACTTGAATTTCAGTAATCTCTTCTTAAAAGTATACTTTTATCTCCACAGTACACTATGTAGCAATGAGCAATAATGCTTAATCTTGCACAGTGCGAAAAATATTACTTTATTGGCTTTATATCTGTTACTCTCTAGTTCTTGTGCTGCAATGAACACCATTTTACAGATTCTAATTGTATTTCCTTCATCATTTTTCCCAAGCTCAGGAATACCGCTGTTCAGTCTCATCTCTCACAAAAGACTTAATTTCTCTGATTACCTCTAAACATCCTCAAAGAGCTGTAACTTGGGGCCTGACTCCCCATTTTATTGGAAGTCAATTCCACAACGTACACCACGTCCATATCTAATTATCCAGTTGTTTCTGTAACACTTATCCGTTTGCTGGACCTACTAATGGGCAACACCCCTTTCCAAGGGCTTGCTTTTTAAGGCCTTGCACTTGTCATCACCTCTTCCCCTGAGAGCAAGCCAAAACGAAGCAACAGATGATAAACCACAATTAGCAGTAGCACAGCAACTTTATAGGGGAGATCCCGCTTCTGTTACCCATTTCTGGAGTTTTATTTCTGTGTATGTTACCACTTCTTCTAAAACCTCTTCTGGGAACATTTCTCTCAGCTACCCTTGTAAAGAATGACCTGCTTCTTTTGCAGTGAATGCTAAGGCAAACAATTCATTTTGCTTTCCTATAATTCTTCTCTGAGGATGACGCCACAGACTCTTCAGTAAGCCTATGGGAAATGTAAAAAGCTTTTATAAATGGTTTTTAGAAAACTGTTCTTAAGGAAGTTGCCTATCAGTTTTCTGGTGAATTTACATTTTATCTGCTACAGTTTAAAGACTGTTATCCTAGTATGATATTACTGCTTTCTTTTTCTAAAGTTATTTTTTGGCCTACAGTCTTCTTCATACTAGGTTCACCTACCCTATTGCCCTTTCTCCCACCCTTTAAAGCCACCCTGTGCTGTCTGCAACTCACAGCATTTCAGCTGTTCCTAACTCTTCCCCTCCTGGACCTTTTCATTTTTACAAAATTCACCTTTGTGAAGTAAATCTAAGGGAGTAACTCTTTTTTTCTCAACTCTTCCACTCCTCTCCGAATTTACATAGATTACGATTGCTATTAATAAAACACCTTTGAATCATTTCCCCTACCCTTTCCTAAGATAGCATTAGTTTTCGCTTAAAAAGCACAGCTAGTGTTTTCCAAGTTTCCAGTCATTTTCCCTGTGTTCCAAAAGTATTTAAAAATGAACAAAGCAACAATTTCCCTTGTTGAGCACTCCTAAACCTCTTGGGATAGAATTCAGCAAGACCAGCTAGCTACAAAAAGTGTGTTCTCCGTGGCCACAGTTCAAATATTCTGACATACACTTGCTTTTCTTACTGTGAGAGGGTTTTGGGAGAGTGTTTTGCCAGGCACCCCAAGTACAGTAACGATCTGCAGAACGAGTAGGTGAGATGACATCCCCAGAGACTGAGTCCTCTCTCCTGGCCTCTCATGTGCACAAGTTTGGAGACAGCTGCTTGCTAGCAGTAGGGATAGGGGAGCCCATTTCCATATATTGTCCATGGAGGAGGACTTAAATATGACACACAAGAAAGAAACAGTTGTGCATGCATGTGACAGGAAGAGACATTAAAATATTTCTAAACAGATAAGATAATCATAATTCCAGGGCTCTTCCTGATTAAATCTTTGAACTTTAATTGTACAGTTCATTTCTTGTTCTTGAAAAATGGTGTGGTTTCAGCAAAGCCTAAAGAGAAAATTCTAAAAAAAATATAAAAATACATGTTATATGTATTTAAAACTGCAGGTTAGGAGATGTCAAAATGTGTATTTGGAAATCTGAGGGCGTGCAGTCCTTAAGAAAAGGTCACATGCCACAGACGCAGACAAATGTTTATGCAGCAAGGTAAAACCTTCCACGCCACACTCCAAAAGTTACAGCGTGAAAGGCAGTACAGGGACCCTTCTAAACGCTACTCAGCCTGAAAACCTCATTAGTAAAAACTCAACCATAAAGAAAGAGAACTTCAAAAATATACATACATAAACTATTTGCTACGCTTGCAGAAATCTTCATGCTTAAATGTGGATCACTTTGTCTTTTTCAAGTCAGTTTATTTTCTATAATTGGGCTTTTAAAATACTTTGTAATAAAATATGTATTCACTCAAGGACAACATTTGGCTTTGCCAACTGTGTATTTTCAATTGCTCCACAATTTAATGAGGGAACACAATGACTGTAGGCAAACTGAACTGCTATTATGTGAGCAAAGAGCATATTTTTCTGGTGACAAGGAATGTTGGCTGTAGCAGCAGTTTTTCCCCTGCTTTGGAGGCTCTACCACGTCGCCTCTTACTTCTGCATGGGTGACAGATGGGCTAAAGCCTCTTGGGCACATTGTTTAACAGGCAGCTTCTCTAACCACAAAGTCTCTCAGTATTGATATTATGCCTCAGACTCCTAATACTAGGTAAACTCTTGCTTACAATTGAAGATGTCCCTCACCAAGATCTGAAAACCACTCCACCTTTGCTCCTCCATCATTTTGCCTTCTTTAAATGTAGCTTGCCACGATACTAAGACAAAAAAAAAAAAAAAAGAGAGGGGGAGAGAGAGAGAGAGAAAGAGAGAGAGAGAGAGAAAACAGTCTCACATATCTCCACCTGTTAAGGTTGTAGAACTTAGACAGGAAGATACTGTCCAATGATTCCTGCATTAAAAGAGTATTTATTTATTGCTATTTCTGACTTCCTATTGAACCTGAGTGTTTATGTAGACACTCATCTTGAAGACATTAAAACTTTATCCCATCTCACAGGAGAGATATGTGGGCTACCCATCATCAGCAATGCCCACCCACATTTTTTTGCAGGTCTGAAGCTTTTTATTTCCCTGACATGATGGCTTTCGCCTTCCGCTTGGCATGAGTCTTAGCACAGTGGAGCTTGATCTGGACTGGGAATTTGAATGCTGCTACAAAACACAAAGGTTTCAGTGATGCAAAGGGTTCCTAGTATTAAAATTCTCAGCTGTAAAGAAGCAAAGCAGAAATATGACTGGACGCTTCTCCATTTGAACTTCTGGAAACACGAACATCCACAAAAGGGAGAAACAGTGAACAGCCTGAGACTTCAGTCCACAGCTATTTAGTTATGCTTCTTTGTGATCACAAGATTATTAAGTCTTACACCTTGGAAACGTCACGAGTGGTTGCCAGAACACACCTCTACCCATAACTTTCTCTTGAGCCTCCAGGTATGGGAAAAGTATGCAAGGTATTCTGCTGAAAGGCACACAGTTGTGCTTAGGCAACTAAAAGTAGCCCAGATCCTGCCAACTTCACTTCCTCTCACATATTCTTTACCTCTAAAGCAAAGCAGTAGTTCCTAAAGAGATATTTTTGGCTCTATAGTTGCAACACAGTGACCCTCTTCCTGCCGCGGATCCAAATGTACAAAATTAAACTCAGTGTTAAAGAGAAAGGCTAATTCACAGAAAAGGCGAGACACAGAGGTTTGCTGTGTATCACGGAACAAGCTGTATTTAACCTGCAGCAACACTGTTTTTGAAAGCATATCAAGACAGACCTAAGACCTGCCACCGTTTGGTCGTGCAAGCACTGCAGACCTGCAGCCATAACCGACCCCATTACCAGAGGCACTACGCAAACAAAAGGAAGGGCAGATTACCACCTTTTTGTAAGCTCAAGAACTCAGACACCAAAGGACTAAGTGATTTATCTGAGCCGCAGGGAAATGGCCGTCCCCCAGCCTAGCGACACAAGAACTTCCCTTGCTCTCCCTCACACAACAGATTCCAGCAGGGCCGGATGCAGCCAAGTCTGGATGTTCCTTTTCAATACACGACCTCAGCTCAGCGCTTACAGAGTCTCTCCCACAGAGGCATCTAGCAAAGGCACATTTCTGGAGTCCGCCAGCGCCAAGCTAACAGTTCCTCCCCACTGTCCCCCACATGTGTGTCCCACACCAGGGAAGCTCCACTCTCACTTTCCTCACCACAAGCCAGCACCGATGCCCGGATATTGCACAGAACATCATTCAGGTCACTTAAACAGGAGAGAACAAATCCAGTATTTTTTCCTCTCCTCTGGGATAGCCAGGGCATTCAGCTTACTGGGATATCAAAGACTAAAGGCAGGACAGGCAGGACCCAGGGGAGGAAGGAGCAGAGTGGGACCTCCCATTTTAGCAGCAGCACTGCGTCCTCTCAGCTTTCGCTGCACCCAAGACACGGAGAGGATCCCACCTCGCCTGCCCACCTGCCGTCTTTGAAATAAACAGACCGTAACTGCCTTTCACATCACTCTCCCACTGCGAAGTTTGGTTGACGTTTACCAACAGGTTCAAAACAAAACACAAGATGGACAGCATAAGCAGAAAAATCCAATCTCTTAAGTCAAATAACCTAGCAAACTAAAACTGAATTGATTCTGTTATCAGCAGTAAGCTAGTTTTCCTCTTAAGCTAGCTCCGGGAAGAAGCTTACCATTATATTATTTTGGGCAGAAGAGTGCAGGTATTTATACTTCTAGCACGTGCTAGCAGAGAAACAAAGCCCAGCGTTTTGTGGTTTCCAGAGGAAGGGTGACCTCGAAAGCCACCCGCGAGCACGAGGGCACCCACGCAACGCGGCGGCACGTTTGCTGCTCTGCAACAGCCTCCCCGCGAACGCGCACCCTCCCCAGGGAGGTCTGCTGGGGGCGCAGGGCACTGTGCTGTTCATACCGCGCGGCAGAATGGGGCAGCCGCTGTGGGTTATTTTCAGTTCGCAAGATTATTTGAATTCACGAGCTGGCTTGTGCCACAGATGCCTTTTGCCCACAAGCAGGTTACCCAAAAGACTGTTTTGGACAAGGTGGCTTCCTGCCCACACACCTGAGCACCTTCTTCAGCTGTCATTTTCACAGTTATAAATGGTAATTTATTGCCACAACATGCCATGAAGCACGACTGACGAGCAGATCGCTTAGAGTCAGCAAGTCCTGCACTTCATTTCTTAACAAATGGAGAAAACTGGTTTAAAAACGTCAGAGAAATTTTGAAGACTGCTTCCCTGAAAGAGTTCCCTTTACATGACTGTTAGGCTCTCTTGATAAAACCTTTTACTGACAGTACATAACTGCAAGCGAAGCACAACACTTGTCAGGCGGAAGCACCAACGGTTATATTCAAGAAAAACATGAATGGCCATACACCAAACAAAAAACAACACTCCATTCCCACTGCCCTGACAAGCACCTCTGAAACTGGATCTTCAGCTAAACCTGCAGCCCCAAACTTTCAAGACATCTTGTGATGTCTGAGCCACTGCACACTGCCATAGCAAAGTGACCATAAGTGGTGAACCATAAGTGGTGAACCATAGCCTGGTTCACCAGGCTCAAGTGCAATAGGCCTCCAAACCAATCATCCAGCTTCACCAGGACACCAGGACACCAAAAGGCCTACCCGAGGTCCCACAACCCCAACCTCCACACAGCTGCTTGAAAACTGGTGGGCACACCAAGTCAGAGAGCACAGCATGCCTCCACTGAAGATGCAGTCTCAAGTCTGTGGGCTCCCTAGGTTAGATATAGATATATTTGCAGGGTCACCACTGGCAACTGAATATACTTCACCACATCACATGTGCAATTAAGAAAAAACAAAAACTATTAATTATGATGCTAGTGTTTTTCCAAATTTTTAAAAACACACTAGGTGTGTTACAGCATACACTTTTTTAAGAGCTTTTAACAAACTCTGATTGTCAGGTTGCTTGCTCTGCACGCTTTACGCCACCTTCCTGACCCTGCATTTTCCAAGGTCCGTTTCCCAATCCCAGCCTCGTTCATGCTTGGCTTGACGTGCAGCTCAGTCCCTTGCCCTCCACGGGGCAGCCTTGCGGCGCCTCCATCCTTCACGCGGCTGCTTTCCTGGAGCAGCACGTCCCATCTGCTCCTCACCGGTCCAGCTCCGCAGGTAACTCTCCACACTGCAGCTTCCCACAAACACTGCGGTGATGAGGGGAGGAACAGGAGCATCAAGCTGGGCACTTGCTGCCTTCTGGTTATTTGCCTCCTCTGGTTTTATTTGTGGCACAAAACTTTCTTTCTACAAACTGTGGAAGTACCTCCGAACACTTCCTCCTTCTCTGTATATTTTTTCCAAGAAGGTCTCTTAAGAAGTGTTACCTAATAAATAACTTTGGCACATTTTGGCCACAAGTACTAGAACAGTGGTTTCTCTCTATGTGCATTCAGGAAAACATAATAAAGAACAACAGTATCTGTGCATGCTACAGTTGGCATTTTCTGCCTTAAATAATTTTCTCAGCTGTAAAGCCATTTTTCTAGCAATGCGAGCTACAACTTTGCATGCAAATTTTAGTTTGGATGATACATATTCCTGTACCCAGGCAGCCCATTATTTATGTATATAATGCTATTATGATCCAAAACTATTGCCTAAGCCTCCGATTTTCAAAATCCTTGATTTGGGCACTGCAGAAAGATGTCCTCGGACCAGCCTAACTTCAGAATGGCTGAACTGCCCAGGAGTGGCAAAGCCGAGGAGGGGCACATGAAAGTGATTTAAGCGATACACCCCATACCTATGGAACTCACAAAACACACACTTCATGGAAATTAAGTAGGTGCTTCTCACTCTTCTTAAAACAAATTTCAGTAGACTGCTTTGTTTATAAGGACAAGTGGTTATTTACTGGTAAATCCAACAGAATTAGAGGGGAGAAAGTTTGTTCCTCTACATCCCTCCTGCTGCAGTGCGGCAAGATCACCCTGGGAGCCTCGCTGGTCTCAGCAGATGAAAACCTTTACTTCAGCAACCCACTGCCAAACTGAACAAAACTATTCGGGGACATCCATTTCCTAATAAATGATCCTACCATCTATCTAACCTGTTTGTCTAAGGCCTGCTGCCGAGGTCTGAACTCTTTCCCACCTGCATATGAATAGATGGATTTTGTTCCTATCTTCGCAGTTCAGGCTAATCAAGCTTAAGCAGTCTTCCACTTCTCAGTCTGCTTTTTATTTTTCCCTGCACCCATTAGAATTGATTTCAGATGCAAATCCAGGGATACAATAGATTTCATCCTCCCTGCAGTATTAGTATCTAACTGGCTACTACTGTTCCTAGCATTGTATTGCAACATTATAAAGGTATTTTCCAAGGCTAGGAGGAAATATGGAGCTGGCATTGGCACAAAACTATAACAAGCAAGCTCAGGATATTGCAGTTTACTCAAAGGTTGAATTGTTGAGAGCAGGAAGAGACAACACAAAATACACTTTTAAGAGTGGTTAAAAAAATAATTACTCAGTTATATGTAGTTTATTAAGTCACCTAAAACATTCGGTAGCTACACAGAAATAAGCAGTCCGTCGTGCTCTGTATTACTTTTATGTTTATCATTATTTATCAAATACTGTCAAGTGGCAAAGTGCCTTGAAGAAAGACAAGGCACAATAGGGAATCCACTGCACAAAGTGCTTTAAAATCCCTAAAGGAATAACAATAATAATAATAAAAGAAATCCTGTCCTTATAAGCTAACTGTGCTTACAAAAATCTTTGCAAGACAGCTCACATGAAATAATGGCTCAGATGATAGCTCCCTCCCAGGCGCTGCCGTGTCTCCCTTACTCACTAATCACGCCTGGGAGTACCACTTCTCCCAGTTATCCATGTAACAATACCCTGTGGGGAGGCAGCCTGGGAGTTTCTCGAGCCCTGGCTCCCTGCATCCTCAGACAATGACTCCGAATCCCCGCGTGGCCACGGAGCCGCGATCCGCGTCTCCAAGCCGGCAGCGGGAGCTTCCGCATTCCAGCTCTGCCAAGCGCCCGTGTCGCTCCCTTTGCGGCCAGACAGACCCACAAAATAACAGCTCAATTCTCCTGCCATTTTTCCTCCCCCCACTTTGCAGTGCATCTGTAAAAATATGCTCCCTCTTCCTGCTTTTTTAATATAAAATCTGCTAAAGATCTGCTCACACACAGCACTGAGGCTATTTCCTAATCTTACCAGGGAAAACAGCAGTCATGTTACAGCAAAACTTCTTCCTCACCATAGCGTTTCAAAAGAGATACCTCTCCATTTATACAAGCTGAGTGGAGCTTTATTCATCTTAAATCACACCCCTCTCAGGGCACTTACAAGGTTCTTTACAAGAATTGGCAACCCCTATGCCCTCTGCCAGAATGCCTCCTACTAACACAGCACAGACCCCTGGCCTAGGTTAAAAGGAGCCCCTCACAGAACCGTATCTAACAGAGCTGATCTAGCAGCGCTCTGCCACTGAACGTGGGAACAAACTTGCTGCTCTGCCACCTCCCCTTGCCCATACAGCCCAGGCCCCTTCCTCGGGCTTCTGGTTCTCTCTGAGCTTCTCCACAAACGGGTTCAGCTCACGAAGCTACCTGAAAACCTTTGAAGGTTGTTCTCCATCCAGCTAGCAAGTGAAAGCGACTGCTAACAGGGCCAGCCAGCCTCAGAAACAGCACAAAACGCAGTTACTGGTATCACCTTCCTCCTGACCCAAGGAGACACACAGGCACTTACTCGGTACTGGGGCAGAATCAGGCATGCAGAAGCACTACAGGAACCCCTCGGCCTAGGGCTACCTCCCACCACCTTCCAACTGCACTAAGGTAAAAGAAAAAATACACACCATACCTTGGATGCCTACAGTGCCAGGGCAACACCAGCTGGAGCAGTTAGGGGTACACGAGCACATCTGCCAACTCCTTCTGCTCATAACACTAGACAATACGCATGATTGCCAAAAAAAAAAAAACTTAAAACATGGAGTTGCTCTGAACAGTTGACTGCTGAACATGTCATCTGGCATGATTTAAGAAAAAAATCACTGTGACTTGACTTGTGACAACTGAAACTTACTGCATTTCATTTACCTGGTGAGGGACCTGTGCAGTTCTATCAAAAGATCTCAATAAACAAATAAATAAATGCAGCCAAAAATCCCTTCACAGAGGAAAAAGGAGTTTTTGCGAATGAATCCACAGGCTGTGCATCATCTCCTTCCCTCCACCTTGACACACGGATAATACAACTCGGTCCTCCAACAAACCCTTGCCTCCAACAGGCCCTAGGAAGACACTCTGCCGCAGGGGACTAGTAATGGGTAAGTGGCTGAGGAGCAAAATGCAAACAGAAAAAAAGTTCTATACTTCTGTTCATATCTGCAGAAATATAACTGCTCTTCCGTCACTGATCATTGACCATCTGAAAGTACAGCTCTGCAGCCGATACTGACAGCAATTAATTCTGATATTCTCTGCGGACAGTTCCGACTTCAGATAAGAACTAAAATAACAGGAAGGGATGAGCTCTGAGGGCCTTACAGCCCTATTGCCAGGCGAATGCTCTCCTTTGCTACAAAAACAAGGAGGGGACGGAGGGAGAGGGGGAAAAGGCAGAACGACTTCCAGAAAGGTTTTAAAGACTATTCATGAAAAAAAAAAAATAACAATCAGTGGGACCTACGCTTGCTGTTATTTTTAAATGCTAGAACTGAGAATGAGCTACTCTTCAACGGTTCGGGGGTTTTTAAGGCTTTTAACAACCGCACCGTTTCTGCAAGTTGCAGCTCTCGGCATTCCTGCGGGTCAAGAGCCAAGAGTCCTCCTCTGCAGCCAGGTGAAGAGTTGAGGCAGGGGAAGGCGCCGATGCTCGCGCGCTCCCAGCGCTGCCCTGCCGAGAGGCAGAGCCTCCTCTGCAGCCGCCCACGCCGCGGGCTTGGGGGCCCACGGCGGAGAGGGCAGCTCCACTCCGCAGCGGCTGGAACCCGCCTCAGCCCGCCCGGTCTCCCTTCACAGGCAACCAAGCACAAGGGGACAGGGAAGGGGCAGGCCCCTTCCCAACGGTGCCTCTGCTTTGGGGAAACACAAGGCAATTTAAGTGACTTCCCTGCCAAGGAAAGAAGGAAAAGCGGCTTGACCTAAGCTGTGCTGGGGTACGGGGTGGGTTCTGGTGGAACAGCCATAGCCCGCATGGCCTGTTGCAGCAGCCTGGCCACGTGCCGGTCCGTAAGCTTGGCAACTTCAGTTTCTCAAAGCCCTGCTTCAGGACTACTGTAATTCCAAACCCTGCAAAATACTGAAGTCTTAATAAGCATAAATCCGGGCCAAAGTGATTTTTAATTGCTACATCTAACATTGATTCCCTGTAAGTGGAAGACGATGTTAACACCAGGTACTCTATTTTCTGGAGATGCTCTATATTTCCTACGGTTTCATACAAAAGCAATAGACTTTGCATGTTTAAAATGTGTTTGCATGTAAGTCTCATGCACAACATCAGCATGGCTTTGCACAAGCTGTTAACCTGCTCACAGAAAGCAGGTGCCCCAGATGCCTTTTTGACATCGGTCCTATATAAATGTTGCATCGACTCTTGCAACCATTTCAGTACTGTTTTTTCAAACTGTACAAACGCGAGGCAGTCAGAAGTAGATCTGAGAGAAGGGACGCAGAAGGGGGTGAACTAGATTTTTTGAAAGTAATAGAAGAAATTTTGGTAGGCTTAGAATCTCTAGCTACAGAGACAACTAAACAAAGTGCCTTAGTCTTTTTTGCCCTAAAAGAAAGAAAGAAAAAAAAAAAAGGTTCATTTCCTATTTTCACTAATACAAATAAATAGTAACATGTTGAATACATGAACATCATCATTCCAACAGAAAAACTCTAAAAGTGATATGAAAACAAACCAACAACAAACGTACACACAGCTCACGGGTTAGGGGAGACAGAGGACAGAAAGGCTACAGCAGGTACCCATCAGTAACTCGCAACGACATCCAGCTCCTCAATGGTCTTGAAAGGAAGAAAATTTAGAACGCTTCAAGTTCTTGAAGCTGCTTCAGGTCTTGAGGCTTTCTTCAAAATGCATTACTATTTTGAATGTTTTCAAAAACCTGGGAGCACCTGCATTTTTAAATACTAGTTAGTAAATGCATAAGCTACTTTTTTTCTTCTGGAATTATTTAGAAGATGAATGTACTTGCAGCTACAGAAATTATTAATTTGAACTTGACCAGATTTGAATCTGATTTCATTTTAAGGAAGAAGTAGAGCACACAACAAGTCTGACTGCTCCTTCTTCCCTGATGTAATGCCTTTATTTCTAGGTGACAACAACAACAAACGCAACAGCTTTTCCTTGTCCAGTCTACCCTAACCTCAGATGTGCTGTTCTCTGCCTATACCCATAGCTGAGTTACGGTGGAAGAGGTCACAAGGGTCCCTATGTCTAGCAAGGTCATTCAAGAGATGAGCCTACTCAAATCTATTTAACCTACACCACATTAGCAGGATCTTTTTGAATGAGATAATGTGTGTCTATCAAGAAGTTATCAAAACAGAAAGCTTCTGGAGCATTGCATACACCTGAGGAAATCATACATCCAATATCTCAAATGTAAAGCTTAGCCCACCTACACTGCTAGAGAGGCTTTAAAAGCAAAGTGACAAGAAACTGAGTTTTGGTGATAAAGGGAGCTGTGGCATTTGTGCACTTCTCCGCCTCCCTGAGCAGACCAATTTTAAAATCCCTTTGCATTCCAGAAAGTAAGGATCTGATATTCCCCCAGTACTCAACATCCCAAAAGCCTGTTTTCTACCTTTTAGAAGAGCCAAGCAGTGTCACAACTATACTGCACATGAGTTGGTAAGTGTACCAATATGGACAGCTCTTAGCTTGGATGCTAACCATTTCCTGGGTTGTTCTGGTTTTAGAAGAGCATATTCCTACAGCCCACTTGCTCTATCACAACATTCACTTGTATTCACTTTTCTGAGGAGCTTGCCAGCGCTGCTCACTGTCACATTCAGCAGGTACCGGTACATCTCCACTGCAGAGCGCTGTAGAGGTGGTAGAAGGCAGTCTTCGCTCCTTCACTGCCCTACATCTCTCTGCAGCTAAAAATCTTGCCCTACTCAAATGATAAAACAGGATCAAGCTTTTAAAGAAGGACATGGAGAGGCAGTGGGGAGGGGTGAGGGGAGGTGCTGCTATTCAGTGGCCAGGCACTGAAGCTACCAGAGGTCACAGGAGCTGAACTCCTTTATTCGAGCAACAATTCCCATTAAAGCCAAGGGAGGCCGTGTTGAATAAGGAGCACAAGAATGAGCCCCTCGTACCCTGGCTGCTGGGAGCGACTCAAAGCAAATTACGCAAGGGCTGTCAGAGATCTGCAGCGGAGGAGGGGCCCTGAAGCATCCTTAACCTTTGTCTATTTATGTCCCAGCACTGAGACTCCTTCCAGCAAAACAAACCAGGCTTTGAGATATTTTTATTAGTTAGATTTACAGCAAGCAGCTCTCCCCTTCTCTTCCTCTGTCCACTCCTCTCCCTCCCACCCATCCCCTCTCCTTTTCCCCTTGCCATGTTGTGCTGTTTGTGTGGAAAAAACCAGGCTGCTGCTCTTGCCAAGCGTGACATCAGCTCATTCTTATCCAGTGATGTCCAGCAGAATTGCACTCCGATAAACATTTGCTCAGTTTCGCAGCCCCGAGGTTACTGGCTGCGCTTTGTTTTCTTTGTCGCTCACTTTCTGACACTCGGCCATTCCTCATACGTTAACAGTGCCACACGTCCCGGACCTGGGGCCGGAGCGGGGCACTGAAAGGACATTCCACGGCGCTTACACGCTTCTCCCCCCACTCGGGAACAAGGCTCCATTTGTCTCTTTATCAACAGCGAAAGGTTGATACTGTGGAGAAGGAAAAAAAGCAGTACAAAATAGGAACAAAGTATGAGCAGAAAGCAACGCAGCAGTCCAGGCCTACGGATTTTTGACACTCGCATTCTTTGGCGTACGTATTTTCTAATATCCTTCCTCCGCACGCTCAGCAATCAGGAGCACACGGCAGATAAAGGAGCAGATGTAGCACAGCAGCCGCCTCCACCAAGACTCAGCAACGTTGGCTCCAGCTCAGCATCCATCTTGTCTCATGCTTCAGGACCCACTCCCAGATGACAAAGCACCTCACACTCCTCTCATTTTTTTTTAATACATTTTTTTGGTGCTCTGCTCACCAGCTACCACATTTTTGGAACAGAGACTATCCTTCTCCGCTCATGCTCCCTAGGCTTTACTCTAAGCTGACGGCCACCTGAAGTAGACACCAACCTGTGTCTTTAGGCAACCGGCACTGAATAACATTCCCTGCTGTTTGTCCTGCCTATGAGGAGGCCACAGTTGAACTGCTAGAGTGAGGAGGACAGAACATTTCAGCAAAGACAGGACAGTTGGGTAGGAGTGAAGGAAAGGTCAGCACCAAAAGGTCTAGTAGCAAAGAAAGAATGAAAAGAGCCACCCGTTACCCTGGGACGGCTCCATCCACGATTACACTAAACAGGAAGAAAAGTCTACAGGAACTTCAACTTACAGGTAGACGGACACACTGTGCTCTTCCCAGGTCATCTGGGAGAGAGAAAAATTAATACATTTCTCCAGCAGGAAAAAAATGCTGTAATCAGGAGATATCTTGGTAGCAACGACCTACAGACTGCCGCTCTTCCAGGAGACTGGCCTTAAAGTCTTCCCTGGCACTCATGAAAAGGTTCTAGCTGTTCCAGACAGTTTAGGGAAATAATATCATTTTAGTTCTGAATGCTTGAGAATGAGGGGCAATCACCATCAAAATGCTAGCAAAGAAATAACTTCTAAATGCTAGCACTATCACATACCAACTGTACTGCAGCATTGTGAGTATTGAGAGAAACTCACATTCCCTATCATCACATCTAAGGAAGGCTATAAGAAAACTGAAGAGAATGATGTGTTTAAAAAAAATACATAGTAATCCATAGTTTAGACAGGTCAGTCAACCTGCTGTCCTCTCCCATTCTTCAAAGGTACGGTCAGTAGGCAAGGCTAAGGTCCCCTACATCCCGCTGCTCTGCAAATTCACAACTGCTAAGGGTGTCTGCTGCCACGGAGCTATCTGCAGCACTCTCTTGCAAAACAGCAAGCTGCTTCCTTGGGCAGATTCCAACTGCTGTTTGTGCTTTCTTGATTGCTACTTCCTTTTTTTCCCCCCTCTCCCTCTCTCTTTTCAAGGAGAGATTGTTTACACACAAGACATTTCTGCTCAACCAAAAAGCCTGGTTCTCTAAAGAGAACATAATAAAGGCTAGACAAAGAGTACGTTGACAAAGTCTGAGGAGGACACACACGCAGGCTCCCAAACACACCTTAAACAGCGAGATGTATTTTAAATCATAGTTTCCTCTGGGAAGGATATCATCATCAAAAATGATCCTTTAGAAAGAAGCTAGGAAAGAACTATGACGGGATCTACCTCTCATTTACTCCTCAAATTATAGTACTTTTGAAAATGTAAATCGCTAGCTAAGTTAACAAATTTTATATAAAAGTCTAGTAGATTAGTTTACGTGCAACTTCTAAGAGAGAGAGAGAGGGCTGCAATGGGACACCCAGCTAAAGGAACTGAAGCTCTCCACTTGCCTTGCTTGATGTAGACTGCCCTTAAGGTTGTCAACACCATTTTTTGCAATTGAGCGGACTGCAGGATGCACCAAGACTATACACAGAAACACTACAGAGCTATAATAGAACACACAACACCATTCCAGGGAAGCAGCATTGCCAAACACACAAAACCAATACACATCATCCCTTACTAAGAGTAAAAAAAAAGATTTTTTTTAAAAGAAAATACAGCAAAAAAAAAAAATCCTTTTCTTTCCACACAAATTGACCACTGAATTGTTAAGATATGATTAAGTGCAAATACTAGTAATTAATTTGGTTCTAAAAGTTTAATGGTTCCTTTAACATATTAAAGGGGAACAATTTTTAGCTGATACATAAGAACATATATATTCCATATGAAATTCTTCACAGCTACATTCATATTAGGGCTGTTTTTATCTAGGATACTGTAATTTACGATATAAACATGTGCATTGCTAGCCTCTGGAAATGGGATGCTTGGTCACAGAAACACCAAGACGCAGAAATTCTCAACGACCGTGACTATAATTAACCATCTAATTATAGTGGCATTTGGCCTACTAACACCTCTCTGGCAGTCGGGCTGTTTTGTCTCAACAGATAGACTGAACAGGAGAATTTGCCAGTGCTGCCCTTCCAGCAAGATAAACCCGTGGAACAAGAGAGGTGATAGTCTCAGTACAGCAATTCATATGCCTACGAACAAAACATTGTTTTTTTTTTTTTTTTTTCAGGATGGGAAGAGAAAAAACATACAGCAGAGCTGTCTCAGGGGGTTACTTCGCTTAGCAGGAGCCCTGATAACAAGGTATCTTATCAGGGGCTTTTGCTTTCAACAAAACCAATTACTATCAATTTTAGCAGAACAAGCCGAGATAAATGTGAAAATAACATGCATAACCTTGAGGTTCACAGTGCCTAATAATTAAGTTTGGATCATTTCCCATACTCCTCAGGAGAGGAAACTTTGTATAAATCAACAGTAATCAAAGGAAAGCACTTCTCCTAAGGGGAGAGGAAGGGTTAGAATTCAATATGATGATTTCAGCCAGTTGTCCTTGTGAGTCTGAGCCATGGGAAGGTTGGGGTTTACAAACCCTCTTTTGGGATGTCAAAAGCAGATCGTGAACTTCTCCCTCCTATCGTTTTGACTTGTTTTCAAAGTATCAGTCCACACTTTGAAGGATTCTTGCAGACATAGGAAAAGTTAAGCTACGTTTCCACAGCACAACATTCCCTCCACCCCAAATCACACTTTGGAGCCCCCACTCCCCTCCTTGTTCTTCTGCAGTTTTCTCTGTCTGGTTTTAAGCCTCATCTTTCGAGCAATATCTATCTGGATTTTTTAACAAGCAATAGTTCAGTGGCTCTTTATTTATGGATATGAGATTTTAAGCTTATATGTCCCCTAAATAAGGAATCTCGATGCACTTAAGAGTGCATGCAGCAGAAGCAAGAATTCTGACATCCCCTAACATCCTCACAGACAAACTGATGAGCTGCAGGCTACGCAAGCAGTCAGTGAGATGGGCTGAAAACTGGCTGAGCTGTCAAGGCTCAGGGGACTGTGATCAGCAGCACAGAAACGAGTCACTGGTGGTATAGCCCAGGGCTTGATACTGCTGACAATATTGTTTAACATCTTCATTAATGCCCTGGATGATGGGACCAAATGCACGCTCAGAAAGTGTGCAGACATTGTAAAACTGGGAAGAGCAGCTGATATACCAGATAGTTGTGCTGCCATTCAGAGGGACCTCAACAGACTGGAGAGACAGGCAGGGAGGAACCTCAGGAACTGAGCAAGGCTTCAAAGGGAAACATCCAGTCCTGCACCTGGTCGGAAAAGCCCCATGCACCAGTACGGGCTTGGCGGTCTTGGCTGATGAGTTGAACATAGGCCAGCAATGTGCCACTCTGGCAATGATGATCCATAGTATCCTGGGCTGCATTAGGCAGAGTGTTTCAAGCAGGTCAAGGGAAGCTGTTCTTCTTACCTGCATAGAACTGGTGACACATCTGGAGTGCTGGGCCCAGTCTGGACTACCCAGTATGAGACACACAGACACACTGGAGTGAGTCCAGCAAGGGGTCACAAAGATGATCCACAGGTTGGAGCATCCATCAAGGGACTCTGCATCAGTCATGACCTGCGAACAATACTTTAGTAATCCCTACTGCCACTATGGACCATTGTAAGACTTGAACTGCTCCGCATAATATCTGTTTGAAGTCGACTCATACCTACCTCCTTGGCAGCGTGCAGCTTGCTGAGAGCTCCCAGGTATCAGCGGCAGGACAGAACTTTTAACACACCTCCAACTCTGTCTTGGTGCTTGCACCAAAGTTGTATCCCACTTGGTTAATATAAAATAGCTGAGACTAGTCTGATTTAAAGAAGAAAAAGTAGTACTCTGCATTCTGGACTATGGCAGTGAGTGCCAGCACACAAAATGCACATGTTTCTTATAACATGAAGGAATGCTTCTGGAGTATTCAGTCCAACCAAGTGTTTCAAATTCATTCACTGGGCCAAATTCCTTTCTCAGTTACTGAAAAGCGGAGCAGCACCATTGTGACCGGGATAGGAGTTTTAGGCTGTTGTAATTACTGTTGTGTGTGAATGTATGCACACACCCCACATGTTTAGACTGAGCGCTACTTCCACAACCGCACTGATAGTTTCCCAATATTTAGTTATTTTTTTAAAACAGCATTAAAGTTATAGGACTTAAACAGTCCTGCACTTCAAGACATCCTGGCTGCACAGGAGATCTTGAAAACATATGTTTTTTGTATTAGAAAACAGCAAACAAACATGTATTAAAAGCAAAATTCTGAAGTGGCAAAGCAAAACTCCAGAAACTTATGAAACCATAATTTCTGTGATTAGCACACAAACACACAACTCTTCAGTGCTTGGGGCTGACAATGACAACTGTCACTCATACAGAACTCTCCAATCCACACCAAGATATTTTCCCTAGAGCTATCCAAGGTAAACAAAGGTGTTCTAAGTCAGAATCCCTATGACACCCACACGCAAGGTCTTCAAAAAACATACATGGCTCTGTAGTCCAGACCTGTAGTACACACATGTATTGCTTCCATTGCCATGCAGTAGCTGTCTACAGCACTTCCCCCTAGTGTGGTATCTGTCTCTCACCCACTTTTTTTCAGTAGTCACGCTGAGCTCGTACTTCAAAGAGCAGCATCTTCCCCCTGCCTTCCCTCCCCTCTCAAGTCAAGCACATGGTGTCCCCCTCTGCTCCTTCAGGCCAGAACCATCCTAATCTCTAGAGCAGAAAGCTACACTTTTCAGCCCATGTGTCCCAACCTCTACACACTTGGAGCACTCTACACCTCAAAAATATTTATGCCCCCCACCTTCAGTCCTTAAGAACACACTCATTTGTATTTCAGCAGGCTAATACAATAAAAATATTTATGGTTCTCAGGTTTTGAGATTTGAGAAGCCTGACGACTCCAAACAATTTAAACAGAGGAAAGCCTCTGTGGTTTGAAACAGTTGCTGCATCTCTCTGAAATGGTTTGCTCGGTTGCAACCACATACTTAAAGCAAACTGAACTGTTGAAGCACATGGGATACTGGCTGATTAACAAGGTCTGCAGCTGAGTGTCTCCTTCAGGTTTCACAGCAAGGGTGCCATTAGAGAGGAGTGAGCTCTACTCTGCTGTGCTCAGCAGAGAACATAAAGACAGCGAGAGGTTTGAGTCCCAACACCTCACACTTGACTCGGCCACTACCAGGGGTTCCCAATACAGGGAACCACAATGAGAAAAACCCTGGCTCTGGAGAAACTAACCACCTTTCAACTACAGTTAAAACAGAAAATTACAATACAAACGAACTTTAAGTCATCTGGTACTCAACATGGTTTATTGAAGATAACATCGCCTTTTCCTCAGGTCATCCAAACCAGAATGATTTTTATAAATGGACACTTTCCTTGTAGACACATGCTGACTTCAACAGTCATTAATATTTCATCCATCCATGGTGCTGCATATGCTGCAGTCCCAGAAGATTCTTTCTACATGTTGTTTCCTAAAGAAAATTCTTCAAAATTGGTAAGAGCTTACCATACAATTTTCAAAAAATCATGCTGATGCTAGGAAAAAGAGAACATTAACGAGTATTTCTTGACAGTATCAGTGCCTTAGTTTGCAACAATTCATATTCCAGCAAACACAGAAAGACAATGAAAATATTCTCCTTTTCAATTTTATCTAAAAGCATTGGAATTAACCCACAGGATAGCTTTAAAGTTCAGGCAGCATTTTTAGCAGTTTCTTTTATCTTAAAATTGGCAGCACTGGCCTTTAGTTGTAACCATAAATCAAATAACTAACCTCTCGGAGATGTACACAGTTCATAGAGCCTTGAGCTCCAAGACAAAGTTTCTTTTTTTTTTTTCCCCCTCCCTCCCTCCTTAAGGAGTTTTATTTTCTATTTATTTATTAAAAAAAGAAAAAGACCACAGGAAAGAGCATCACAGCCAGTTTAAGTCAAATACGCTCCCCTACTCACCCTGAATACATCTGGCCATGCAAACTTGCCCTCTCCTTTGCATGGGACTCTTGTGGCTCGGTTCAGGGACCTGAGAGGGGAATCTTACCTTGCTTTCAGAGAAGGGAAGGAGAGCTAAGTTCTCTGTTGGCTCCGCTCCCTGCTGCCTGGCTGCATGAGGAGCAGGGATAACACAAGGGAGGAGGGGAAACAAGGCAGGCCTTCAACCAGCTTTAAGCTCAAACTGAATTTGGCAAGCCGGCTGGAAGGGCAGGAGATGAAACCTGCTGCACTTAGAGCATTCCCCAAGGATCACCACATTGCTTATGATGCCTACAATATGTAGGCGAGGCAAGTATATTCAAAAGTAAAGCGCTTTGTGGAGAGGTGCTGGTCCACTCGGAAGGAGCCGGGCAGAGGCACGCAGCCCAGTGGAATGTCATGCACAAACACAGACCGAGTTGTGGGGCAGCCCCAGCTCAGCGGCGCGCTCAGCAGCTCTCGAGCCCCGAGCGGGTCTGCATCACAGCTCCGAGGCGACGCTCCCCGACCCCGCGGGGCACAGTGCAGCACCCCTTGGCACATGGCGCCCCTCACAAAGGGGGCCTATGGGGGCCCCTTGGGAGCGGCGCCGCTGCCCACGGCGCAGTCTAAGTGTCTGCCCCAAGAGGTTGCGGATCAAAGTGACACCCTGTTGCAGGCCCAAACTACAGCCGTGATGTTCCCAGGCCCCAAAGGCCTGCAAGGGGGATTATAGATTGCAATGTGAACACAAAACTGCTAAAGGGGACCAGTAACTGGAGACCTGAATCATCTCCACAATGTTAGAAACCCCAAAATCATCCCCAGCTCTGTAATCTAACCCGACACTAGAACACCAGCACACGCTTGAAAACATAACATTTCCCTCCCCACAACGTTCAGTAATCATTTATCCTGACAACTCCCTCTCTTCCTAGCTCCTGCACAAACAACCAGCTCCTTTCCGAACTTCGCTAAAAATTCTTGGCCTTCTCTGTATCCTGCGGTCGCCCATTCCAGAATATAACTGCAAATCCCAACTTGGGGTGCAGCCCCCCCACCTCCCGGCGCGGTCTCCCTCATTCAAGCCCCACGTCTGCTCCACCCCTGTGGAGATGAAGAATGTTCCTGACGCTCCTTCTGAGCACATCTGCTCCAAACCTCGAGACCCATCCATCAGGCCCGCAGGAGCTGCAGAGAGATGGGAAGCAGCACGCCTATGGCAGCCCAATGTCTAGAGCAACGCTTCCAAAAGCCATTAATCCACTCTGCCAGCCAAAGAAAACACCGAGGCAGAAACCAGGAAAACAAAGTACTCCAGCAGTGAACAACAGCAGTGCGTGCTCTGCACTTAGGAGAACACACCTGAATTACGGACGTGTTCTCCTAACACTTTAGTCCCTAGAAAACAGACTGAACAGATCAGGCACACATGCACACTCGCATTATATCATCTCCCCCCTTGCATCCCATACAGCAAGTAAGCCACACTGTACTGGCCAATATCCAGAATGAAATCACACAGTCTGCTATCAGCGCTGCGAATTTATTTTTCCCAAAAACCCTGATGTCATAGCCCAAGAGCAATTATCAGCAAGGAGTTATTGATTTTAATGTCAAGTTGTGCAACCCCTCAAGAGGAGGGGGAACAGAAGACATGGCCAAGAATGACACGCTACTCAACGACTTAAAAAAAAGTCTGATATCCAGAGTAGTCACAGTCAAAAAAAAAGTCTGATTTTATTCAACTAGAGACCTATTGTTGGGTCCAAATTTCTTACTGTACTTTGCTGGAAGAGAAAAATCAAATAGCTCAGCTAAAATGATGAAAATAGGCATTGACTGCCCATAAAAATAGCAAAAGTACTATCTGAAAACGAGACCAGTTTCACCCACTAAACACCACAAGCAGACCTGACGGACATGACTTCATCGCAAGGGATGGATGCACCCCGGTTGCCAGCAGGCTCCTGGGGGAGATGACATGTCAGCACGTGCCTGCTGGAGCACTGCTGGCGAGGAGCTGGCGCCCCGGAGAAGCCTGGATTTCACCAAGGGTTAAAGAGCTCCGTTCTCCGCTCCTACAGGGAGACAGGGAATCCACAGCAGTGAAGGCGAGGGGTATATCCGCCCCCTCGCACGCGGGCTGCAGCGGTGCGGGGTGGCTCTACCCTGCGGAGCCAGGCTCCCCGCTCCCAGAGGACTCCATCACTCCCAGCACTCAAACAGAGCTGTCCTGGGGGCTACAGCACCACATCAATGGTTGCCCATCCGTCAGCATGTCAGATGTACCACAGACCTGAGACACGGCCCACAGATACAGCACGGTCAATATTGCCCATGGCACCGACCCCACAGGTACAGCCCAAGCCCAACACTTTGCTAGCACAGGCCACAGCTTTGTCTTCGGCAAGCTTTCAGCCTAAATCTGCCATTCTTCAGTGATTGCCTCACTTTAATACAACAGGGCTATAAAATTTCAGTGCAAATGTCATTTTGATGGGAATCAAATGCTCATTTATGAAAAAAAAAAAAAGCAATGCATTTCCTTGTTTTACTTCTCCAAAACCTACATGAGGTGAGACTTTGCTAGATATAGCCAAAAAGCAACACTAGTAACAGTCCCATCAATCCTAAATGGAAGGGTGATTCTAAACTGTCTTGTGAACTGTTTTCCAGGCCTCCTCCCCACATGGGAATTAAAAATCCAGCAATGTGCTGGACTGCCTCCCAGGTAACAAATGGGCAGTATCCACTTGCCTTCCAAAGATATCAGGAACCAATTACATAATCACTACTTATGGATATTTGAAGCAGAGGACCAAAAAAGTTAACTTTTTGACCAAGGTCTTTAGGTAAATACTCACTGAAGACAGTCATTGAAGAATCGGACTGGTTTAAGATATTCCCATACTTTTTTTTTGCCTCTAGTAAGTCCAGCAGCAGAGAGAAAACAGAGCATGCAAGTTCACTCTATGTGCTTCAAAGCAGAGTTACCTCCCTTGCCTTCACCTGCCAGTAAAAGCTGCTGGGGAGCCAGTTCAACAGCCCACGTCACTCAGAGAAAGTGGCCTCTTCCTTCTCACCTGCCTAGGTGGTCCCATCCCCACCAATACTCACACAGACCCTTCCATGAACCAATCCCACTTCCTAGCTCTGCAGAAAACCCAGCTAACTCTTTCACCGCTTTAGTCTCTGGTCCCGGCAGCAAGTCGAACAAGTCCACTGGTTCACCTGGAGCCATCACTGGGTCAGCAGCAGGACCAATGGACAGAAGGAAGGTAGGACAGGCAGACGGCACAGAAGAGGACCTGCTCTTTGACACCAGCAAAAGGCAAAGTTGCCTTTGCCTGCCTCGTGGTACCGCACTCTGTGTCTGCTTGGACCCACCTGCGCTTCTCCTGTTGGGACTGGCAGCAGCTCAAACCTCTCTCAGCTTCACATCTGCTCCGACAGCTCACACCCAGGCACAGCCGAGGACGCTAGCGTGCTCTCGCCCCAGCGCACCACGAAGGGTGGCATCTTGGGAAAAAATAGGCTTTTATCTTAGGATCATCTAAAGACCACACTAAAAGCAGGAATTCAAACCCCAGCCTTGCTCATTTCTCCGGAAAATACTGTCAATGACTTGAAGTAATCTTGCAGAGGGAAGTACTTCAAAATCTCCTTCTACAAGGAGATTAGTACATGTCTTTACTTCTAATAACATCTAAACAAAGCCAAAGTCAGAATTAGAATAAATTAGATAGAGCTAAGGAGCCTTGCTTTGGGTGCTCTAGATGAGCATCCCATAATGCTTTATCTGTTCCAAACACTGAAGAAAAAACATCTTTAAGATGCTAACATCTAAATAAATAAATAAATAAATAAATAAAAAGAAAAACTTTAAAGAACCTTAAAAAGCAGAGACCTGTGTTTTAACTTAAGGAACAGGCTTGCCAATACACCTGAAGTAGTTTTCTAACTCAAGTCTATGGCTACTGCCCCAAAATGGGGAGAAGGGGATGTCTAAGGGGCAATTAAACACTTCGATTAACTACAAAACAAGAACCTGACACACATAAGTACAGCTAATGTCACGCCAAATCCCTCCAGGAGGGGGCTGTCTGGGACAAGGGCAACCAACCGGTTTCTATACAATGAGAACCCAACCTCACCACACTTCTTCTCACTTTAGTTTTGGAAAGCACACATTTTTGTGTGCTTTCATCCCAATCTACCACTGCCATGTCACCTGAGAATGGGAATACAAGCATCCCTCGAACTGAGGAGCTGCTACTTTACCATTTGCTAACTCCCACATTCAGGGGACGAGGGTCTTTAAAACCCTGCTTCCTTCGGTGGATCATCCAACTGGGAATTTTCTTCTGGTGAGGACACTTTTACCACACTTGCAAGGACAATGTGCAAGAAAACTGAGGATCCATTACTACTTTGTGCTAACCTTTACCAAAAAAAGAAGGCCATGTATCACAATAAAAATTCAGAAGAGTTGAAAATTTTCAGAAATCTCAAGTTTTGTTCCAAACACTCAGAAGCCAAATAAATAACCCCAAACTCAGCCATGTATGAAATATATGAATCCAAAATATATTCGGGTATGCAGGAGTCTTCAATTCTTCATCATTATACACATTTGGAAAAAGCTTAATCTTTTTTTTTTTTTTTTGTAAGAAAAAAAGAACTGGACTATAAACATGAAATAAGGCACTATTTTAAAATCATTTATTTTATTTTCTGTGGAAAAAACTAAACCATTTTCTTTCAAACTTATCCTTGCGTTTCATGACTAACATATTTTCTGCAGCTATTTGTGCACTAAAAGAAATAACAAACTAACAAAACAACCACACATATAAATTAGGCACAGAGAATTCCAGACTTCCTGATAACAGGCACCCATGGGAACAAAAGGCATCTGCTCCCAGCTCTGCGCAAAGGAGCCCATTCTGGCTTAATTTCAGGAGAAAATGTCCCATGGCTGAGAATGTCAAGCAGGAAAGCAAAGGCTCAGAACAAAATGCCACCGTCCAGTGAAATACCAGTTCAGTTTTCACCAGCGGGACTCATGCTCCTCCTTGAAATTACACTGACTGTTTAAAGCAGATAACAGAGTAGTAAATAGCAGGGGAATTTTGTGACTGGAGATGCTACCTTACTCAACCATTACACACACAGTGTGCAAATGTACTCGGAGAATAAGAACCCCTGTATGTCAAGACATACTACAGTGAGGACTTCAGCACAGGTTTTCCCTTATGCTAAAAGATTTCAGTCCCTTTTTCCACTGCATCTCACCCCATCCCTCCCTTTTCTTTTGTTATACCTATTCTACCATAGGATGGCACAGTGCAGCCAGCTACAAGCAAGTGGGAAAACCTCTACCCTGTGTGCTGCTCCTCAGGATGCAATATCAGCCTCATTGGCAAGCCACTCTCATTGTAGACACTCTCCAGTACCTGTCCTATTAAAGGAGAAGGATGAAGATAAGGGCAATGGGGGTGGTATAAAGAGTAAATAGAATTCCTCAAAGGAAAGCAGTCAAAGCGCACTGAAGAACGAATATAAACACTGAATTTGCTCACAGAATATGCTGCTTTGATAAGTGCTCTGGAGAAATATAACTTTCCTTTTAGAACTTCTAATGGAAAGATATCTAGACATTTTAGATCTGTTTATGTAATAAATACTATTTCACTGAAGTCCAAAGACCTTTTACCAGCTATTTGAGAGAAGTAAAACTTTCTTATTCTTATTATAGTAGCTACCCACAAGTACCAAGGAATACATGGTTTATAGCCTGACATATAAGCCTGAATAAAGAGGCTGAATCTTTGGGAATCAGCACTGGGCTAAAACTTTTTTAATCCCATTCAAGACTTGGCTTCTTTAATGACTAGCATAAAATGAATAAAAATTAAATATTTTTAATTTAAACAGCTTGCAGTTTAACCCCAAGAAACAACTGATTAACTATTCTTATATGATGAAAAAAGTACACTATGACATACTTTATTATGCTTGAGGAGCCAGAAAAGCAGATAATGACTGATGCCTTAACAATCCCACCACTTCTGAGACGCCTTTTTTGTTTTAAACCCAAAACTCAACCCAAGTTCCCTCTATTGCATGCAAGGGTGCTTTTGTGGGTCCATTTTCTGAAGGATAAAAACCCAGGGAAGTTTGGTGGGCTAGAGAAAAAGAAAAATCCTTAACAAGAAGTCACAGTTACTTTGATACTAGGGGCATGCAGGCTGACATAGACCTCAGTCAGAAAGACAGTAACTTGCCACAGCACAAGCTTCATTTAAAACACAACAGTGAAGCCTAGAAATTTGGGAAAATGAGGGAGAACTTTCTGCATTTTTCCACCATGTGGTAAAATCTATTTCCCTTTATGATATTCATGACTTGAATAATAACAGTTTTATCTAATTTTTTAGCTTATTCTGATAAGCTAGAAAAATAATCTTATTCAGTTGGAGAATAAAGAGACTATTCAGTATAAGATAGTCTAATCTGCCCTCAGAAATAAAATCAGTAATTAGGAGAAAAAGGAAGGAATAGTAAAGATCTTGTTTTCTTGATTTTTGTGTTAAGAAGATAATTTGGGGTTGAGGAGGGATCAAAACCATTAAAACAGAGAGCATCAAAACAGTTTCTAAACAAAAAGTTTATGAACGGAGTAAGCAACTTAATTCTTTAACCCCAGTTCCTTCAAGATTGCTTTCCAAAGAAGTGATTAATTCTGGTACTTTCAAGAATAAAGCTCCAAATCATTAGCTCAATCTGTTTGGCTTACTCCCCCTTTTGGAAAATCACTAAACCAAGCAGAGAATCAGAGAGCAGAATATCAAACACTTGCACGCAGACCCGCAGAGCTGCAAGGCCATGAGTCAAACCAAGACCAGAGAGCTGCTGCTCCCAGTGCTGCAGCATCACACACCACTGCCTTAGGGCCACCCTCCTGTCCCCCTTGGCATTTCCAAAGCAGAGAGCTCCATTTCACAGGGCCTAGCATTTTTCAAGGGAAATCCAAGCTACACAGCAAAGTTTTTGTTCATTACCTTCTCCACACTGACTCCAAAACCTTGCTTGGTAACAAGCTTGCCTTAAAACCAGCAAGCTAAGTGTTTCCTTAGTTCTGAAATACCTTACTGCCCAAGTTAGCCTGAATCTGCCCAGGGCCAGCTGTTTCAAGATGGAAATCTAAGTCTGCTTTGCACCTGAGCATGATTCAGTCGCCCAAGGCTTTGACTCCACAGTCATTAAAGCTGATCTCAGTGGGCCCTGCTGTGACCTCACTTCGCATCTCAGGAGAGTTCTCTCCCCATCAGCCCTGGTGCCTGCCTGATCCCACAACCACCCAACTGGGGTTCCTAGACTGCCAGGAGGTTTTTCTTTTTTTTATTTCCCAGATAAGTTTTTACTAGCTCAGCAAACCTGGTTTAGATAAGCACTAGTGTAGGTGCACGGGAAGGGTCAGCATGACGCAGTCAGGGGAACAGCACAAGGTCACAGTCCCCTCCACAGCTCTGCAACACAGAGCTGGAAAATGCAAATTCAGGATAACACATACAAGTTCAAAATGACCTCGCAGCTCATTTAGAGCCTGTTTCCAAAAGAACTGCTGCCTCCTTTGGTTACGCCAATCACCCCATCTTTCATCCTTAAACTGCATTTATAAGGAACAGATAGTACAGATGACTGCTGGCTAAAAATTACTTGATCAAAGATTGGAAAACCAACAGCTTCATTTTCTCCCATTTCCAAAAGTATACTTGAAATGAGAAAAGAAAATGGAGAAACTATTAACCATTGACCTGTATGCACTACCCTTACGCTCTCCCATTGCGCTTTGACCATGATGTCGCTAATGAGCACACCCTGTTTTTAGCCAATGCACCCAACCAGTTCTCTGTTTCTCTATTTTAGAGACCAGCCTTTTTCCCCATCAGTCACACTGCTGAGGTACATGTGCCTGTATGTACAATATCACTCTTGTTGACTCACCACACAGTAAATATGCTGCATTTTAATTTAGATTTGAAAAATATGATGCATTCAAAATATTAAATAAGAGATCTGCAACTCTGTACCTTCTTTTCTGAAGGTACAGAATGTACCTTCTTTTCTGAGAGTACAGAACACTGACACCCAAAGTAATTGGACTGAGATAGCGCTACTAAAGTCATTCATCATTGAAAAAAAAGTATGGGAAGTCTAAAGCCAACACTCCAGCTCAATCAGCAGTGGCCAAACTACAGATCATTAGACAGAAGAAACATTTTTTGTATTGCTTGTTTGCTTTTACACTTTTGGGTCGGAATTTCCTATTGAAACATTCCTATTGTGTTCCTATTGAACACAAGCCTGTATGTTTCCCCCCAAAAAATGGGGATTTGGAAAAAGTCAAGGCCATCACCCCCAAAATGGCCTTCCAGACTCACTAAGCCCCATATCTCCCTCTGCTGCTACAAAGAGCAGAATTGAGTAAAACGGACTGTATTTTTAAAATTGAGTCCGAATCCATTCTTGACAATGCATTGTCATTGATCTCTGCATGTCAGGTCCCAAAAACCTGTCTGTTGTCCACACTTCAAGCCTATTAATTCATTTCCGAAAGTACCATCAACTTCAGATACACTGATTTTTTCACATGCTGATACTATTAAACATCAGTGTTCTAATATCCATTTTAGTACTGACTAAATCCCCCACTTAATACAGTTGTAATGAAAACAACCTAACAATGCATGATTTAAGTTTATACCAAGTGCTCCTCGAGGCACCGGAAGTTTATAAATTTTAGTAAACTTCATCTCCAAATTGCATCACATGCCTTTTTCAATAACCCATGAGAGTTGTTTTCTCAGCAACTTCATATGTCTATAAAACTGTTAGATGCAGAACAGGACCCCCTATGAATTTAATTACTGCTTCCTAACTTTTGTTTTTAAAGTAGGTGAAGCGCAAGTTTAATTTGAGATCTGAATTAAAGTTTTGCACATATCAGGCTCTTTTGCATAAAAGAGGTGTTCATGTGACTGTTAGAGTAGCAGATAATCTTTAACAGCAGAGATCACAGAATCACAGAATGGTTGAGGTTGGACCAAGGGACCTCTAGAGGTCATCTAGTCCAACCCCCCTGCTCCAGCAGGGACCCCTAGAGCACGTGGCACAGGTTGGCATCCAGGCAGGTTTTGAAGATCTCCAGAGAAGGAGACTCCACAGCACAAGATCTAAAATCTCTGTTATTCCAAGGAGCACCTGAGCAGCAACAATTTACCAGACCACAGGGAACAGTGTTTCTTCTACAGCAGAAGAAAACTTTGCTAATGAATTATCTTTGTTTCTCGGCCACAAAGGTGCCAGCAGATGCTCCGATACTGAGGTAGCAGACAGAGAACACTTGAGGGTTAAGCAAGAACAAATAGACCCAGGCACCTCATCCCCAACCAATGCAGGGCAGCAAGGATGTAGTGTATATGCATTAAGTTGCTCCACAAGCAGCAAGATAGCATGAAAAACTAAAATAAATCTATGTGACATTTTATTCCTCTCTTTTTTTTGGTCACTGGACAAGAAGATGCAAGTATTGCCTAACATCTACACAGCAATTTGTCCATGCCAGGATCACAGTTAGTTTAATTAGACTCACGGTGTGAAAAATCCATCTATCAAAACAGCCATCTGGACCCTTGAAATGATTACAGTTGGGGACCAATTTAATATGTGAACCAAACTAATTCATATCTCCTGTTGTCTTTATTAGGAAATTAAGCAAGTAAGTGCCAACCGCCTGCAGTGAAGCTTACTCGTACCACCCAGCATTCGTTACTGTGTTTTGTTTTGCTGGGGAGACCTCAAAGACTGCATAGACAAAAAATGTTTGTGGTTCTCTTCTTTTTTTTTTTTTAAACTTCTATGTAGTCAAATTCAGGCAATAGGCCAAAAAGTCCACAGAAATCCAAGATGCAGCCAAGTTTCCTTCATCTTTGAAGGAGGGTCCTGCAGTACAGCATGCACTAGGGCTGACCGAAGTGAATTCCTGATGGCAGCTCAAGTTCCTGGGCCAGCCTGTATTAGCAAGAAGGAGAAACACCAACAATTCCATTTTAAATCTCACCTGGGCTCTTGGCTCTAAAGAGAGGACAAAGCAGTGCAAAATCAGATGCTTCCCTGACACAGCAGCAAATTTGCTTCTGCCACCAAGCACCCGTACACCCAAACACACTTCAGGGCTTGGAAATGACTACAGATAATAATAAAAAAAAAGTCTATGTAAACATTCAAGAACAGAAACAAAGCTTCTCATCTCAACAACCAGTGTTGGCTTCCTCAGCTGCCTTCCATGGAGTAGATCAAGACAGATGGGCAGACAGGGCAATGTAGAACAGGGGAGAATTTCAACCCACTGCAACGAAAGCAGCTCAGACCCTATCCACATTGACTCCAAATCTCAAGTAATTCTGGAAGTGGTGATTGCAACCCCAGACAGGAGACAAGAGAAACCTGCAGGGTTTGTCATCCTCATGTCATCTTGTTTAACCAGAAGTAAAAACACAAACATCCGCTTCTATCATCATCACCTGCTTTCTGGTACTTTTATAGCACAGAAGCAAACAAGATTTAATCTCACGGGAGGTAAAGAAACCTGTGTCACTTAAAGAGCAGTTACATCTCTTCATTTCCTATTAAAGACAGAAATACTATTTACTCATATGAATTCAAAGGCCTAATCATCAGAAGGAAAGTCAAAACCTCTTCCTCAATCTAACTTTTCCCTTAAGTTTAAATTTACTTTGCTAAGACAAGGATAAAAGGTGATGCACTCCAACTAACCTTCTGCCCAACATCCTTTTCAGCAGGCAGAACATTCAAACATTCATTCCTTGCAAAGAGATGTTGTACGCACTAACACATCACCACCTTTCTGGCTATTTTGTTTGTGGTTGATAACACATTAAAAAGAATTATTAAAAAAAACAATTTTCTCTTAATATTTGCAAAACAGGTCATCAGGATAACATGCATTATCCCATTAATACCCTCCTCCTGTTTAAGAGTTCATTGCATCCTCTCTTTGGGCTCACCCAGGCAGAATAAAAGCAAAGGGCTACTCACTGACACTCACCCAAATTAACATTATTAGCTTATTTATTAGGTATCAGCTGATCACTATGACTTACAATGCCAAGCCATAAGAAGATCACCACAGTCCCAAGAGCTCTCTCTGGAAATCCCCTTTATCCCACCACAACCACAAACGTCATCTGCAAGGCAACAAACTCCAGGTCAGGTTCCAGTTTCACATATTGGTTCACAGGATGTGCTATAGGCTGCAGTAGAGCTTGCACCAGCCCAGAGTTACAATTGTAAAAGTCTCCTGTCCTAGAAGGATAGTCCATACACACACACACACGTGTGTGTATATATAACATACACATACAATATAACACATAACACACTCTGTCTCTGAAAAGACTCCCTGGTGGCATAGCAATAGAAGAAGCAAAGTTGAGAATCACTTGCATGGGCCCGCTAACAGCCAGGCCAGACTGAGGTCCCCTGGGAGGAGGGTTTTGCCCAGCTGTCTGCTTGTCTCGATTTGAAACTTGCCTTCCTCTTTCCCCCTCCTTCCGAGCAGCACACAGGTTCAGAACGAGTTCACACAAGCTGGGCTTTTCCGATGAGGAAGCCGAGACTCCGGGGACTTCACAGCCAGGTCTGAGTGCTGAACCGCACCTCTTGCAGGGCACCTCGCTCTGAACAGCAGGAGACCAAGGGGAGCAGGGCACACAAGCTACTTTCTGGTGGTGTCCCACTGAGGACAAGTTCAGGCAAGCGTTAGAGCAACTTTAACCCTTGCCTACATGAGTGTTTTAAATTTGAAAAAGCAGTTATTGCAAGTTGGTTGTAGCTTCAAGTTTCTGGAAAGCTGCCAACACCTTCCTGAGCAGCACATACCTGCCCTGAGCAGGGCACTCTGTCATAAAGTACAACTTGAGCACAACTCCCAGCTGATGTTCCAGTTGCTTTGGCACACACCTCCCACTAACACACTGAAACAGATCACATAAACCCCTTGCAAAGCCAAAGGGCCTTTGACAGCATTTTAGATTCCACATAAGATGCCTTGATAACATTTCCAAGGCAACAGAGATGAAGATTCAAGTCAAATCTCTCCTACTTTCCCTTCCCTAAGTTACAACTTGCAAATAAATTAGCAAACTCTGGACTTCACGCTGAGTACACACACCTGACACAACCATTTTCCCCAAACACAAGTGTTCATTTAAGCAAGAACAGTTCTGGGAAGGAGGAGAAGATCTTGCAATTTTAACCCATCATATTTACATAATCCATATTTACATCAGCTGTTCTTTTCCTTTCACCGCTCTCTCTCTCCCTCCCCTTTGTCAAAGGGTCTCAACTCATCCTGCCTTGTGCACTGTGCCAGCAACAGCAGTTTGCAGGGCTGGTGCTGAACTGGAGAAGAGCCAACTGAGCTGACTTTTTTTTCTATTTCTGTTTGGTTGGTTTTGTCGTTGGGTTTTTTGGTTTTGTTTTGGTTTTTGAGCCTATCATGCAAACCCCCACACCTATTTCTTGAGATAAGAACACTTCAGCGTGCAACACGCTCCCTACCAGACCAGGCCTGCCAGGAAAAACCCTGTTGGCTCCATGTAGCAGATGAACTGAGGCAAGGACCAGATGCTAACACCAGGACCTGAACCTCCAGTGCTTCCATCTGAATTACTGTCAATTTATACATTGAGCATCCATACACCCTTAGAAAAGGGTTGCATCAACAAGTTGCATCAACAGTTGCAACTAAGTAGAGTAAAAAAGCACACATCCATTTTTGGACCGTCCTAAAAAAAAGGCCTCCAAAATAACCACCACCCCTTCATCGCAGACCTTTCAAACCTCTGGTCTGTGGTCACCCCTCAGCTTCCTGCCACAGGGTCCAGCTTGCACAGAACACCATAGCTCCTGCTGGTGCCAAATCAGGGCTACTAAGACCCAGGGCACTTCCTACAGTTACTGTAGCAAGAACGCAGCTGTGAAAGAGAAGGCAGTTTTCCAAGCACTTCAAGCAAACACTTTCAGCCATTTTCAAAAACATCTTTTTTTTTTTTTTTTCTCGGTATTGCAATGACACCTGGTGGCAACCGCCGAGACCGCAGCCTTCACAGAGAAGGGCAACAAACCCACGGGAGAACCCGCAGAGGCAACGCTGCCGCAAAAGGACACATAGACACAGGGCTTGAAACCAGCTCAAGAGGAGCTCTCTAACGCAACGGGCAAAGCAGGACATAATCCACGTGTGACATCTTGCATTTAACGCACACGTCTTCCCTGAAGCTGTGTGCTACAGTAACACCCACCAAGAAGAGGGGTGAAAGAAAGGGAACAGCATCCAGGAACTCATCTGACACGCAAATAAAACAAACTTGATACGAAAAAACTTCACGAGCATCCAAGATATAGGTTCACACAAGGCACTTTTCTCACCCTAGTGCAATCTGGATTGAGCTCATGCATTACTACAGCATGCAATACATTCAATTTCCTACCAAAAATTAATAGTGGTAATTTTGTTGCTACTGCAAGCCGAAAGGAAGTATCTTCAGAAGATTACCCACACCTCAGAATTTGCAGCTGTGCATTTTCCAGCTCACGCATGCAAATGTGCGACACTCTTAGCACATGAGGATCAGGCTCACATGAAAAACAGAGCAAATACTATAAAATTCACAATATGTCACACTTCAGTGTTAAAGTCAAATGAACCACAAAAACTCCTATTTTTATTTTTGTTAAACTTTCCTAGGGAAGAAATAAAGGCAGATCAATCCAATTCAAAACTTTAAAGTTTTTAAACACTGAGCTCACTGCACTGTTGCTGATTTCACTCACACCATTATACACAGAACATGATTAGACTAAGCTCCCACCATTGTGCTTCAGTAACAAGATTTAGGGCTTGAGCAGGCTTGTTTTTTCACTTCTACCTTAAAAATCTTTTTATCTTTTTACAACTTTGGTAAGTCAAACTCTTAATCAGAAAGGGTAGAGGTCTACTATCCACATACATCTTTCTGGAACCCTTCTTCTTTCTCTGCTAACAATGTCTGAAAGGGGAAGTAAAGAGAGCAGAGCTTTTGCATGAGGGATTGCTATGGAAACTGTGTAGCTAATCATACTTTCATGTCCACCCTCTGTCTATCTACTCACCCTTTATCTTGACCACCTTCATGTAACTGGATCAGCATAGCAACATGGCAAGAACCCATGGCAAACATGAACTGCAAGCTTTGGGTGTTAGCACTTTACCTTGTGCCCCTTAGTTAACCTCCTTCAATAAATCGAGTGGTCTTAATTGAAGTTTGCTTCCAAAATAGTAATTTTATCAGTTCAGAAATGTGTGCTTCCAAAACCTAAGATTCAAAAGCAATCCCAGCAACAAAACAGGAAGCATTCTAGCCACAGCCACCAATCAGAACAAAAAGGGGAGGAAAGGGGCATCACCACCCAAAAGCAAACTAGCACAAGAAAAGGTGTGACTCACAGGGATGAAAACTAGGGCATACATTGGTAGATGCATTCTGTATGGGTGTGCTAATATACCATTAGCCTATCCTTTACAGTATAGAAGAAAAAAATACTGAAAGAGATATATCCTGCCCCTGCACATACCTGGATAAGTGAGGTTTAGACAGCATTCTGTGCTCAGCAGCTATTTTCTGTCAGCAACCTCTGGCAGATGAGGACATCATGCTACGGGACTCTCAAAGAGGGACTTTTGGACAATTTATTTGGAGGCTGTGTGTATGTGGGAAGTTGGAGGAAGGAAGGGAGGATTCAGGGGTGCAGGGAACATCATGACTTGCTGCTTTCTATTGACAGTTTCACTCATTCCTAACACAGTTAATGCCAGAATGATCTTTGACATACCAGGCTGGCTCTCTTAAAAATGCCTTTAACTATTCAACAACACAACATACGGAAAACTTCTTCAGAATTACAGTGACCATTGATGAGGACAAAGGAAAAAATCTGTCACACTTACAAGCAGAGAAAAGGCCCTTAACAGGTTTTCTCACACATAATTAACACCCATCTTTTCCTCCAACAAAGCAGGTATTTCTCATGAAGAAAGATTTTGCTTCAGAAACTGAGGCCTTTTCCCACGCATCTCTGTCTGAACATGTCCAAGCTGCTCATTGGCACAGTAACTAAAGACAAGTCCCCTGTTCCTGTGCCAGGGCTCCTCTCAGGAACCGTGTCACCATTCCTGACCCACCGCTTCCCCTCATCTCTCAATCACTGCACTCCCTGTTTGAGGAACACAGCCCAAGGAAAGCACACAAACGAGAAGATTAAAACCTGCTCAGGTTTAGATGACCAGAAGCCCAAGAGGACCTGAGGGTGCTCTAGATTCTTTCCCAGTACAAGCTTATCTTGCATCCCAGGAAGATTTGCCAGAGATGCTCCAACAGAGCCCACCAGCTCCTACAGCTAAACACGCAGATCGCCAGGCCCAAACACTCTCCCAGCTGGTGGTGAGCACACAGTTTGGACAGGACTCAAATGCAGACTCAGATCCTCTCAAACAGTAAAAAGGAATTAGTGCAGGACTCACATTCCTGGGTAAACCTTCTAACCACTGAGGAATACACTGAAACAGGACATGATTATTCTCCCACCCCTCCTCCCTTTTTTCTCCCCCAGATCTGTTTTGAAAGGAAAGTTCCTGTCACGGACCCTAGCAACTTCCTGGAATACTGCTCTCTAACCTCCACTATTGGCTAGTATTTCCCTAGACTTCAAATGGAACAAGTAGCATTCAGAGTGGTAAGGGAGAGAAGAGAGGATGCATCTTGTCCAGTAACAAAGCTGAGGAGGAGGATGTGACCAATTCTATCTTGGTTCCATGAGACTGGGACTCTGGATACCTAAATCTTTCCTCTCCCCTTACAAGCTGCTCCAAAAAGGAAAAAAAAAAGTTTTGGTTTTTTTTTGCCAAAGAGTCATTTTGGTTTTTAAAGTGAACTTGTATGAAGAAAATTACACAGGGATAAACAGTCCTTTCTAGCTGCCTAACAAAAGCTCAAGTTTGCTAATATTGCAAAACAACAGAAGCAAAGGCACAGCAGTACAAACTTGACCACTGTTTTGTCTTGCGCGGCATCCCAGTAGGCTCTTCCACTTAACACATGTAACAGCAACAATAAAAATACCATTGTCATGTTTTCCCTTCAAATCATACTGAGAAACTATTGCCCTCCTCATGCTGGACCTATCTTGCAAGACTTTCTGCCATATCAGCTTTGATCTTCTCACACTACTGTCAAGTAAACTATAATTTTCAAAGCAAAAGGTTCAGCTTTAACTTTATTGATAAAACAATGAAGCAACAAAAGCATGCAGCAGGTATAATAAGCAGTATGGTAAAAAGGACTCCAGTAAATTAATCTTAATCTGTTCCCTTGTCTGATGAATCTTCGCTTAATGGGTCCTTAAAAGTATTAGTGCTAAAAATGCTACTAAAGCAATTTCTTTCCAAGCTTAGCTATTCTGACAGCAGCAGTATCTATAGGACAAGAATCCAATTACACTGGACCAGGTGATACAAAAATACCTAGTGCAATCAGCTTGCGCCCCAAAATCCCAAAATTTTCATTTGACCATAAGCTACAAGATGCACACTAAGGATGCTTGACAGGAAAAAAAAAATGATACACATTACAAACAACATGCAGAAGGGCGAATCCAAAGGTCTGCAGCGGTGTCACTTCTTCCATATATGATCGGCCTGGGAACACATTGAGCCTGAGATAAGAGGTTCAGCAAGCCTTGCTTTTTTCTTCTCAGTGCCGTGGCTCAGGAGTTTCCGTGACAGATGAGACATTGCATATGAGAGCAAATGCACAGGCCTCGCACCAAAACAGCAACAGCCACCAGATACATATCAGCACACGGCCTCATGCACAGAAATGATCCCTACTTACAGCAAGCCAGGCTACAACTCAGCACAAAAACTCTCAGTACACAAAAAACAAGCACAAGAACGTGATATACTGCTCAACGGGAATCAATAACTTCGACAATTAAATATCTAGCGTCAAAATGATTATTTTAACTAATATTTCCTCTATAGATAATTTAGAACTCAAGAGGGCTGCTGAATTACTTCTATGCAATCACAGGCCTATCTTCAGCTACCTCGTAGCATTTACAAAGCATCCCGAGATACCAACGCTTCCAAAGAAAGCTACCTCCCTACTGGCAACTGTACTCAGAACAACTATAGGTTCAACTCTCCAAATTAGATGGGAAAGGGTAGGAAAAGGGCAGCACAAAAGCCAGTACTTACAAAGAATTAGTTATCAGTCATTTTATTAAATTACTTAAGGGAGTGTTCTAGTTACCAATGTGTTATCTGAAAAGTGCAAAAATACTCATCTAGAAGAACATCATGGACCTTCCAGCACTGTTGCCCAGAGAGCAGTCCTGAAGAACTGTGGGACAGGCCTTCAAATGAAGCACATCAGAAAGGTGTTTGCCATCAGGCTATTGCACCAAATGGATCAGCAAAGGAGATGCTGGCAGGGTATCTGCCAGATGCACAGAATATATTCCAGTCTTCTTTTTATAAGCCTGGGTTTGTTCATCTACATTACCATGTGGGCATGAGCATGTCTTCCCAATTTTGGAGGAAATCCCCTCATGGAGTACCAGAAGCATCAGGGAATAGTCTGCAATCTTATAGAAACCCAAAATACTGCCAAAATGGAGCAACTTCTTTACAGTCTACGTGGCAGAGTCCTCTGCACGACACCATTACTTGCTGCAGAACAAACAGACAACATTTAAGTTAATTCTTTCAATGCCATTACTAACACAGTATGAAAAAGTACTGAAGCATGCAGTACCAGAAGTATCCAAGATGATATAACAGGTGACTTCAGAAGAAGGGACCTCGCCTCTCCCCTCCTGAACAGTTACTATGCAGCAGTTCTAGCACTCGCTGCAAACCAGCTCCCAGTTATCACCTTGGAATGAAGCTCACCACAGAAAATAAGCTGCCTTCTACTGGGTGAGCAAACTGGAGAGTCCACGTTGCCCCTGAAGTACAAGAGGTAGAAGTATGGGAGGAGCACAGGCGCATGACCAGAAGCACAGGCGACTAGAGGGCAACAGCAGCACCAAGCTGCTAGGACCATCTTATGCAGCTGCATCCTCATGGAAACTGTTGCTCTTTGAAGGTCTCTATATCAACTAAATATACTGAAAAGGAGATAATAAACACAAAGTTGCCTTCTTCCATCTTATTCTTTGTTTAAAGATTTTTGAAACAGAGAGCAGAGTACAAGGAATAAGACACGTGGGAAATCAGCTGAATTCAGCTTGTTACTCAGCAGCTACAACATTCATGTAATTACTGTGCATGAACCCACTTACAACAGATGCAGATGTAGAGCATTGTGCTTTAGCGCCTCAATTTGTTAAGCATAGGAGCAGCATAAAAGAATGGTTATCAACCCTTTCTTTTACTGTCTTCCCTTGCACATACATCCAAACTCTTAATGCTTCAATGTATTACAGAAGAACAGGACAAAAATTTCAACTTCTTTGACCATTAAAAGAAACATGTGCTTTATTGTTCTGGAAGCTGACAAGATTCCTGCAAAAATGAACAGTTTTCTAGTAACAAATGGTTTTGAACACACCGAGGTGCTTAATGAAGTCGGTACTTCAACAGAACTCAAAGCTTTCCGCAAATGGAGTCTGCTTCATATTGTCTCCGTTTGAGCCTTTTAGGACAAAGACATCTAGAAGAAAATTGCCAGTTACCTAGAAAATTTACAATCGATATTTCAGACAGTTTATTTTATGGTTCCTATGCAAATAGCATTAAAGGCATTCACAGATGAACCGATTTCATGTTACAATTCATAGGATTTTTACCATCTTTTAACGTATATTAATGTTTTCAAAACTTAAGGTATAGATTATTTAAAAAAATAAGTATCTCCATTTCTGAAAAGCAAATACAGCCTTCCTTGAATAAATCTCCCTTCACATGAAAGAAGCCTGGGCAATATAAGCATGGGTTAATTTTATAAATGTTAAATGTTATATAAATGACCTGAATTTGTCAGTACAGGTATAATTTCCTTAAAAGTAACTCCACAGCAACCTTGGCCAGACTAAAGCAAGCTGCTCTCCCTCTGTGCACTACACACCTTTTGCAACACATCCAGCAGTTTTTCTGACCCTACACTGAGTTGTTTCAATGTGCTAGCCCAGACGACTAGCCTAATGAGAGCAGAAAAGAAATCACTAGCTGAAATGGTTGGGAAGGGAAGCAAAGGACTGTCAAACCACGACAGCCAACTGTTAGATCAGCCCAGGGTGAAACCACAGCATAGGGTGAGAGTGACATTACAGCTAAACAAAGGGAAAGAAAAAAGAAATACATATAACCGCACACCAGGCTTTTCCTGTGTCAATTACATCCTGTGGATGGATGCCCATTTCTTTGCCCTCCTTTCGGTCACACCATCACCTGTTTGCCCCTGTGATCATGCAGTTCAGGGAATTGAGCTTGAGCTACAAAAAGCCAAGTTTCAATTTCACACACATACACACACACCGATTTCTTTTGCTTTAGTTTTCCAAAATGGCCCATCTTGGGTACAGGTAAGAAGCATGTGGACGTGAGTCAAGCAGCAGAAGCATGCACAGAGATTGGGATTACTTTTTTTTAATAGGAGCTCCCAGTAAATTGCCTTTGATGCAACACCAAAACACACTTCAGAACAAGGTCACATATTCAGCACTACTTCCTCTGTTTAACCAGACATTCAATGAACTATGTTACAGTAAGCACCAAATGCAAGAGGAAGCTGACAGCCATTTTTGCACAGTGTGGAGAACTGATTTGTGACACAGCAATAATCCCCCTTTTCAGCCCTCTGCTATGCACACTTTGAGCAAGATGATGTCCTCAGCAAGAATCCAACAATAATTTTGTTTCCACAACACATAATTAAAATGTAAACACTCGTAAAAGAACTTTGGGAAGGGAAGCTTAGTAACAATGTTTAATCCCTTTTATCACTCATTTCCTTCTAATTGCCAGGAAAAATTCCATCAGGATGGGGGGAAAAACAAACGAAAAACATTTCCATGTGTAAAAGATCACTTTTCCCTGCAATTTGCAGAAGATGACTTTGATTTTTATACACAGCTGGCTACAATGTCACACAGTAAACACACTGTACCAATCCAGGATCCTGAATAGACAAAAATTTAATTTTCACACCAATGTCCTCATGAAGTAGCATAAAGGAAAGAGACAGCATATCACCTTTTTTCCGTATCAAGAAAAGATTTAACAGTGAGAGTGACAACACTGGAACAGATTGCTGAGAGAGGTTGTGGAGGTTCACTTTCTGGAGATCTTCCAAGCTCACTTGGATGCCACCTTGTGCTCTAGGTGACCCTGCGTGTGCAGAAGGGTTGGACTAGATCCATCTCCAGAGGTCCCTTCCAACCTTAAGCATTCTATGATTCTATGAGCAAAATAGCCTCTGTAGGGGATACTAGCCCATGAGAAAAGAACATTACACACCAGGGAGAAGGTCAGAAACTTCCTCTGCTGCTCTCAGGAGTTTCAATTCCATACCTTTCTTCCAATTTCAAAAAATCAACTCTTCCCTCATCAAGTTGCACTCAGAAGAAATACCTAACTTCCCTGCTCCGAGCATATAGCAGTTACTGGTGCATATCTGTCAGATACTTACTGCCAATATTAAGAATACATTTTTCTCCTGTCAGCTTGGACGAAATTGGGACATCATATTTGTAAATGGCAAAACAAGCTTCCTTAAGCCCCTTGTGTAAGGGACACTCTCCTTACATAAGCACACTACCAGAAAAAAAAAAATCTTTTACATACAAAATACACTCTAGTCAGAGCCATCCTCACTAGGCACTGCACAAGCACTATGAGACAGCAGTGCTTAACCTACAAAACATATGCGACAGGTTCAAACACCAGAATCAATAAATGCCTAGACTTGGACCGCTCAAACACCCTGCGTTATTCGCGATCAGTCACCAACACCGAATGGATCGTACACAGCTGCAGCTGTGCCTCTGAGGCACAACTCTTGTTGTAAGCATCAAGAAAAAGCTAACATGAAAGACATAACAAGCTTGACACCGGTATTTTCTTACATGGTATATAAAGATCTCAAATTTTTCTGTGCTCCAATTGAGCACAGAAAGCTCAACTCAAAATGGCTCTTTGACTCTTGCATGCTTTGGCTCTTGAGATCATGCAGGCCCTTCTAAGACTCAGAAATAAACTGCCTTGGTTTTGCCTAGTCAAGACAAAACTGAAGACAAATGAAGCCCACATGACATCATGACTTAAGCTTTTAAAGCTGGTAGAACATGAGACCATGAGTTTCTTAGGATTAACTCCTAAAAAATATATCTAGTATTACTCTGTGTACATTCTAAGAACAGGATCTTTCATCTGAAGAATATAAAGAGATCAGTCCAAAACTGGACGACTTCTCAAGCATGACCGTGGCAGAAGTGGGCTGTCTCAACACACTCCACAGACTGTTCTGCTCTCTGCAAAACATTTCATATTGAAGTCTTGTTGAGCAAGCAGGGGTGAAGAGGAAGCAGCACAAAGTTGATGCAACTGAGGATGTGATACCCTCCAGCAGTCACCAGATGTCCTCACATCCCAGGAGACTGGCAAGGAAGGAGACTCCGACCAGAGCAAGTAACAAGCAGAGAACGTGGCTTTGTATCACCCGTCCCCTGCCACTCTGCTTCTGGCAAGAAATAAGACCAGCAAGATCAAGTCTGTGACCTAGAGGACTTCCCCTCAAACAACTTCACAGAAGCATTTTTAGGAGTAATAAACCTGAACTGGTGACGTAAGGTAGTGCCCCCCCAACCTCTCCATCTCCACCACAGTCCCACTGCCCCCCTCTCCTTCCTCACTTCCCACCCCGGAGTGCTGTATCCCTGCTTCCCAGCCAGCTATGCAGGAACGCTGCCGCTAGAAGCCAGCAACAGCCCCACTGCCTGGGGCTTCCACAGCTCTCGTACCACACGGGTCCGTCTCCCTGCGGTCACCGCCTGGAACTGAAACTCGTTGTCACCTCTCTTAGGCACACACAGCAATTCAGTGCCAGCTGCTGGGGATGCGTCTAACTCTGCTCTCTCTGATGCCACCTAACTCCTCACCCACGATCACTGCTGTGCTCTGCTCCCTCTTCCATTCCCCAGCACTGCTGTTCTCCTCTATTTACCCCCTTCACTGCCATCTGCCAAGAGACGCTCAGTTGCTTCCACTTCAGCACTTGTTACCAATTATGATCAGGACAATTTAGGGACAGTGAATTTAAAGGAACTGAGAATCCCTTGTAGTATTTATACCTCCAGCTACCACTGGCTCGGTCCTGGCTCGGCCTCCTACCTTGTGAATTCAAGCTCCGGCAAAATGAAGATTTGTCCACTGTTTACGACCCAGCCTGCTGACAAAATGAACATCAGCAAACATCAGTGGTCATTTAAAATAGCAGAAGTGTATGGAATAAATCAATTAAGTTTTTTCTTTCTTTCCAGATTCCAGTGACAATCTCTACAAGCAACAAATGCACTCCTTTGCCAAGGTGCAGACCAGTACTAGCCCCAGCTATATCCAAATTTATGCCTTTCTCCTAATCAGTTCTTCCCTCCCCCTGCTCTATCTGTCAGAAGCAGCACTGCCAGTGCTGCAAGGGTCTAAACCCCTGCCTGGCCATACCAAACAAAATGTCAGCTGCGTGGCCCACTAGCCCTTCTCACAAACACTATTGTGAGAAGTACACACAAGTACCCACAAACCCTACTGCTGCTCCAGGGTCCTCATACAACAGGCACATCAGGAAAAGAGAAAAAAAGAAAGGCACGATACAAACAAGAGCCCCTGTCTAACAGGGTGTCTAGTGACGCACCGGGGCCAAGCGGCTGCGGTGCCTGCCCAGCCGTGGTGCAGGGGCAGTGACACCGTGAGCGGTGGTGCCCCAGCCCCTGCCCGCACAGGCCCGAACAACCTCTCCTGGCAGCGGGGCAGAGCCAAGCACCCCAGCTTCACCTCCTCACTGCAGCAGCCAGTCCGAAAGACACGGGCAGGTGATGCGGCCAACGAACACATGTGCAGCAGGCCTAAAACCTTCCCAAAACACGGGCTCAACGAGTGCCCGTCACGCAGCTCGCACACACTGCTCCAAGGAGCACCCTGCTCCGGAAAGCCCTTCCCACAGGCTGCTCCACTCCCTGCAGAGGCTTCCAAACCAGGCCTCCAGAAAAGCAAGGGCTAGAGCCAAGCCACAGCGTGTATGAGCAACCTGGGTACTCTCTGGGCAAGTCCACTCAGATTTACTGCTTCACTTGGAACAGGGCAGGAGGGACAGCAAATGGAGCAGGGAATAAAAACAGGGAGCAACAAAGAGAAACGGACAGCCAGACACGCAGGGGGAATTTAAGGGGGACACCAGTGGGACAGGAGATTGCTTGAGGATGCTTCCCCATCCAAGCCTCACTTTCTGTTTTTTATTCCTCCTTCTAAAACAAGGACAGAAATTGTTTCAAGCAGCAAACCACAACAATAAATCTTGACTTCAAGCTTAACTGAAATTGTGCATGTGCAGAGCCATGACTCGGGGGTAGTAACACGTGGAGGCTTTGGAAGGCCTGGAGTAAAACCGGAGACTGTATCCCTGTTATACATGTTAGGGAGCTACACAGCACATGTCATAAACAGCCTTTAGCACTCTGATGCAGACAAGCTGGTACACGTGGGGCTGATCCAAGCCCTCTGTAAAGGGTCCTACCTCCCACAACATTACCAGCACCGCTAAGATACATCACTGACCATTCGGAAAGGCTAGGTGGAATTATGGAAAAAATAAAATGAAGTAACATTTAAAACAGACACGGTGAGAGCAAAAAGAGGGACAGACCTCAGACCTGCGGTGGGAAGCTCAGAGTACCCAAAGCCCGGGCTCCACCGCCTGGAACAGCGGGCCCTTAACTCCGGAGCGGGAACAAGCCCGTACCTTTCAAAAGCGGCTGGAAAGTCGGGATCTCCTGCAGCTTGATGACATCGGGATCGTTGCTCACGTTGCGGGAGGACTGCGTCCCCGGCGCCACCACCACGATGTCGTCCATCTTCGCTCGCTGCTTGGCCGGCGACGGAGACGCTGAAAGAAAACGGGAAAGAAAAACAACCAGCCGATTGAGTTGAAAAGACCCCACCAGAACCGACCCAAGGCGCAGGCAGCGCACGGAGCCTCCCCCGCCGCCGCTCCCGCTCCCCCGGCTCCCGCAGGCCGACCTGCGGCGCCCGACTCGCCCACGCGGCCCTCGGCCTCCGCGCTCTGCTCGGCCCCCATGGCGGCCCCGGGGCACCGGCCGCGGCACCGGCCCCGGCCCGCCGGCTCCCGCGGCCGCCCGCGCCGCACGCACGCGGCGCTTCCGGGCGCGGCGGCCGCGTCAGACGCCGCGTCACCGCGAGGCCTCGCCCCGCCCACTTGGGGGAGAGATTCCCTTAACTGGGCGGGGCTCCCTTAACTGGGCGGGGCTCCCTTAAAGGGGCAGTGTTGCCCTGAACGAGGTGGAGTCACCTCGCTCGCCCGATGAGGTTCAATTTGAGGAGGAAACGGCGCTTTTGCCCGGCGGGAGCTGCGCGAGGAGGAGGCCCCAGTGCCACACCGCTCCGGGCCTTGAAATACTAGGTCTGGGGTTCATTCCTGCCAAGAACCATCTCCCATGGTTTCAATGCAGTATGGTTATTTTTCTGAGGGAAAAAAAATCGCTTGCCCAATTCAGTTTATCGTCTGGAGCGCTGTATCTGCAAATATTCACACGTATGACCTAACTCACACCCATGGGCATTCTCAGCGGTTTTCCAGGCAGCACACGTAGTGTATACGGACAAAGATATATGATGTGTGCAGGATGTAAACATGAGCAGAGCTTCTCATGATGTCTTTCACATCATCCGTCAGCCTCAGAAAAAAAAAAGAAATAAAATTAGCTTCTTTGCATCAGCACGATTAACTTTGGTAACTTCCTTTCACCCCTAGATAAACCTTTGTTTATACTTTGCTCCTCTCTGAGGTGCTTTCTTTTATTATTGTGGAAAATGTGACTTCGTGCATGCCGCCAGCCTTGCAAAAGGTTTCAATTTACCTGTCGGTCAACATATGTGTCAGCCACATGGAGTTTTATAGTTGAAAACACGGCTAAAATAAAGGTGTGTTGTGTCAGTGGCACAAATGGATTATTTATTTTGCCTTTAATGTGACCGTTAAACAAGTCCTCTGTGGTGCCTCTTGTGCCTAAGTTTCTGTGCTTGAAACTACTGAGAAATCAGTTGTATATACGTCTAAACGAGAATACACAAATCTAACAAAATATCACCAAGGGTGAGGCTATATAAAGACCTTTTTGTGAGCTTCTTTCACCTCAGGAAACGACAAGGGCCCTGTCCAGTTCACAGCCCAGATAATACTGGCGCTTACTGTAAATATTTGTTCCCATGGTTCATGCACTCAGCGATAAGGATTTATGTGACATTTTTAAGTACTCACATTCTTTCACACTTTTAAAAATTATTTTTTTACAGAAAAAAAAATCCAACCAGTTTAACAAGTTCCCCAGAAACGGCTACCAAAACCGTTCCTCCGCAGCTCTAAGAACCAAAAGTAAACACTTTCACACTCACACACACACATACACAAAGTGAGATCTTGAGGTGCTCACACATCACCAGCAGCTCAAAACCTCAGAAAAGCCACGAATGTAAAAACAAGCAGGTAAGAACCACCGCAGAGCCTTAGGGACCGCTCAGAGCCGTCCATACAACGCGCAGTGAGACGGCGGCTTCCGCCTCGCTCTTCCAGCACTCGTGTCCATATAAAGCCGGCTCCCAGCTGCCCTGGCGAAGGAGCCGCTCCAGGGCTGCACCCGTTTCCTCCGAGGACCTCTGAGATGCCTCTGGGAACAAGAAACCCCACGTGACGCCCAGGAAACCGCAGCCCAGAGGTCCGGGCGCCTGCCCTTCACTTAGGCGGCAGGTCTCTTCAAAGAGAGGACCAGCCCCGCTGTTTTCACTACTCCGACCATTACAAAGCTACAATACGTAAAACAACCTGGCACTTGGTCTTTTGAGGGAGCAGCCCTAAGGGGAAAATCCCACCGTCTGCAGGCACGTGCTACAGGGGGCTGGTGCTCTGCAAGGCGCAGTGTTGGGCCTGCCGGACTCGGCCCATGACCTTGACGCTATCAAGGCGATCAGCACATAGCTGTGTGCCACACAGCGACCTGCTCAGGCCGCCTGGAAGGAGCGTACTTATCAGTCCTTCATTCCTCACACCCCTTTACTCTCCGGGCTGCTTCTACTCCTAAACACCGCCCTAAAAATAAATAAATAAAATATAAATAAAGGAGCGGAACATTCCCAAGTAGGTAGCATCACCGAAGCAGGCAGCTGAACTCGAGGGCAGTGCGGACAAGCCTGTCACCAATGCCAGCGCGTGCTCTGGGAGAGGCGCGCACACGACCCTCCCGCGCGATGGGCTCCGCTCGGCGGCCGTGGAGGGCGATGGGCTCCGCTCGGTAGCCCTGGCGGGCGATGGGCTCCGCTCGGCGGCCGTGGCAGGTGATGGGCTCCGCGCGGTGGCCGTGGCAGGCGATGGGCTCCGCTCGGCGGCCGTGGCGGGCCATGGGCTCCGCTCGGCGGCCGTGGCGGGCGATGGGCTCCGCTC
>PTEX01000326.1:184285-205748 GCA_003342815.1 Eudromia elegans
GCCGTGGCGGGCGATGGGCTCCGCTCGGTGGCTGTGGCGGGCGATGGGCTCCGCTCCGTGGCCGTGGAGGGCGATGGGCTCCGCTCAGTGGTCACGCGGGGCGCAGGGCCGGCGGCTCCGCACGCACTAGTAGTAGGGAGGGCATGCGGGCACGCGCCCACGCCAGCCCGTGCACGGCGAGGGCTCGCCCTGGAGCCGCCGCGAGCGCGCCCGACCTGCAGAAAACACACAAGATTGAGGAAGGAAAAAACACAAAGAAACAAAGGGAGGATGAAGAAAACAGAAACAAACAAACAGATTTAACAGGTTGAGCAGAGTTCGCTTTTTCTCTCGCTCTGCGGACGAGGAACCCCGCAGGGATCAGCTCCAGGCGCCCTCCCCGCGGGGCCGCCTCCCGCGCGGGCCGGGGCCGGAACCGGGGCCGCCTCCCGGACGCGGGGCCGGGGCTGGACCTGGCGCCGGAACCGGGGCCGCCCCTCGGAGGCGGCGGCAGGTGCGCGGTAGCGGCGGGGGCTGCTCTGCTCGGGGCTGCTCCACTCCCCTCCGCTCCGCTCTGCTCCGCGCCGCTCCCTGCCCGCTCTTTCGCTGCCGGCCCCGCGGAGGGCTCCGGCGAGACCAAGCGGCTCCGAAGCGCCTCTCTGCACAGCGCCCGCTCCGTGACTTCTTCGGGGGAAAAAAAGTGAAACCCTGGGAGGCTCCGCGGGCGCTTCCCGTGTGGAGAGCTCCGGGGCGCTCGGCGCGGAGCCTCTCGGCCTCCGCGAGGCCCATGCGGAGGCCGGCGAGCAGCCGCCGCGGCCCCATGGCCCTGGGGCGCGCCTGGTGGCCCGGCTGGCTGCCGCTGCTGGCGTGCCTGGCAGCGGCCCCGTCGCGCGGGCAGCACTGCTCCGTGGAGAAGATGGACAGCGCCGTCATCGACATACGCGTGGCGCTGTCCCGCGGCGTCCGGGGCGCGGAGCCCGCTCACACACCGAGCGCGGGGGCCTGCGCGCGCGCGTGCTGCTCGGGCCCAGCGCTGCCAGGTAACTGCGCTGGGTGCCCCCGCTCCGAAACGTTCCCTTCGGCTGTTACGGGCGGCGTTAGCTGCTTAGAGCAACAGCCCGGGATACCAGAGCTTAATGCCGGACTCCCCCTGGACGTTCTCTGCAGCGAGGACGCAGAGGGGCAGCTCTGAGGGCCGAAGCCTCTCAGACACCCAGCCCCAAGGTGCCCACCCGCAGCGGGCGGCCGGACGCGGCACCAAGCGACCGGCACGGGGTTTGTTTGGTATCAGCCTCCCCCGTGCCTGCCGGGTTTCATGGAGCCCTTGGAGCCGTGGGAGGTCCAGCAGCAAAGAGGAACAACCGTTGCCGAGCCAAGAGGCTCCCGGGACGCGGCGGGTGGGAGAAGTGGACAAATGATCCCCCTCCCCAGCAGTAACAGTGAGGAGGCTTTCCTGTCTCTCTGGGTTTGTAAGCAACAAAATACCACAAACAGCGGTGCTGGTCCGGTAGGATCTGCAGGCAGCCCTCACACAAGGGCTGGATAAGGGCTTAGCCTTCTTTCCCTGAGGCTGTTTGTGCAGGAAGAGGAAGGGGTGACCCTTTGTGTCCTGGCTTTGGGCCATTCTTTTGCGGTCCCTGTGCTGCCTTTCCTGGTGCATAAGAGCTGCTTTCCTCTTACTCACACCAGGAACATTCTGAGTTAATGGAGTACAGCCTATTAGCAAAATGCTATAAAAGTTACTGCTGCTGAAACAGGTACATATGATTTTTTTTTTTGCAGGAGACAAGAAGTGTAACCTGATGGTTTTCGATGCTCGAAGGACAAGCACTCATCCAAACTGCTATCTCTTCTATTGCCCGAGCGCAGCGGCCTGCCCAATGAAGCCAGCAGTCGGACTGGTGAGCTACAAGATAACTAGAGGTAAACCATACAAAAGCCATGGGACCCCATGCTAGATGGTTTTTGCACTCATGACTTCAGTAGCAAGCAGCTATTTGGGGGTTGTATTTTTAGCAAAAGCTTTTAAAGGAAGCACTGTGAAAACTGCAAAATGCTTTTCCTTTGCCTGATGAGCAATAGGCAGGAGTGTGTTCAGGGAGGGTTTGCACAGGCTCAGCTTCCAGCTGGAGTAACAACATCCTCACCATTGGGAAGTTCCCATGCGTTAGATTCACAATTTGACGTAGTTTTTACTCACTTAAGACAAAAAGGAGCTCCTATTTTGATATATTCTACTTGAGGAGAATTTCCTGTACGTAATGCTGATGAGTATTGTTGAAACAGATTGCAACACAGTGACCTTGTAGCTGTCTGCATATTTAAAGGGTTCACACTACACTGATGAAGACCGTGCATGTACAAGAAGAAACACTAAGCAGATGCTCGGCAAGCCACAGAGCATTGCTGGGATGTTAGTGGGTGATTGGGTATATCGATAACTGCTTTCTGTTTCCAGTTAGGGAACCTGAGGCATGCATGCAAAGCGACTAAACGCAAAGTTTTGTGGCATGTCGGCTGCACACTCCAAATTTTTTCTCTATCTGCACTCTGGCAATTTGAAAAGAAAGTCTCACTTGTTGGCTGATGTCGACTTGCAATAGACTTGTTTGAACTCATCAGTGAAGAAACTGAGAGTTAGACTGTCCTGCCAAGGGGACATAAGGTAATTTTAGTGTGGCTGCTTGAGAGAGCAGGAATTTTGTATTTCCAGAGGCTGAACTCCTACTAAAAAAGTGCACTTTTCCTAGAAGAACTATGCAGAGAGGTACAGCAGGGATGTGTAAAAGGGTTATTCACATAATGTTACCAAATGATTTTGTGCAGACGCAATCACAGGAATTTGGTACGAGCAGTGTGCAACAACAGGGTTGCACACCTATAAAATTATCATAGCACTCTCTTTTTCTACCCCCCAGATGTACACAGGGTATGCAAACAAAGAAGCAATGACTGTAATTGTGCTTTTGTCCTGCAAATGCTGTCACGGCTTAGTTGAAAAACTCCATTGCCTGGGTCGTCTGTTCTGCATGCTGCATATTTTGGCTCCTGTGAGCACTGAATCATGAAAAGATTGTTCCAGCTTATTTACATTACATTCCTATAATAAGCTTTCAAAGGTAGCTACCTCGTGGTGTCAGTACTGACAATCCTTTCAAGCTTTGTTTTTCCAAATGAGAATATGTGTGTGGTTACACTGAAACCCAAACTAAAAGCAAGGACTACAGTGATTGGTCATAAAGAAAGCAACTTAAAATACTGAAGGGTATCTAGTAGTGACATTTTGTTTTTAACTATTCTGGCAGCCTGTTACCTAATGGAAACAACCTCCAGCTTGTGAAGCAGAGCATTTCCTGATTCCTGCAGCAAAGAGCTCTTGCTGGAGAAGGAAGAGCACTTCTGGTCTCTGCTGTCCATACACTTTTGTGGAGCTTGGGATTTCCGTCCTAGTAAGTTAGCTAGGCAGGACTAGCAAATTCCATTAAAGTATGCTCTTAAGGTGTTTATTTTCAGAAGGAAAATCTGAGGCTTCATTTCTAACACAGCTTATTGAACCAACAATTTCCTGAACCAACAATAAGCTGTACTTGCCTAAGAGCATCAGCAGGACCATTATGTTTTTTATGTCTTTTTAAAGGGTGGCTTGTGTAGTGCCTCCCTCTTGCTCACCAACGAGTAGAGCTGTTCTGGTAGCATGGCGCTGCCTCGCACATGGCAGTTCTGAGCAAGCACCTTGGGGAGCTTGTAGGCTGACAGGGAGACAGCAAAGCCCTTACAGTCCGTGCTTCACGCTGAGAACACAGGCTGGACATAGTTAATACAGGCAGTCACGTTAATCTGAACGCTGCAGAGCAGCAACGATGCTCAGCTCCTGCATGGGATTAGGAATACGGAGTGCCGGGGAAAAGACTGGCCTTGTAATTTTTGTTGATTTGTGATTTGTTGAAATGTGCAGCTTCTGCCACGTCGCAGTGTCCATGGGAGAACCCTGGGAACAGGGAATGAGCAGCAGGCTCAGGGAGCTGACTCGGTGCCAGTGACCGGTCGCTTCGCTGCTGGTGCAGAAGCATGCTCAGCACTGCAGGAGCAGCCTGGACTTTGGCTGCCTTTGCCTATATGGTTTCTGATTAGGTAGCGCCTGAGCGTTTTGTTATTTCCCAAATCACTTCCTAAAATCCAAGTATGGCTTTTCTAGAAGGCTGGTCCATTTAGGGTCTCCCGTTGCTAACAAGGTTGTGCTTGGCCACAAGTTTATGATGAAAAGTGGTGTCTGTGTTTCAAGATAAGTCACTTTGCCTTTGTTTAAAGCACTGCTTTTTTCTTTTTTTTTCTTTTTTTTTTCTTTTTTTTCTTTTTTTTCTGGTGGAATCCGAAGGCTTGAAGGTATATCAGAACAGCAGCCCAATAGGGTTCTCTCTGTATGTAATAAAACTGAAAAAAATCCCTCCAGATAAGGAAGAGTTCCTAGCTGAAAGTGACTGAAAATACTGTGACTTTTTATTATTTTAGTTCCATGAGAGTCAACAAACCTCTTTCTATAAAAGAGAGGAGTGGGAGTCAGAACTGCTCGAGACCAGTTCTCCTTTTCAGTGCTCCTTGTGGCAGCTCAACAATAACAGCAAGGACATGGATCTGTGCCAGCCAGCTTTCCAAGGACTTGGGGCCATGGCAGGGTTTGAAAAGGGCATTTTACCATGATCCTGGAAAAATGGAATTCACTGCCAGGCTTCACCTGGCATTTGGAAACTTGAGCAATATTTGTTTGCATTCACCATGCAAGACATTAAATCCTTGAATTATTTCAGTGGCAATTGCACATATGCCGTAGGGAAAACACTTTGCTGTGTGGTAAACACTCAACTAGCAATCTTAGATTCTTCAATTTGATCAGAAATTTATTTTGCAAACTGTACAGGCCCGATTCACTGCCATGTAGTATATAAGCTGCAGAAATATGATCTGTATTGTTACGGTTGAGGAGGAGTAATCTCACAGAAATTAGCAGCTGTTCCCACTTTGTTTGTAAATAGATGTCTCGGGGATGCCCTGTGTAGTATACTACCACAGTGCTAGTCACCTGCATGGACCTGGAGTAGAGCACTTTTACCTACTTATTCCAGGTGATCCCAAAGCTTAAGAGACTTCTCGTCAAAGCACCCAGGTGGCTACAGATGTCCCACATGACTTTTGGCAAGTCCCTTTGCCTCTCCCCACTCAGTTCCCAACTTATAAAATGGAGATATTATTGCTACCCTTGATCCTAAGACAGTTCTTGCATGTGAATTAAATTATATCCAATAATCACAGGTTGATATTACAAGAAAAGGGAGTATATAATTATCTTGGTGGAAATATCTAAATCAAATGAATATAAGTAATGTTTTATCTACTTTGTTATCAAAAGAGTCTGAGAACTGATTAAAAGCAGTAGGCCTATTCATTCTACTTTTCACCTCTGAATACATACTTGCGCGTAGGCAATATATTCATATTGCATAAAATTCAACCAACTTTGGATGATGATTCTGCAGGGGTGAATTATGTACTAAGCTGCAGGCGCTCTGATATGCCCAGGTCTGAAGCTGCAAGGTTTTATGTCACAGGCAGAATTTAAACTCAGTCTGCAGTCAATCCTAAAAGAAAGGACAGTCTCCATGCCTCAGATTGATCAGAATTACTTTTTGGATTCCCTTTATGTATCTTTTACTAAGAAAAAAAAAATGATGAGAGTAAGCCTGTTGTAGTCAAGAAATAGGCTGAATAATTAAATGCCAGTGTTTCCTTTCTGTTTCTAGACACCCAAGCTCTGGAGGATGCATCTTTCAAAACTGGGTCCTCTTTGTCTTTTGGTGCTGGAGACTTTACTTCTCACAGTCCAGTGAGCCGCCTGGATCCTACCACTGCCTTGCAACAGCCTGACTTTCACCCAACACCTGCACTCCCAAACTATGCAGCCAAGCAGGTAGACAGAAGTGAATTAAATACAGATTCGCTTCAAATGCAAGGTCAAGAACATCCTGAGAGCTTAGACTCCACCCCATGGCAGAAAGTCAGTAGCTTGCTGCCTACAAAGGCACCCTTCGCCGTTCGAGCTGGAAATCCCTTGGCTTCACTGGCTGTGATGCAGCCCAGGGTGCCTGAAGGCAGCAGGGCCAGCGCGGCCGCTTTGCCTGCACGGGTCACCAGGCTGCAGTCCACTACGAGGTCTCTACCTCCTGCTGCTGCTGGAGCTGGTGCTCTCACCACCGCCACGGTGGCCTCTCTGCCTGGAGCTGAGCCTGGCGGCCCAGCTGCCCACACTGCTGCTGCTCGTGTTCCTCTTTCAAACCCCTGGACTTCTACCACTACAGCCGAATGGGTGACCACGAGTGGCAGCACCAAGCCAAGGTGGAGAGGGCCATCCACCCCTTGGCCACCAGCAGCTGTCTCCTCCAGCAACACCACCCATGTCACCCTCCTCTCCTCGATTGCTCTGCCTACTAGGGAGTCCCCCGGGGCTTTCCAAAACACCCATCAGGGTTTTGAGCCATCTGATTCACAAAGCTACTTGCTGGAGGGCCTTCTGAGGCGGGAGGATGTCATTCGTCTGGGAGAAAAAAGTGGTCTTGTAGCAGCTTTATTTTTGGGGGTGACATTCCTGTTATCAGTTATTGTGCTGACAGGGAAGAAAGTTCACGAATCGCTTCAGAAGAGACGTTACACAAGGCTGGATTACTTGATCAATGGCATGTATGCGGATGTGTGAGGGGAAGGGGAGAGGGAAATGGTCAGTTAAGAGCAAACCTGGTTGTTGCTGGGAGGTCTGCTCTGAAACCGAGCAGTAGATGCTGAAATCTTAGGCGAGGATGTCTCTGTTTTTCATTGTGGCCACAGGTGGGAAAGCAGCAGGTGATTTTGGTGGAAAAGAGAACTGCTTTTTGTACACTGTGCTATAACGCCTAACACTCTGTGTATTACTGAATCTTAAAAATAAACACTCTTATCCAAGGTAAGCTAAGAAGTAATTTATTTTATGGAAAAAAAAAAATTGAAGAGCTTAGTCCTTACTCCATGACAAGATTAATAGAACAGACATATATCTAACATTGAGCACTTGTGCAGCATATGGGCATTTTCTGTGCTGTTTTGCCCCCAAATTCCCTAGTATTTCACAGAATTCTGGCAATATTTACTCTATCTGTGACCTTCAAGGTGTACTTGCTAGTAGAGTTTTGCATCTAAATGGTTTCAGGTTCAAACAATCCAAACAGAAAAAGTTGCCCTCTACGTACCATACACTGCTTAACTCCTTAGTTATGTGAAATTTATTGACTTTTATCTTTAATGCTTTCACCTGCATACAACATGCCTTTGTCATAGCTGTCCTTAGAATGACACACCACAAGTCTGCGTTTACCCTTTCCAAAGGGAACGTAACACAATGATTCTTTTTCTCCAGAATGTCAGAGAGATTTTATCGTATCAAAGTCTAGCAAGCTGCAAACAAGTTCTTCTGTGGCAAAGACCTGCCCAGGTGACTTGGCACCTGCATGAAAGAGAATCCATTCTAATCAACCTAAATCCATAACAGGTGAGACCCACAGAGCAGGCAGAAACTTGTGAAGGGGGCTTAGCAAAGACAGCAGCTTTATCTTTGATAGAGGATGCAGAATAGGTGTGGTCTCCAGTTGTCTCATGTCTGGAAGGAGCAAAGGATAGTGAGAAACATTGAAAGGCAACCTGTGCTCAAGGTTGCCTAACTCAGAGAAGCTAGCAGAATTCCAGCTATTCTATTTCCAAAATAAATGGATGGATGAGCCTGCACTTCTTTGGCTTACACACTGCCCTCAGCAGCCTTGGAAGAGCTACTAGCCTTGGTGCTGGACTTGCTGTCCCCCCGCAACAGCAGGGCTCTCCCTCCTCCGAAAGCACATCTGTTTTCATTTCTAAAGTCGTCTTTGTATGTCTGGTAACAAACCTGCTATGAGTTTGCCCATCTCTGGAAAAGGTGGATGAAGATGAGTGTACGCATCCACCGTTGGCCATGCAGCTTCCTGTTCCCCGTTATTCGAGTTTTTTCCCCCACTGCTACCCAGTCGAAATGTGTTTGCAGAGTGAAAGACTAGCTATCAAAGCCGCAGTGTGGCAGGCAGCGTAATCACTGGCAAACCTGGGGACAGGGAAGGAAGGCGGCCTCCTGACTAGAAGGAAATAATGCTATTACAAAATGTGACGAGTGACTCACGTCCAAGAGGTTTGTAGATCTGTCAAGTTTAGTGCGGTGGCAAGCAGGCGTGATCCAAAAATGGCCTGCAGGGAAGTTTTCTGAGAACTCCAACCATAACTTCATGCAGAAAATTCTCTAAAAATTCCATTATTCAAAGATCAAAGAAAAGCCATTGTTCCTTATGTCAAGAAGTTGCATTCCTACTCTATGTGGGCTGCAAATTTCTTTATAGATAGGAAAACAGCTGGTCTTCTGGGTTTCTTAAGCCTAACAGTGCCTAAATGAGAACCATTCTGGGTAACCTCTTGAAAGTGAACCAAATAACAAAAGAAAAGTATCTCAAGATCAGTGCACTTTGTTTAACCTCTCTTTTATATATGTATATATAACTCTTTCCATGGGTCTCTAGTCAGGGAATGTGAGGAGGATGGGAAACATTTGAGAGAAATGAGTTAATAAAATGATAAGTATTAGGTCCTATTGTGGGCTGTAATACTATAAGCACAGACCTGAGGTTCACTGTTTTTCTTTATAAAGAACGGTGGCTTAGAAGCCTTCTCCATTGCCTTTGCCAGCAGAGCAGCTCATTAAAGGAGAGGTTTTGGGAACAGCTCCTGAATCCTTATCACTTATTTCTACTGTAATAACAGATCTTTTTTGAGGGAGAGCCAGTATTAATTGATATGGTGGATCACAGTAGGGAGATGTCCAGAAGAAGATGGCACAAGGTGATTCACTTTATTCAGCATGTATTTGGCCAATGTAAGAAAGAATATTCTTTTCCAATCTGGACAACGAATCCATCCAGCACTGTGATTAAGAGCAGTATAGCAGTCAGATAGCTGCATGTGTGCCACCAGTGATTCGGTGAGGAAGCTCCGCTGCTTGGCTTTTCACTATTTTTAAGTGAAAGAAATGAATTCAAATTTTCTTGTATCAATCCTTTCTTATGCTGGAGCAAAGAAGGGCAGATACTAGGCAAGTGTGCTAAGAAGCATTTTTTTGCCATCCTTAAGAGCAAATGGGAAGTTACGTTCCCTGTCTGGGTCTGGATTCTGCAGGGGAATTTAGAAACTACATTTGAACGCTAGAGGGCAACAAGACTTTATTATAAACAGAATTGAGAAGTTTGTGGATGTCAATTTAAAAATATTTTAGCTAGCTTAGGTTTTAACTTTCCAAGCAACAACTAGTTCATTGTGAAAATATTTTCTGAGAAAGCTGTCCTGTTCTTCATGCAGGATCCTTCACGCAGGATCATATACGTCCACTTTCAAAGCTACCTACTATATTGCATAGTGGTAGTGAGCCAATATAGGAAAAAAAAAGATGATGCTTTGAACAATGATGCTAAGAGTATGCACCTTGGAGCTTATTTGTTTATCTGGATAATGCTCCTGTAGTATGAAAGATTAAAGGAGCAAGATGTGGTAACTGCAAAATAACATCAAGTTTCTGATATGCTTTTCAACACTGCTTATGTAAGATTGCGGTGCCCTCTTCTGTTTTCCATTGTTTGCTCCTTTGGTTTGAAATGTGCCCCACACTTGCTGATGGAAAGTGAACAAGCAGCAATAAATTGTTGCAGATAGTGCAGGAGCTGAGCAGGTCTGTTTGTGTTAAGGAGAAAATTAGGTACAATCTTCCCACCCTAAAGTAAATACAAATGTCTTATTTATGACCTAAAAATAAAAAATCATGTGACTTGATCATCAACCATTGTGGTATGATGACAGTCTGTGCACTTGGGGCAGCTCTTTCTAACCCTTTCCAGTTGTGTTATGGCACAAGGCCAAAAGCTGATTCACTTTAATCACACGAAGAGTGTAATAAATGCTGTAGCTGCTTGTTTCATGTTGGTTTTTTATTGTGTTGAGCAAACAACACGTGTAATATACAAACTTATACAGGTTGTCATGATCAAATCTGTTTTGTGGTGCTACACAGTAAGGCAAGTAGCCCACATTTTACAATAACCAATGCAAACAATTATAAAGAAACTTAAAAAAAAATGCATCTATTGTGGGTGAGGAAAGAGCACATAGCCCCTACCTCAAAGGGCTGCAACACTTGAGGATTGCTTTTGCTCCTAGACTTCTGCAGTTTTAAAAATATCAAAGGACAAACCATAAAACCACTGCTCATTTTCCCCTTTATCCTTGATGGAAATCTTATAGACAATTAATGAATTTATTTTTCACTTTCAGTGTAGCTATGCTGGATCACTGTTGTCTGTATGTTATATTGGCTGTCTTCATGAAAAGACCTCTTAGGGTTGTGTGGTAGCTCTTCTGTGTTTCTTCTACCCTACAGAATATCATTTTCTTCATTATCAAAAGAGGTTTGGATATTCAGTGTCTGGGAAGATGTTCTCATCTCTGTTTTTTGTTTTGCTTCTGAAAAAAGGAATCGAAAATTTCATCATACCAACAACACAAGTTGGTATAGTTACCAGGTATAGTTATAGATCTATAGTTACCTGGTATAGTTACCAGATAATCTGTGCACTCTAATTTCTCTAAGAAATTAACAAGCAATTAACATGCAGAACAACTTCAAACTGTTAGAGGTTAGACTGGCTGAGCCAAAGGCATGTTTTGAAATATTTGTAGTCCTCATGGAGACCACAACGGTGTTTCTTAAAGACACTAGGATTGTCAGGATTGCTATTGCGCCTTCAAGCCTGACTGAAAGGAGCCTGCTGTTTAATGGAGTTTTTGAGTTTCTGAGTAAGCTTTCCTGTTTGCCTGTATGAAGGAGCCTTTTTATTCCTCACCTCTACATCCAGCTTCCAGTAACCCTATTGAAATTCTCTTGTGTAGCCCAAGTAATTTATGAATGAGACGGAGCATTTATTTCCACGGCCATGTGCTGCTGGCTTTGTGCACGCAGCTCCCATACATGTCAGTGGGAGGTCCTTGTGCACATAGTTCATAGCTGTAAGTCAAGTCCTCCCACTTAGTGGCTCATAACTTTCAAAAACAATTGCCTTATAGGACGACATGCCTTCTCAACCCAGAGGTAAAATTTATGAAAAAAATGTGAGGACAATTTCCCAGCTGCTTCTGGTTATTTAACTATGACAATGTTTTCTTTGTTTTATTTTGGGGCGTGAAATAAGGATTTCAAATGTTTTTACACCATGTGATAACTCAGGCACTATTTCTGGAATGAATCCAGATTTGGCACATGCTATATGTTGCCCTTACTGAGCACTCCGTTTCAGAAAGTCCAAAAGTAATTTGTTTGTGAGGTAGAGTTTTAAACAAGTGAGAACAGCTCTCGCCCTGCTACTTGCTACTAAACTTAACAAGATACACATGTGGCTTTCCTACATGGACAAATACATAAAATGACAGCATATTCCATTCAAAGGAAGGCTGTAAAGGATTGCACATTTTGAGAAGTGACAGACCTTAACACTGAAGTCTATCCATGTGTTTCTTGTAGCAAAGGGTGCAAGCTCCTCCAGACATGTGTTGGAGACTCCATCTCAACAGTAATTCAAGTGCCTTCATGTTTTAGTTCCTTGCAGCTGCCAGAAATGGGTATCAGTGGTAACAGCAGACCAGGCAGTACAGACCCCATTAATTGCTAGCTAAAATGATTTCCAGGAATGATTTCACAGTAGCTGAAGAGCCAGCACTGAACTGCATGTAGCCCACATGCAGTCCCAGCACAGCTCACCTCCTCATGTCCTCTCCTGCGTCTGTAAACACCATAGATGAAGGTTATCATGGACAGTAGGGACCACAGTCCTGCACAATGGCAAGTCACCATGAACCAGTGTTAGTTGTCCCCAACAACTAACTCCAGACACTCAGCTGTGTGCTGACAACTACAGCCTAGCTGAAGCTATAGAATGAACCTGGGCTTGAAAAGTGAGTTTAAAAAAAAAGTGAGTTTGGGTTCTAGGGTAAAGTTTATAACTTTGTTGTTGAACAAGATGTTTTTTCCATTTAATTACTTTTTTTCTCTAGGCATATGGAGGAGAAGAAGGTGATAATGACTAGTCAGTCATTCACCAAGGGGAAGTTGTGTTTGACGAACCCGATAGCCTTCTACAATGGGTTGAGGAGAGAGCTGTGGATGTTGTCTGCCTTGACTTCAGCAAGCCTTTTGACACTGTCTCCCATAACACCCTCATAGGTAAGCTCCTGAAGTGTGGGTTAGATGAGTGGAAAGTGGGGTGGATAGTGGTGGTGAATGATAACTGGCTGGATGGCCATGATAAATGGTGTTGAGTCCAGTTGAGGGTCTGGAGCCAGCAGTGTCCCGTGCTATCCAACTTGTTCATCAGTGACTTGGACAAGGGCACAGAGGGCACCCTGAGCAAGTTCACTGATGACACCAAACTGGGTGGAGTGGCCAACACTCCAGAGGGCTGTGCTGCCAACCAGAAGGATCTGGGCAGGTTGGAGAGTTGGGTGGAGAGGAACCTTCTGAGGTTCAACATGGAGAAGTGCAGGGTCCTGCACCTGGGCAGGAATAACCCCAGCCACCAGCACCAGGACAGATTAGGGGGTTGACCTGCTGGAAAGTAGCTCTGTAGAGAGGGATCTGGGAGTCCTGGTTGACTTCAAGTTCCCCATGAGGCAGCAATGTGCCCTCGTGACCAAGAAGGCCAATGAGGTCCTGGCCTGCATCAGGAGGAGCGTTGCCAGCAGGTCGAGGGAGGGGGTCCTGCCCCTCTCACTCAGCCCTGGTGAGGCCGCACCTGGAGTATTGGGTGGAGTTCTGGGCTCCTCAGTACAAAAGGGACGTGGAGCTGCTGGAGAGAGTTCAGTGCAGAGTGAAAAAGATGATTAATGGCCTGGAATATCTATCGTATGAGGAAAGCCTAAGTGATTGGACCCTGTTTAGCCTAGAGAAGAGAAGACTGAGAGGACATCTGATCAATATACCTGAGGGTCGGGAGGAAGGGGCAAAACTCTTCTCAGCGGTGGCCAGTGATAGGACGAGGGTTAATGGGCACAAGTTGAAACACAGGAAATTTCATCTCCATGTGAGGAAGAACTTTTTTCCTGTAAGGGTGACAGAGCCCTGGAACAGGCTGCCCAGAGAGGTTGTGGAGTCTCCTTCTCTGGAGATCTTCCAAACCCACCTGGATGCCACCCTGTGCCACGTATAGCCAGATGGTCTCCAGAGGTCCCTTCCAACCTCAACCATGCTGTGATTTTGTGATATTTGCATGAGTGAATGCTGATTATAACCCAGTTAGATACCCCTTTCCTTGCAGATCTCATTATGGACCAGCTAAAGTAAGACAGGTCTTCCCAGGAATGGTTTTTGTATTTCTCATTCTTTTGCTGTGCAGCCCTCCAATTTTCTACCCAATATTCCTTAAAATAGAAGGTTTTACACAGGGAGTGAAAAGGACAATTTTACCTTAAATTTGTGAGGTTCTGTTTTCCTTTTGTTTTCAGAATTTTTGATTTAAAACCAAACAGTATTTTAAACTTAAACAATAATATTCTTAAGTTTACTTCCTACGAAATGATGTCTGTGTTACAAAGTAATTAATGGATGATCCACACATAAAGGAACTAGCTGTGCTTTCTGCTCGTGGAAAGATCCTTCTAAATCTACTGAAATGAAAAATGATAGCTCAGAAAAAGCAGACTTTGTTCTTTGTTTGCCTTAAAAAGCCATGACGAGGGCTCCAACTACATTGTAAGTATGAGTCTGAACTGTTTTGTGCTCACTTAAGTATAAATCTTGGCATATTTCTAATGGGCAGATCAATAAAAAGAATTGAGAGATGCATAGTGAATACTATAAACATCCTAGATGGAAACTGGGAGAGCTGATGGGGCACAGAATGAGTCTAATCATAATAGCTATTTTGCTTGTACGCTGCAATCAAGCAGGGAAATAAACCGAATACATAAAGTGAGAGTAAGTGATGGCTGCACAAACTTTGCTGCATTATAAATAAAACTAGAGCAGGGGCAGAATGAGGGGCAGTGGACAAAGTCGGAGCAGCAAGTGAGGAGCTGATATAAATGAATGTCCTTCAAAGTTTTTTTCCTGTCCTTAAGTGGTTTGTGTCTTTCACTCCTTTTTTTTTTTAACATTGCAGCCAGGGTGCATTTTGATATACAGGGTTCGTGACTTAACTGCTTCCACAGTCTACCACAGGAAGCGCATACCGTCATTAACAACTCCTCCAGTTAAAGTGCCAAGATTCACAAACCACAAATGAATATGGGGCTCTAAATTGGCATTTCTTTTTCATCTTGGAGCCTTACTTATTAAAAAAAATGTTTGGTGAAAATAGCAATTTAAATGTATTGTTAAAAGAAAAGATCCCTTAATATGCCAAGATTAAATGGGGATTTTGTTCCACGTAAGCTCTTTTCAGATCATTCTAAAGGTATTAGAGTTTTCACAACTGTAGTAAGGAATAAAAAAATAATGAAAGTTGCATTAACTGCAAAGCCTGACACTGGAAAAAGCATTGGAAGGGGCTTTCTGAGACACAGCTATTCAGGCACAACTCACTGTCTAAGGTCCAAGTGACCAAGTACTATCTTTATGGGTTTGGTTGGGGAGGCAGGGAAAGAAGGAAGGAAGAGAAATGGTTTGGATATGCTCTCTTTAATCATTTATTGAGAGGAGAGAATAGAATTTATTTATTACTCAGGTGAATATGATGGCTCTTTAAGAATATCTCTACAGTAGGCATAACTGCTGCAACAGATACACTGGACAGGGGGGCATCTTTCTGTTGTTTGCCTTTGTCACCTACCTACATTTAACTGCCAGCTGTACCTGAGTCTTTATCAAAGTCCACACTGTAGGGAAATTATTCAAAAAACTAATGGAGATGGAGAAAACAGCAAATGAGACTTCTGCCAAGGATAATAACCTCTCCCACCCCCTCAGCACTCAAAGAAGGAGTTCCAGGCCATAAGTTGTGGAAATCATTATCCACAGAGGCGGCTCAAGCTGGAGGGCCTACATTTGCTCCTGCCATAACAGGCAGTGAAATCAATGGGAGATACTGTAGCTAGTGCCAAGGGTGAGTTAGTGCGGAGCTTTTGCTGCCATGTGCCTGCATCTCAATAACTTTCATAGAGGCTCATACAGAAGCCGAAGAGGGGTTTTTTTTTTGTGTAGAAGGCTGGATTGTAGAATCTGATGCTACTAATTATCTTAGGATTTCTTAAATTACACTCCACTGAAATGTAGTCAGCACCGCTTACAACTTCTAAATCAATATACTGAGCAGTTGATGCTAAGATTTTAAAGAACTAAAAAAAAAAATACAAAAAAAAAAGAAGAAAGGTAGGAGTTTTCTCTTTGGCCGTGTATCTCTTGAAGTGGTGTCTTATTTTAAGCAGTTTTAGGATTCTGAATTAAACTGACCTATGCATGTTCTATATATTGTTCTTCCAAGGCTTGCAACATGCTTCCCACAATAAAACATAAAGTCTATACAAGAGAGTGTAAGAAATAGTTCTGAATAGTCAAAGATACCAATTTTTCACTGACAAATCCCTGGTAATGATAATATAATCAAAGCTACATTCTTACTAAGAACTCTTACTAAGAATGCATCTCCATTCTTATTTTTATTTGCTACCTATGAAGAAATTAAAAGAGTTTTTTAAAAAAAGGGCTTTGGTTTTCCTTGAAGTATGAACTGGCCCAACATCTTGCATGTTCGTGATCTTACCACACAGATCTCTTAAACAGAGGAGGGCTTCTTGATGCCATTAAACCTGAAGAATAACCATTAGAGGGCACCCTTCTCTCCTCGGAAAAGCAAACACACTGAAAACCTCATCAGGCTTTTCTTCCGTATTCGGAGGCCTTAATCTAACAGGTAAGAGAAATGAAGTCCCACAGAGAGGTAACACTTGACAATCTGCAGCTGTGTTCTTGTGAAGCTTGGTCTTTTGCCTGAATTGCAGACTGAAGTTTTGTATCTTCCTCCTAGAGTTTGAACTGGAGAGGACGATCCTCTTGTCCAAAATGCAACATTCCCATGCACTGCTGTAGTATTGTAGGTTAGCCCAGAAGGGGCCATTGCAAGTAGCAAATGAGCGCTTTCCATGCATAGATGGTGTATTGCAACGTGTGCGCTACATAAACTCTGAAAAGTGCTGCATGAACGATGCTATGCGCATGCTAATTACTGTGACACAATGACTTACCTTTCTGGACCGGAGGCCTGAATTCTAGTCATTAATCCCCATGACTAAAAGAGTGTGAAGAGATGCACAACGTTTTACCAGTAACTAGTTTTTAAACTTCAAAAGCTACAGTGCAAAGCATAATTAGTAAATATTATGGATGTGTATTGCAAAATGCTGAGCTCCATGAAAGAATTCTGAAAAGGAAGTATTTTTTAAATTGTTGTTGCTTAAAACGCACGCACGTTATGGTTAATAGAGCCCAGATGCTGATTGTTTTCTGAAAATTTTAGCAAAGTAAAACAAAATAGTGTTTTGGTGCCTGTCAGACTGAAATGTGATCTCTTTTTACAGAATGTTTTAGCTGTATCAACCTAACATTAAACTACTTTACAAATTTTAGAACTGTATCTTTCTCAAATGACAATTTTTCTAATTCGGCTTTGAAATGTAGCCATGGCTAAATATTCATAAGGAAAGCATTGGGCTTGCCCTGTGGTCTGGTGGGCAGTGCCAAATTAAAGTCAGAATCCTGCATAGTTCACGCTACAGCTGAAGAAGAATATCCTGAGGCACCGCAGTTTCCAACTCACTGGGAGATGGAGGAGGAGAAAAGCAGCAGAAAGTAAATGGCCTGGCCTTGGACTCCCCATTGGCACCTGCCCAAACATTCCCCCCAAAGTGTAAAGAAAATGAGCAAGCCTTCGGGGGCCATCTCTTTTCCGTTTCCCTCAGGATATGTTGCTTGTCTCCTGTGGGAATAGATTGCTTGTACGGTCTGCTTGGCTCAAGCAGCTTCTCCTCCATGAAGTTGTTGTTTTTAAGCATTTTCTTAGCCACAAAGAAATGCACAGATCTCATTCTAAGCATCAGGCAACATCTTCTAAAGATGGTAAAGGGGATGAGAAAGAAAGAGTAGACAAGGAAAAAAATAATAGTGAAGAGCAAGGAGACAAGGTGACCAGGTGTGACAAAAGTGAACTTCCTGAGATGTTTGATGGGAATATTGTCACAGAAGTTGTGGGAATGATAGTTTCTGCTGTGCATTTTCAGACTCTGGAGAAACCTGCAGATAAATGCAAAGGCAGATGAGGTCTCACGGCCTGGAGGAAACTTCATTTACACAGAAATGACTATCAGGCCAAGGAAATATGTTGGTAAGCTGCCTATTTCCTGTTGAAAAAGTGTGTTTCATACAGTATGAGACTGAAAGTGGTAGACAAAGTCCCTTTACTTTAACAAGGAATTAACAATCTGATACTTGGTTCCCAAAAAGGGGGGACACTCTGGTGAGCCTATTGCACTCTTGGAACAAGATAAACCTTGTCAGGCTCTTTAGCACTAAATGATGGTTATGTTTCTTAGAAGTGAACTTGTTTTGGGGGAGTGCTGGAGGAAATATTTTTGCTTATAAATACCAGTTGGGTGACCTAGGCAAAGTGGCAAGGTGATGATGCTGGGAAGTTATCAGCAAAGTTGTTGTAACACAGACATCACTGGTGAAGTCCACACTACATCATGTCCCATTTCCTCAACTACTGCACTCCAGACTTTCCTACTGGGGGCAAGAGAGGACTTGAGCCGGACTTTCAGTAGGGAATCTTGGCCTTTTTGAAGCTGGTGAGAGTTTTGCCATGGACTTCAGTGGGACCAAGATTTCACCATGCCATGCCCATTAATTCTCATCAAGACATTCAGCGAGGGAGCTAATTATAATAGTGGTTTCTGTGATGTGGGCAGCCACAAATTCATTTGCTAAGCATCCATCTTCTACTAACAGCTTTTCTTCATTAGGGACTTGAATCCCAGTCCTACAAAATCCCATTGCCATCAGTGGAACACAGGGCATAGTTCAAAGCTGCGGTGATTTGGGCAGTTGCTGCTGGCTGAAGGAGCTCCATCTGCGCTTCTTTGCTATCCCGTGCGCTCACAGGACTGCTTGTCCAGCTGCACTAGGAATCTAGCACGGGAACTAACCTGAGTGTACAAAGTCCCTGCAGAAGCTCTTGTATCACGGGATCGCTCTCTGAGGCTGGAGGTAAGGGTATGCCTATGCAGAAGATTTTGTAGACGGTGATTCAAAGGCTTCAGTTGCTAAGTCAGGAGGTGAGGAATGCCTTACAGATTTCCTAGCTGTTGAAGCCTTTGACTGGATTTGAACTGGCAAACCACAGTTTCTGTTTCTAAGGGTAATGAAAAAAATACTAAGCAACAAGAAGAAACTCTTTCTAACATAAAGCAGACATTTCCTCTCCATTCCCACTTGCTTCATTCAGACTTCAAGCCCCAATAAAACAATATTAAAAAAAAATGTTTGAAAAAGCCCATTCATCACAGACTTGTATGTGCGAGGTAATCTTGCCTTCTATCTTACTTCATACAGATATGTACATTGGAGTTTATTCTGTGTGTATGAATTGGAACTAAAGCTGAGTAGGAGTTACTATATAGGCTTGGCCTTGAATCCTAACTACAGATGGGAAAACAAGTTTTATAAAGGCTACCTGGGCTTAAATAGAAGTAGGAGCATTTGACTCTACAAAGGCTATGGGAAATAATGGATAGGCTGAGGTAGGGGAAGGCAATAATCATTAAAAAAACTGAGAGGAATGGACTATCATTGCATGACGATCAGGAAAGGAAAAAGTTTGAATTATAACAAAATGGTGAAATGCATATATGAGATGAGTGGGAGCGTATAAAGTTCAAACACTAAAAGTAAAACCTGGACGGCTTGGAGAGCAGGGAAGACGTCCTTAACAGTGACAGCAACAGGCAGGTGGTCCAGGCTCCCAAGGGAGAGAGCTGAGGCACCAGAATGTTTCCAACAGAAATAGATAAGATGCTAGAGGGAGTAGCATGTGTTAAATGTGTTATATGAGCAACATTACGACTATATAGTGTAATTTGAAAAAAAAAAACCCCCAAAAAATCTAACCCTCTTTGGTTTTAATCTGATTCCAATTAAACAGAGCAAGCAGAACACCGCTCCCTCTGCCAGTACCTGCAACATCTAGTTGCAACGCAAGAGGAAGACGAGGGTTATCTATTGCATGGATGCATTTTTTGCGTGGGAAGTCTTTACCCCTGAGCATCTATCTGGCTCCTATTCGAGTTTGCTCACCCTCCCAGCTGACACTGCAGTAAGGAGGGAAGCTATTTCACCGCGCAGAGTCAAGGACAACGTTTTGTAATGCAGACGTGGCCTAAGGCAGACACTGCTCTTGAGCCGCATTGTTTACACTCGCAAGATCTCTTTCTGCAACCTTGGAGGCTGGAAATGTACTTCTTTTTGCAGACAGTTTTAACTGGTGTTCTTTTCCAGTAGAAGTTGAGTCTGGCATTATCACATGGCTCCGCGAGCTACACAGCCTGATGCTACAGTCAATCTACAGTGCCTGGACCTTTAATCTGACCCAGATGTTATCTCCTACTGTAATCAGAAGAAAAGCTATGAAAAAATATGTTCAACAGATATGAAATTAAAAGTTAAATGCTTCCATAAGTTTCTAATAACTCTAAAAATAATACAGGCCTTTGAATGTAAGGATTTTAAATTTTACTTTAAGTTGATCTGTCTCATAGCTTTACACCACTGAACAGCTGTCATATTCTGTGAGGGAGCAAGAACATGGCATATATACGTTTAGATTGAGCAGTCCTTGTAGAAATCCTCACACAAACTGCAACAAAAGCAAGAAAGATGGAATTTGTATTAAACAATACAAGGAAGAAAGAATAAAATTGGTAGAGGGAAGTTTTTTTCTTTCATTTGGGCATGTTATGCCCATGTTAGAAAGTCATAAACATTTTTTTTTCTCTGCAAGAGTGTGTTTAAATGGATGGAGTTTGTGAAAAGAGTTCTGCCTAAACGTGGCACATCATTAACTACGCTGTGGGGTTCCTTTTGCTCATTTTTTCCCTATTGCTCAGCTCAATAGTTAATGTAATTAGATTTAATAAGGGATAAGAGAGTAGGGGGGGGTAAAAAAAAAGAAAAAAAATATGAAAAAAACCCACCACCCCAAAGCGCTGTGGAACAAACCCCGGTCAGGACGCCCCTCGGCCCAGCAGCAGGCCCTGCCCATAGGGGAGCGATCTGGCGCGGCTCCGGATCGATGCTACCCCTCCTGGAAGGCCAGGCAGGGCGCATCCCCCATAACTTAACTCTCCGGTACCGCCTGGCGCGGAGGGGAGGGTTCTTACTATTTTTTGTCGCTACTTTAACGCGACGCGCCCCGCTGCGGGCTGCCCCTAGCCCGGCCGCTCCCTCAGGTGCGGGGCCGGGCACGCAGGCGCCGCGGGGCCGCTTCCCCCCGTGCCCACCGGACCAGGCCGGGGCGAGCCGCGCCGGGTCAGGCCGGGTCAGGTCGGGTCGGGTCGGGTCGGAGCGGGCCGGGCCGGCTGCCCGGCCGACCCCTCACGCGGGGCTCGCGGCTCCGGGCGGCCCCGCGGCGGCGGAGGAGCCGCAGCGCGGCGGCGGTGCCTTTTGTCCCGCCGCCGCTCCGCGCCTGGAAGTAGTGCCGTCCCTCCCGGCGCCGGTGGCGGTGTTGCGAGAGCCGCATCGCACACGGAGGGGAAAAAAAAATAAAAGGGGGTGAAAAAAAGGGAAAAAAAAGAAAATAGAAAAAAAAGGCAGGGGAGGAGGAGCGGCGCGGGCGGGAGGCGCGGCGGGGGCGGCGCGCGGGAGGGGCGGCGCGGCGCGGGGGCGGCCGGTATCCGTGCGCCTGTGCGCGCGGGGCGGGGCCGCGGCGCTGCATGGGGGAGCGGCGGCGCTCGCGGCGAGGAGGCGGCGGCCGGGCCGGCATGGAGGGAAGCGGCCGCGGCGGCGGCGGTGCCGGCGGCAGCAGTGGCAGCAGCAGCGCGGCAGGGCGGGCGGCCTGCTAGGCGGCGGCGGCGGTGGCGGTGGCGGTGGCGCAGGACGGTTTGCGCCGTTGCCCTTCCCCGCTCCGCCTGTGCTCCCGCTCCCCGCCGCCTGCCCGAAAGTATGAACTGGCCGCGGCGGGGCTGCTGCTCTCCTCCTCCGCCTCCTCTGGCGCCGCCACCGCCGCGCCGCCGGTGAGGGGAGCGAGGGAAGATGGGCGCCGTCCTGCGCAGCCTGCTCGCCTGCAGTTTTTGTTCCCTCATGAGAGGTGAG